>OY997268.1:626833126-627336118 GCA_963921465.1 Triticum timopheevii
AGGTGACATTGGAGTATCTAGGTGACATTAGGGTTTTGGTTGATTTGTGTCTTAAGGTGTTATTCTAGTATGAACTCTATGATAGATCAAACAGAAAGAATAACTTCATGTTATTTTACTACGGACTCTTGATTAGATCGATCAGAAAGGATAACTTTGAGGTGGTTTCGTACCCTACAATAATCTCTTCGTTTGTTCTCTGCTATTAGTGACTTTGGAGTGACTCTTTGTTGCATGTTGAGGGATAGTTATATGATCTAGTTATGTTATTATTGTTGATGGAACTTGCACTAGTGAAAGTATGAACCCTAGGCCTTGTTTCCTAGCATTGCAATACCGTTTATGCTCACTGTTACCACATGTTACCTTGCTGTTTTTATATTTTCAGATTATAAAACCCATATCTACTATCCATATTGCACTTGTATCACCATCTCTTCGCCGAACTAGTGCACCTATACAATTTACCATTGTATTGGGTGTGTTGGGGACACAAGAGACTCTTTGTTATTTGGTTGCAGGGTTGTTTGAGAGAGACCATCTTCATCCTACGCCTCCCACTGATTGATAAACCTTAGGTCATCCACTTGAGGAAAATTTGCTACTGTCCTACAAACCTCTGCACTTGGAGGCCCAACAACGTATACAAGAAAAAGGCAACGTAGTACACATCATACGTTGATGCTAGCGTCGACACAGATCTGGATGACTCCGAGTCACAAACACGATACGTGTATATTTTGAATGGTGGGGCAGACAGCTGGTGCAGTTGCAAGCAAAGCATCGTGGCGGGATCTACATGTGAATTGGAGTACATGGCAGCCTCGGAGGCAGCACATGAAGCAATCTGGATGAAGGAGTTCATTACCGACCTAGGAGTTATTCCCAATGCATCTGGCCCGATGAATCTCTTTTGTGACAACACAGGAGCTATTGCCCTTGCCAAGGAGCCTAGGTTTCACAAGAAGACAAGGCATATCAAGCGTCGCTTCAACTCCATTCGTGAAAATGTTCAAGATGGAGACATAGATATTTGTAAAGTGCATACGGATCTGAATGTCGCAGATCCGTTGACTAAACCTCTTCCACGAGCAAAACATGATCAACACCAGAACTCTCTGGGTGTTTGATTCATCACAATGTAACTAGATTATTGACTCTAGTGCAAGTGGGAGACTGTTGGAGATATGCCCTAGAGGCAATAATAAAATGGTTATTATTATATTTCCTTGTTCATGATAATTGTCTATTGTTCATGCTATAATTGTATTAACCGGAAACTGTGACACATGTGTGAATACATAGACCACAACATGTCCCTAGTGAGCCTCTAGTTGACTAGCTTGTTGATCAATAGATGGTTATGGTTTCCTGACCATGGACATTAGATGTCATTGATAGCGGGATCACATCATTACGAGAATGATGTGATGGACAAGGCCGAATCCTAAGCATAGCACAAGATCGTGTAGTTCGTTTGCTAAGAGCTTTTCTAATGTCAAGTATCATTTCCTTAGACCATGAGATTGTGCAACTCCCAGATACCGTAGGAATGCTTTGGGTGTACCAAACGTCACAACGTAACTGCGTGGCTATAAAGGTACACTACAGGTATCTCAGAAAGTGTCTGTTGAGTTGGCACAAATCGAGACTAGGATTTGTCACTCCGTATGACAGAGAGGTATCTCTAGGAACACTCGGTAATGCATCATCATAATGAGCTCAATGTGACTAAGAAGTTAGTCACGGGATCATGCATTATAGAACGAGTAAAGAGACTTGCCAGTAATGAGATTGAATGAGGTATTGGGATACCAACGATCGAATCTCGGGCAAGTAACATACTGGTTGACAAAGGCAATTGTATACAGCATTGATTGAATCCCCGACATCGTGGTTCATCTGATGAGATCATTGTGGAACATGTGGGAGCGAACATGGGTATCCAGATCCCACTGTTGGTTATTGACTAGAGAGATGTCTCGGTCATGTCTGCATGATTCCCGAACCCGTAGGGTCTATACACTTAAGGTTCGGTGATGCTAGAGTTGTTATGGGAATTAGTATGTGGTTACTGTCGGTGTCAAAACCGGCGGATCTCGGGTAGGGGGTCCCGATCTGTGCGTCTAAGGCTAATGGTAACAGGAGACAAGGGACACAATGTTTACCCAGGTTTGGGCCCTCTCGATGGAGGTAAAACCCTACTTCCTGCTTGATTGATCTTGATGATATGAGTATTACAAGAGTTGATGTACCACGAGATTGTAGAGGCTAAACCCTAAGAGCTAGCCTATGATGATTATGATTGTTGTGATCATCCTCATGCGGACTAAACCCTCCTGTTTATATAGACACCGGAGGGGGCTAGGGTTTACACAGAGTCGGTTACAACGAAGGAAATCTAATATCTGGATCGCCAAGCTTGTCTTCCACGCAAAGGAGAGTCCCATCCGGTCACGGGATGAAGTCTTGAGTCTTGTATCTTCATAGTCCAACAGTCCGGCCAAACTATATAGTCCGGCTGTCCGGATACCCCCTAATCCAGGACTCCCTTAGTAGCCCCTGAACCAGGCTTCAATGACGACGAGTCCGATGCGCACTTTGTCTTCGGCATTGCAAGGCGGGTTCCTTCTCCGAATACTCCAAAGCAATTATCGAACACTTAGATTGTGTCCGGATCTACAAGATAATCTTCACATACCTCCATAGAGAGAACGATATTCCACAAACGTAATCTGTTGACAATCTTCAAACAACGTGACACGACACTACGACCGAGTCATTATTCGAACCGTTTTTTCCACAACTAGCCACAACGCATATTGCGAGGCGGTTTCCTTGGCACGTCTTGTCGAAACAGAGATCATGTCCCCTTATCACATGATTCCCATCAATACGGGTATGGGTAACCCAACCGCACCATCAATCGCGGTGCTTGGGAAATAATCGCTCTTCAACGGGCAAGTGGGGAGGCGCTCCGTCTTTGTCACCTCTATAAAGGGATAAGGATTTCCCCATTTTTACCCACGCCTTCTTCCTCCTCTTATTATCCATTCTCGCTCCCTCGAGCTCCAGTGCCCTAGTTCACACATTCTCCGCACAGACAAACATGTCCGAAGTAGGGGGAAAGTGGGTGGCCTCCACCGTGAAGGAGAAGCATATCAAGAAACTCCGGGCGGCCGGATACTTGGCCGCAGATATTGCGCACTGGCTACCGGACGCAGGGCAGGTCGTTCCGACTCTGGGACCCCATGAGAGGGTCGTGTTCCTTGCCCACTTCATCCGTTGACTAGGATTTCCACTTCATCCCTTCGTCCGCGGGCTTATGTTTTTTTATGGGCTAGACTTCCATGATCTAGCCCCGAAGTTCGTCCTCAACATCTCGATGTTCATTGTCATGTGTGAGGCCTTCCTCTGCATCAAGCCTCACTTTAGCTTGTGGCTACGAATCTTCTGCATGAAGCCGAAGATCGTGAGCGGCCAGCAAGCGGAGTGCGGAGGCGCCATGGTGGGCAAGATGCCCAACGTCACCTGGCTTGATGGCTCCTTCACGGAGACCGTGAAAGGGTGGCAATCGGGGTGGTTCTACATCATCGAGCCACGCAACGTCTCCATGCCGCGCGGCCCCCTCGTCCAGTGAGTTTTCTAACCATCATCAGATGTAGTTTTCCCAGCATACTCATGGGAGGATATTATGTCATCGTGTGTACTTAATCAGGAGTACGTGGAGACGGCGGAGCGGATCGACTGTCCGGCTCCACTGCCAGAAGGTCCGGCAACCGCTCTCCTGACGGAGATGCTAGTCACGGCGCCCTACAAGGCGCCAGAAAAGAAGGCCGAAAAGAAGGCCCCGGGGACCAGGAGGGGTCTCCGGCGCAAGGCCGTACAGGACGCCTCATCCGAAGACGATGAGGCACACTCCTCCCATGAAGGGGAGGAGGAGAAAGAACGGGCCGCCCCATTCGGGGAGGCCGAACGGTCTAATAAGGCGGCCTAGGGGACCAGGAAAGGTCCCCGGCGCAAGGCCGTCATAGGCTCATCGTCCGAGGACGACGAGGCAGATTCCTCCCGCGGAGGCGGGGAGGATCACGAAGAAATGCCACCTCCCCGCACTGGGGAGGAGAAGAAAAGGAAAGCCGCCCCGGAGGGGGAGGCTAGGACACCCAAGAAGGGAAAGGTGTCCCTTTCGGATTACTCCACCATGGCCGCTGAGGGAGTCCTGGATTAGGGGGTGTCCGAATAGCCGAACTATCACCGATGGCCGGACTCCTAGACTATGAAGATACAAGATTGAAGACTTCGTCCCGTGTCCGGATGGGACTTTCCTTGGCGTGGAAGACAAGCTTGGCGATACGGATATGTAGATCTCCTACCATTGTAACCGACTCTGTGTAACCCTAACCCTCTCCGGTGTCTATATAAACCGGAGGGTTTTAGTCCGTAGGATGAACAACAATCATACCATAGGCTAGCTTCTAGGGTTTAGCCTCTTTGATCTCGTGGTAGATCTACTCTTGTACTACCCATATCATCAATATCAATCAAGCAGGAGTAGGGTTTTACCTCCATCGAGAGGGCCCGAACCTGGGTAAAAACATCATGTCCCTTGTCTCCTGTTACCATCCGCCTAGACGCACAGTTCGGGACCCCCTACCCGAGATCCGCCGATTTTGACACCGACATTGGTGCTTTCATTGAGAGTTCCTCTGTGCCATCACCTTTAGGCCCGATGGCTCCTTCGATCATCAACAACGACGTGGTCCAGGGTGAGACTTTTCTCCCCGGACAGATCTTCGTATTCAGAGGCTTCGCACTACAGGCCAATTCACTTGGCCATCTCGAGCAGATCGAAAGCTACGCCCCTGGCCATCAGGTCAGATTTGGGAGTTTGAACTACATGGCTGACATCCGCGGAGACTTGATCTTCGACGGATTCGAGCCATAGCTAAGCGCGCCGCACTGTCTCGATGGGTACGATCTAGCTCTACTGCCGAACAGTGCCCTGGAGGCCGCACCAGCGTCCGCCCCGACCCTTAGCTCGGAGCCGACTTCGCCGATCGAGGACGAGTGGCTGGACCCCACCTCGGGGGCTATGATCTCTACGGCGATTGAGCCGAACACCATCCATGTCCTTTGCAAAGCCCGTGACTCCGAGGTGCCGGACTCCGAACCTCCCGCGCCTCTGCCAATCAAATCCGATTGGGCGCCGGTTATGGAGTTCACTGCCGCGGACATCTTTCAGCACTCGCCCTTTGGCGACATCCTGAATTTACTAAAGTCTCTCTCTTTATCAGGAGAGCCCTGGCCGAACTATGGTCAGGAAGGTTGGGATGCGGATGATGAAGAAATTCAACGCCCACCCACCACCCACTTTGTAGCCACTGTCGATGATTTAACCGACATGCTCGACTTCGACTCCGAAGACATCGATGGTATGGATGACGATGCAGGAGACAACCAAGAACCAGCGCCTACAGGGCACTGGAAGGCCACCTCGTCATACGACATATACATGGTGGACACCCCAAAAGATGGGAATGGCAATGGAACAGCGGAGGATGACCCCTCCAAGAAACAGCCCAAGCGCCAGCATCAGCGGCACCGCTCTAAATCCCGCCACAGCAGAAACGGTGATTTCGGCATGGGAGATAATAACACCCCGGACAGTGCCGAAGACAATCCCCTCCAGCAGGATTCAGCACAGGAGGAGGGAGAAGCCAGCCCTCATGATAGAGTGGCAGACAGAGAGGTAGAGGACGATAATTATATGCCTCCCTCCAAAGATGAAGCAAGCCTCGATGACAACGAATTTGTCGTGCCCGAGGATCCCATCGAACAAGAGCATTTCAAACGCAGGCTTATGGCCACGGCAAGCAGCCTCAAGAAAAAGCAGCAGCAGCTTAGAGCTGACCAAGACTTGCTAGCTGAAAGATGGACCGAAGTCCTCGCAGCCGAAGAGTATAAACTCGATCACCCCTCCAAGAGATACCCAAAACACAGGTTGATACCCCAATTAGAGGAGGAAGCACCCAAACCTACATCACCAGTGCATGACGCGGCCGACCGGCCACCTCGTGGCCGCGACAGAGAGGCCTCTAGGCCCTCCACTAAAGCCGCACCCCGGCGTCGCTCGAAAAGTACAAAGCCACGGGGAAATGTGCCAGACTTGCAAGACATATTGAAGGACAAGGCAAGGCAAATAAGATCGATCTATGGATCGCGTGGGCGCCCCACGACGTGTGATGACAACCGTCACGCCGGATACAGCAATTCCGGCCGGGCCGAACATAGTAGACAAAGCTCATTTGAGTTGCGTCGTGATATATACCAATATAGAGGCGCCGCACACCCACTATGCTTCACAGACAAAGTAATGGATCATCAAATCCCCGAGGGTTTCAAACCCGTAAACATTGAATCATACGAGAGCACAACAGATCATGCGGTTTGGATCGAGGACTATCTCCTTCACATCCACATGGCCCGCGGTGATGATCTACACGCCATCAAATACTTCCCACTCAAGCTTAAAGGACCAGCTCGGCATTGGCTCAACAGCTTGCCAGCAGAATCAATTGGTTGGCGGGAAGACCTGGAAGCCGCATTCCTTGATAACTTCCAGGGCACATATGTGCGACCACCAGACGCTGATGACCTAAGTCACATAATTCAGCAGCCAGATGAATTGGCCAGACAATTCTGGACACGGTTCTTAACCAAGAAAAATCAAATCATCGACTGTCCGGATGCAGAGGCCCTTGTAGCCTTCAAACATAACATCCGCGACGAGTGGCTTGCCCGGCACCTAGGACAGTGTTGGGGATATTACCACTAGGCGTAAACCGGCCTACTTGGGCCGGGTTAACTTCATTAGTGGTATAAGCAGGTAAAGGCCCAAGGCCTATAGTCGGTTTAGAACGTGTAGCCGTAAACCGGCCTGATGTATGACTTGTATTGTAAGTTAGGAATAGAGAGATACCAACCGGAATACGAGTATGAACCGGTTAGGGACTCTATGGACCGACGGGCGTCACCCGTGTATATAAGGGGACGACCCGGCGGCGGTTCAAGACAGACAACAAACAACTCGAGCCTAGGCGAAGCTTGTCTGCTCCCTAGCCATCGAGACCACATCAATTCCATCACAACTAGACATAGGCTTTTACCTTCATCGAAGGGGCCGAACTAGTATAAAACCCTCGTGTCTTTGTGTCCGCTTTAACCCCTTCAAGTAAACCCGTAGCGATGGCTCCACGACTAAGTCCCTTCGCTAGGACATCTGCCGTGACAAATCCACGACAGTTGGCGCCCACCGTGGGGCTATCGCACGATGGTTTGACGATCTTGGAGGGCAAGCTCAAGGGACTCGAAGGCTATGTTGTGGGCCGGATGACCAAGAGTCGTCGCGGCAGGATCTACATCGACGACGCAGGATGGGGTCCCGAGGCCGATTCAATTGAGTACGGGTGCCGGGTCCCCTTCGGCGGCATACACGTTTTCATTGGCAAGATCAGTGAGCCTGGGCCTGAGCCGGACATCTGCACTGACCTCGTCGAGACGGCTCAGTGCGCGAGATCTACCTAGGTTAAAACGGCCGTGAAGCGTGCCTTCGTTGGAGTCATCCACGGAGGAGAGCGTGAGGACGAATTAGAACACGGTAGCGAGACCGTCGTTTATTCCGGCGACGAGTCCTCGACCGGAGACACCGAATCGCTATACCGGTTGCAAGACGACCAGGTTAGGGGCTGTTCCGATGGCGACAGTATTCCGGACCCCCCAGGCCAGGTCAACCGGGTTGGAATATTCATGGCCGGCACCCGGGCGGCAAACCAATCTTCGACCGCCGCAGCAATGCTCTCCGGATCAGCAGCGGCAGCGGCAGCAGGGGCAGGAGGCCTTATGCGCCCGCCGGTTCAAGTCCTATCTGACCTGTTTCACGCACTGGCCGCGCTTATGGCAGAAGCCAATCCGGCGGATCGGGAGGCTCATGATGCGGAAATTGCAAAGGTGAAAGAACAGATCGCGCAAGCCAAAGCGGATCTGGCGGCAGAGAAGGACAGGATGGCTGCAGAGCGGGCCGCTTTGGACGCCCAGGCCTATAAGCTCATGCTGGACCAGAATGCATCACAGGAGGTCTTGAAGCGGAAGCACAAATCACGCCTGCCGTTAGGGTTTGACCCCCGAAATCTCTTTCACACCCCAGGAGCAGGGCCTAGTAATCCGCTGCAGTACCCGGAGGCAAACCGGATTGAAGCACCAGGGCCGGGAGCGACGGTCCAGCCCCGCCCGATGGAGCCTCTTCAACAGAACGTTGTGGCCCCTCTGCCGGTCCAGACACCCCCGGGTCATTATTCAAATCCTATGGACAACCTTGTTGCAGCCGCCGCGCGGTTAGAGGCTATCCCAATCGAAGGAGACTCCCCGCAAGCAATAGAGACACGCCGGGTTAAGGAGCTTCTCCGGACTGCGCTGATTCAGCAGGAGGCATACTCATACAGCCGTGATCGGATTCATTCTACGCCCCGTCCAAGCCGGAGCTACAACAGGCGCATGGATGAACTGGCCATATCCAGCAATGCGCGAGGCCGTGAAGCGGCCCGTGGCAATAACCCGGCAGGTGGTGTTGGCAATGCTCAGAATGTGGTGGACCGGGCCCGGGCACAAAGGGAGGCCGAATTAGCAGCACAGGATAATGCAGGTCAGCTTACACCAGTTCGCTCTACCACCTTCGCCGGACCAGGAATTACATCCGCTTTGGGAGTGCCTTGCTTAATCCCCGCTTTACGCAATGTGCGCCTGCCTAAAGATTTCAAGGGTCCGCGCAAGGTGCCGAATTACACCGCGGATTTACCCCCTGAAGCATGGGTAGAGAGTTATGAGATGGCCATGGAGATGCTGGACGTGGATGAGGCCGCGTGTGCAAAATATTTCACCATGATGCTTGAGGGTACGGCTCGTACTTGGTTGAAGAGCCTACCACCCAATTCTATCAGCTCATGGGCCCAGTTGCGGGCCCGGTTTATACAGAATTTTAAGGATACCTGTAAACAGCCCAAGTCCATAGTAGACCTGGTGGCTTGTGTTCAGGAGGAAGGAGAATCAACGACCCGTTGGGTGCGCCGCGTTTCAGAAATCTTGCACTCGTCTGACAGGATTAATGCAGACTCTGCGATCTTAACCCTGGAAGGCAACTGCCCGTTTGAACCTTTAAAACTGAAATTGGGACGCATGAAGCGGTTCTGTAACGACATGGGAACCCTCATGGCCGCTTTAGTAAAGTATGCTGATTCGGATGGTACCAAGGATCCCGAGCCTGATGATGATGAAGCAGGAAAGGGAAGGAAGAATAGCAACTCCAAACAACAGCAGCACAAACCGGCGGGTCATGGGAACGGAGGCAAGCGCAAGGCAGATGGTAGCATGGATTTTGTGGCCAACACCAATGCACAGGACAGAGGGCAGCGGCGCAGAGGTAAAGCGGCAAATCGTGATGGAGCTCCCAATCCTAATGCAAGCCGTTTGAATTATTTGTTGAATCAGCCTTGCCCAAAGCACGGGACGAAGGAGTCACCGGCAAACCACCTTTGGAAGGATTGTTATATTATGCAGGAGTTTAAAAACTCTAATGCCTTCCGGTATGACCATGGGTCAGGTGGTGGTTCAGGATCCGGTTTATAGGGACAGGGTCATGATGGAGCTTCCGGTTCAGGCTTCAATCAGGGCGGTCACAATAACCAGAATAATCAGAACGGCCAGCAACAGCAGCAGCAACAGCAGTCGGGTTATCAAAGCCAGCCAAAGCAGTTGAGTAATGGGCAATATCATGTTTTCACAACTAGCTTGGATAAGCGCGACCGAAAACTCCACAAGCGAGCAGTGAATTCTGTTGAACCGGCCCTACCACGTTACTTACGCTGGTCAGAGCAGCCTATCGTGTGGAGCAGAGAGGATCACCTGCCCCGGGTTGATAATCCGGGCTAGCTAGCATTAGTGGTAGACCCTCAAGTGGGGGGTTATAAGTTCACCAAGGTGCTCATGGATGGAGGAAGTAGTATTAACATATTGTACTATGAGACATTCCGGCGCATGGGTCTAACAGACAAGGATCTCAGACCGTCGAATACGGTGTTCCATGGTGTTGTGCCGGGCAAATCTGCATATCCTGTTGGTAAGATAGCCTCGGACGGAAAAGTTAACCTTTGAGGTGGTGAAGATCCGGAGCCCGTATCACGCCTTGTTTGGGCGGCCCGCTTATGCCAAATTTATGGCGCGACCTTGTTATATCTACTTACAGCTCAAGATGCCGGGTTACAAGGGGACGATAACGGTTCATGGGAGCCGTAGGGTCACCTTGGAATGTGAGGAAGGTGATGCGGCGTATGCAGAGTCGGTCTGTGCCATGGAAGAGTTGAAATATTATAAGGACAATGTTGATCCGGCGGACATGACCTCTTTGAAGAAGCCAACTACAGAGCATGATTCAGATCTGAAGTTCAAATCGGCGGCTGAGACCAAGCTTGTTAACTTCGTGCCCGGCGATTCATCCAAGCAGTTCACTATCAGTGCCAACCTGGATCCCAAATAGGAAGGCGCGCTCATCGAGTTCATCCGTGAGAATCGGGACATTTTTGCATGGAAACCGTCTGACATGCCAGGTGTACCGAGGGAACTCGCTGAGCACACTCTTAATGTGGATCCTAAGTATAAGCCGGTGAAACAGTTCCTCCGCCGATTTAACAAAGAAAGACGCAAAGCCATTGGAGAGGAAGTGGCCAGGCTTTTAGCAGCTGGTTTTATTGTTGAGGTGTTCCGTCCAGAGTGGCTTGCTAATCCGGTGCTGGTTCTTAAGAAAAACGGCACTTGGCGTATGTGTGTGGATTACACAGATCTTAACAAGGCCTGTCCGGCAGATCCTTTTGCCCTCCCCCGCATTGATCAGATCATTGATGCCACCGCAGGTTGTGAGCGTTTGAGTTTTTTGGATGCATACTCTAGATATCATAAGATCAAGATGGCAGTTAAGGACCAGGAGAGAACATCATTTATTACTCCCTTTGGAGCCTTCTGCTATGTATCTATGCCCTTCAGGCTCAAGAGTGCCCAGGCCAACTATCAACGGTGTGTATAGAATTGCCTGCATAAACAGATCGGCCGCAATGTGCATGCTTATGTGGATGATATTATGGTGAAGTCAAGACAGAAGGAGACGCTGGTGGATGATTTGAAGGAGACCTTTGACAACTTGCGAGTTTACAAGATGATGCTTAATCCGGCCAAGTGTGTCTTTGGTGTTCCAGCAGGCAAGTTACTGGGTTTCTTGGTGTCTAACAGAGGAATTGAGGCCAACCCGGAGAAGATTACGGCTATTACATCCCTAGCTAAACCGAAGTGTATCAACAATGTTCAGCGTTTGGCAGGCCGAATCGCTGCGCTAAGCCGGTTTATCAGCCGCCTCGGAGAGAAGGCCATCCCTTTGTATCAAATGCTGAGGAAGACAGACAACTTCGTCTGGAGTCCGGCTGCTGATGAAGCATTCGAGGACTTGAAGCGGCAGTTAGCCAATCCGCCGGTTCTGGCAGCTCCGGTTGACAAGGAGCCACTGTTATTATACGTAGCAGCTAATGCTCGAGCAGTTAGCGTGGCTATTGTGGTGGAACGCAAAGAGGCAGGCAAGGAATATCCGGTTCAGCGGCCGGTTTATTATATTAGCAAGGTGCTTATTGAGTCCAAGCAAAGGTATCCACATTGGCAGAAGTTGGTCTATGGTGTCTTTATGGCCAGCCGGAAATTGAAGCAGTATTTTCAAGGGCACCCCATCACGGTGGTCAGTTCAGCTCCCTTGGGTGACATAATACAGAACCGGGAGGCAACTGGCCGGATTGCCAAGTGGGCTATAGAGCTTGGGCCACACGGACTGAAGTATGTGCCTTGAACGGCGGTGAAGTCTCAGGCACTTGTTGATTTCATCAATGACTGGACGGAATTACAAGCGCCAGAGGAAAAGAAGGATCACACATATTGGACTATTCATTTTGATGGATCCAGGCAATTGGAAGGCTCGGGGGCTGGAGTCGTATTAACTTCCCCACGAGGTGATAAGTTCTGTTATGTCCTCCGCTTAATGTTCCCTTGCACCAACAATGCAGCTGAGTACGAAGCCTTGCTCCGCGGTCTCCGGATGGCTAAGGAGATGAACTTAAGCCGGGTTAAGTGTTTCGGTGACTCGGACCTTGTGGCTCAGCAGGTATCTGGCACTTGGGATTCTAAGGACCCACTTATGGCTGCATATCGTCGGGAAGTGGATAATATTGGAGGTTGCTTCAAGGGTTATCAGGTGGATCATGTGGACCGTCGGAAGAATGAAGCGGCGGACGCTTTAAGCCGGTTGGGTTCTCAGCGCAAACCGGTCCCGCCCAATGTCTTTTTGGACGTATTGCACAATCTGTCAGTCCAGCTCCCAGGTGAAGTGGATTTGGCTATTCCTGACCCGGAGGCTCAATTGGTGGCAGCATTACATGCTATTCCGGATTGGACGATTCCTTATATTGCATACATGACCCGGGGAGAGTTGCCAGAGGATGAAATTCTAGCAAGGCAGATAGTCCGGCGATCCAAGTCTATGACGATTCTCAATGGTGAATTGCATCGTTGCAGTGTATCAAGGGCGTTTCAACGTTGTGTTTCTCCTGAGGAAGGCTGTGAAATCTTAAGGGAAATCCATGAAGGGGATTGTGGACACCACGCCGGTTCAAAGTCTCTGGTGGCAAAGGCGTTTCGTCACGGTTTTTACTGGTTAACAGCACATGCTGATGCGGAGGACTTGGTTAAACGGTGCGATGGATGTCAGAAATTTTCAAGGCGTGCGCATGTGCCGGCTCAAGAATTGAGGATGATTCCAATAACATGGCCGTTTGCAACTTGGGGGCTGGATATGGTCGGGCCTTTTAAAAGATCCAAGGATAAGAAAGCTCACCTTTTGGTAGCAGTTGATAAATTTACCAAGTGGGTTGAAGCGG
Source organism: Triticum timopheevii (assembly GCA_963921465.1). Lineage (NCBI taxonomy): Eukaryota > Viridiplantae > Streptophyta > Magnoliopsida > Poales > Poaceae > Triticum > Triticum timopheevii. Next base: position 626,846,143 of record OY997268.1, read on the forward strand.
AGCCTGTCAGTAAGTGAGATGCAGCGACAGCGGTACAGTTCATCAAAAAGGTGATTTTCCGGTTTGGCTTTCCGCACAGTATCATTACTGACAATGGTACCAATTTATCCAAGGGGGCTATGAAGGAGTTTTCTGAACGTGAGCACATCCGACTTGATGTGTCATTAGTGGCGCACCCCCAGTCCAATGGACAGGCAGAACGAGCTAATCAAGAGATCCTGCGAGGCATAAAACCCCGGCTTATGGTCCCATTGCAAAGGACACCAGGATGTTGGGTTGAAGAGCTACCATCTGTGCTCTGGAGTATCAATACTACGCCAAACCGGTCCACAGGATACACACCATTTTTTATGGTCTATGGAGCAGAAGCAGTTCTCCCTAGTGATATCCGGCATGATTCGCCTCGTGTGGCAGCTTATGTTGAAGCGGGCAATGAGACGACACGGAAAGACGCTTTGGACCTATTGGACAAAGCGCGTGATTTAGCGGCTGCCCGTTCGGCGATTTACCAACAAGATCTTCGTCGCTATCACAGTCGTCGGGTTAGAACCAGAACTTTTCAAGAAGGAGATTTGGTGCTTCGGCTAATCCAGGACCAGACAGATATGCACAAGTTATCCCCACCTTGGGAAGGACCTTTTGTGGTCAGCAAGAATCTGCACAACGGGTCGTACTATCTGATTGATATTCGAGAGCGTCTAGACTCACGTACATCAGAGGAGGAGACCAACAGGCCGTGGAACATAGCTCATCTTCGGCCTTACTATAATTGAGCCATCGGCTCTATCTATGTACATATCATGATAATGTATATATTATCTTTGATATATTAAACCGGAGCCTCAGCTAAAGCGGGGTCTCTGTCTTTCTCATCATGCGAGGTTACACGGAGTGGTTCTGTTTAAAGCGGCCTCCGGTTTACCCCTTGACATATGTTCTTTATATATCACTGGGGGCCTTGGTCATGTCCGAACCAACGAACACCCTTTGATAGGCGACAGCCACCAGGTCATTTGGGGACATGGTCAAGTCTGAACCAGTCACGCCTCTTGGTCGGCCTAAGGCCACAAAATCACTTGGGGGCATGGTCGAACCCGAACCATTGTCACGCCTCTTGATCTGGCATATATGCCACGAGTCATTTGGGGACCTGGCTGACTTGAATCATTGTCACTCCTATTGGGGGCCTTGATCCTGTCCGACCATGGTAATACCATCTGAACAAGCTCAGTATAGTTTATTTTTGCCAACGGTTTTTGTCATTGCCTTTGCTTCCATGTTATTTTTCATGGTTTGTTTGTTCTTTGTCGTTGTTGGGTTTCTTTTATATCGACAAACATATTTTTCCGGTTCAGACGATGGTTTTGGTCACCCTTTAATCCAGAGGAGTCTGCCCGGTTTACCTTTTTCCCTGTTAACATCATGGAGTAACCAGGGGGCTCGTATTGATTCAGTACGGTTTATACGGGAGCTATTTTCTCCCTTTCTGACGGTAATGGTTTATAAAACCACCGCTTCAGGCTTGGCTAAAGCCAGCTTTATGCCCAAACATGGCAGGTATTTATGTATCATCTATTTGTTATATTACTGATACACATATCAAGATCATAATCCGGCTGATGGTATAACCGCCACCGAAGTTCAAATTTTTTCTGATTGGAGGAAATATGAATTAAAGTTTTTCAAGCAAAAGCTTCAGTACTTATGCACGAAGGCATATTCCAGGCAGAAGTTTTAACTATCCTATTACAAGGCAGCATGGTGCCCAAACAAGATCATTGTTTTTGTGGAAAGATGTTACAAATAGCTCTCCAAACCGGCTTCCGGTTCAAGCCTGCTCCTCATCCTCTGCCGCTTCAGCTTCCTCGTCTCTACCCATTGGCTGGAAATCAACAGTGGTCCTGTCGATTCCCATTAAAGCTTGGAAAACAGCCTCTTCATGGATCAGGGGAGACAGTTCAATATCAGGGGCGTAAGTGTGCTTACGGATTGGAGGGATCAGATTCTCCGCTTCAACAGTTGGGGCAGGCACTCGCTTGTTTTGATCATTATATTGCGCTTGGTAATGCGTCAAATCTGCCTCTTCAGCTACCTGGCAAGCCAGAGGGCGCACTGCACGGTTTATGGCCCTTAAATCTTCTTTGTTGAATTCCGAGCCATCTTCTTTCAGGCTGTGATAGCCTTGAGCTGCTTCCACAGGATCAAAATCGGGCACCCATGCCTTTGCCCGGATTAAGGCATTGATGGCTCCGGTTCGGGCAGCGGATTTTTTCAGCTCCTCAATCCGGGCTGGAAGCATTGACAACCGGCTAAGAGTGTCCTGGATTAAGGAGGGCGCTGAGTTGTTATGAGAAGCTGCAGTGATGATCCGTTGGGCTCCGGTATACAATTGTTCCACCAAGGTGTAGGCAGCTTTCAGTTTCATCCGCACATCATTTCCTAAGTGCCCAATACGTGTGCCTACAACAAGATTGGAATGGTCTCAAATCGGATTTACGCTACAGCAGGTGCAAATTATGACAGATGGTAAAAGGAGCTTACCAAAGATTGCAACAGTCATGGAGTGTATTTGCCGCTGTACGGCAGTCAATTCATCCACCACCGATTTAAGGGCAGCTTCGGCATTTTCCGCTCGTTTGGTTAAACCGGCCTTCTCAGTGGCCCAGTCAGCCCGCTCTTTCTTGAAGCTTTCTTTCAGCCGTTCAGCGGTGCTCAAGGCGCTGGTTAATTCTTGTTTTGATTTATCTGTTTCAGCTTGCTGGGTCCTCAGGGCCTCCTGCAAATCGGCAATCCGGTCCTCCTTGATTTTCACCTCAGCCTGCATACAGACAGCGTTTTCAGTTTTGCACAGGCGATCCAACAAATTGAAGTATCAACCACATAACAACGTTATATGCCTGATACTTGGGGGCTAATGCACCTTCAATTTTATATATTGCTAGATTACAAAGTCACAAGCTCAATACAAGTATTCAACTTGGCACTTGGGGGCTAATGGCTATTTGATCAAGTTATGTTCTAAGGACAGCTTTCTATTTGGAGCCCCGGTTTACTTATGCTAAGTTAGACCGGCCCTTGAGGGTTATGCCGACGGATTTCAAAATTGTTCAGGATCAAGTCCCGGTTTGACCAAGGTCACAAACCGGCCCTTGGGGGCTACAAGGATGAATGCAATGGCAGCAAGGAAAGAAGGAATTTACCTCAAATTTATCCCTCATCATTTTGACCAAGCCAGCTTCACAGTCACGGCTAGTGTAAAGCCGGTTTAAATAGCCAGAGTGAAGATCTTGAGCACTCAAAGCGGCGTATGTCTCTAATTCAACATCCCATTTTCCTTTATTCAAAGTGGAAAAATCCTCTTTGATGGTATGCCTGGTAAGGGTGGCAGGATTCCTGGGTTCAGAGCGGCCCACGCCGGTAATCACAACATCATCATCTTTTGACTCGCCGGTTTGTGTTGGCGCGGCCGGTTTGTCAGCAGGAGTGTGGGATTTCTCAATCTGGACAGAGCTGGCAGGCGGATCAGCAGAGGCTGGAGTATTAATAAGCCCTTCTTCAGGGATAACATCGTCTTGCAAAGGAGGATCATTGGGGATATCTTCAGAAGTAAACATTTCCTGATCCGGCGCTTGGTTGTGTTCGGGGGCTACATCTTCTTCAGCTGCTTTATCCAGGCGGACCTTCTTGCTTGGTTTCGGTTTAGCCCTGAAAAGAAAACAAAAAGTCAAGGAAAAGCGTAAGCCATTACGCAGTATACTGGAAGCATATGTTCAGTTTAACCTACCCAGCAACTGTTTTCAAAGGTGGTAGCTGAGTGGCCGACGATTCACCAGACGATGAATGAGAAGTGACCTGATAATCGGAGTCGGATGGATTAAGAGGTTGACGGAAGAAACCCGCTTTAGGATTTAAATCAATAAAAAGGTCGGAGACCTCGGAGCGGCGTTTTCGAACCGGACTGTTCGGTAAACCGGCAGAAGTAACTACCTGGCCGCTATGCCGGGTTGTGCGGCGAGCTCCGTGTTGCTGGGTCTTCATAAGAAAGTTGGGATCCAAATAAGCAAGAGGATGAGAAAACTTAACTCTCCGGTTTGCCCGGTGAGATTTTGGCAAAGGCAAGATTTCTGAATCAGAAGAGAGAATAGTTACCTCAACGAAGCCCGCATTGCTGGCCTCAGCGTCATCCTGACAAGCATCATCATCAATAAGGCGTGTAAAAAGCAAGCCAAGTGAATCAAGTTCTATCTCAAGATCCGGATTACCCACATCATCATCGATAGCCGGGTCAGATGAAGCGGTGGTTTTCCTCTTACGAGCTAGTTTCTTGATAACCTTGGTCTTGGGCCGAGTTGGGCGCCCTGCCTTCTCCGTTTTATCTTGCGGAAGTTTTTTGCTCCAAAAACGGATTATCATTCTGGATCAGCAGTAATTACAGGTCAGGCAGATAAAGCAGTAACAGGTTCAATCATAGAGCAATTAAAATCTTACCGCTGGCGGTTCGTTGGTGGTGCAGTAAGGAAGCAGACCGGTTTGAGCACAGAGGTGCTCCGGTTCATTCAACATCTTCTTTACAGATTCTGTGACTTCGTCGTTGGAGACTTGAATTTGGGTATGTCGGAGTGGGTCATCGACACTACCGGTGTATTCGCACATCAAACCGGAGCGCCGACTCAGAGGCAGAATGCTCCATGATATCCAGCAGCGGGCAAGGTCTATTCCTGTTAAACCGTTGGCCATGAAGGCCCGGAGCTTGGACAGTTGAGGAGCATATTTTATTCTCTCCTTGGCAAGTAACCTTTGTGGAAAGGGGTGAGTATTGCTGAGCCATTCCGGACGGAAACCAGGCAAGGGATTTTCATTGTCAGGGGAGGTATCCTGGCAATAAAACCAAGTTGCATTCCACTCCTTAGGGTGAGTATGGAGTTTGACGTGGGGATAGGTGATTTCCTTCCTCTTCTGAATGGCCATACCGCCCAATTCGGTATTAGGACCGTCGGTGAATTTAGTACGGCGGTTCAGATGAAAGAGATCTCTAAACAGCTCGACTGAAGGTTCTTCTTGAAGGTATGCCTCAGAAAGTACTTGGAAGTGACACAGATTGGTGACCGAGTTGGGGCCGATATCCTGTGGGCGGAGCTGAAAGTTAGCTAACACATCCCGATAAAATTTAGACCCGGGCGGTTTGAAGCCCCGGGCCATGTGATCTGCGAAGACCACGACCTCTCCTTCCTGGGGCGTGGGAGGACATTCATCTCCAGGAACCCTCCAGTGGATTGTGTCTTTATCATCTAAAGCACCGATCAGGACTAGGTCGTCTAACTGCGATTTTGTGACATGAGAGGGAACCCAATTGCACTCGTACACCTGTTTGGCCATGGCGAGATCTACAAGAAATAGGCGATCCGGTTCAAGAATACGCTGGATAAAAGAAAGTGGTGATCTAGCTATGATAAACTGGAGGCATTACCTATAAACCGGACTTCTACAACACGGCATCATGTGGATTCAGGCGATTCAACCAGGGGACAAATGATATATACCGTTTTAGCAATTTTTTCTATGGTAAAGTTAAACCGCCTGACCTAAAGCATCGGAAGCAATCGAAGCTATGGATAATCAACTATGCAGAAACAAGTTTCACAAAGTCTTGTTACAGCCGCGGATCTACAGCAAGCTCACAAAAAAAAGCAGGAAGTATTTTGAAGAGTAAGGCGAAAACAGAAGTGAACCATTGAGCGAATAGGTGTAGGAGATCTATGGGCTTGGATGAGAAGTTGCAGGCGGATGCTTAGGGATCGCTACTAAACACAGCAAGAGTTCATGGATTCGTTCAAAATCAGAGAACATATATGAAGCGCGTGATGAACACAGCACGAACGCGGAACCCTAAGAACAGATCTAGGGTAAGAAGTAAAGAGAGCTTACCGGGAACGGAGAAGATGCGGAAAGGCGCCGCAACACTCTGGTATGTTCAGGTTGATGCAGCGGCCCGAGACGAGGCAGAGCTCGACGGCGGTGGCAGAGCTCCAAAGCCGGCGACGTGAGGAAGAAGAAGAAGAAGGGACGAAGGGAAGAGAAGGCAAATGACCCTTCGGCCTTATTTATAAGGCAACCGAGCTAGGTCAAGCGCGCGGATCCAGGAGCTGTCATTAAGAGGGCGTTATAAATTTCATGATGACGTCATGCCGGTTTACAGTAGCCAAAACTGATGATGTCATGCCGGTTTACGGCAACCAAAAACGATGACGACATGGAGGTTTACCAATTACCAGAAGATGTCCAAGACGCAAGATTATGTGAAGGATTGACATGAACTAGTTCAAATCAATTTGGGGCCTAATGTTGGGGATATTACCACTAGGCGTAAACCGGCCTACTTGGGCTGGGTTAACTTCATTAGTGGTATAAGCAGGTAAAGGCCCAAGGCCTATAGTCGGTTTAGAACGTGTAGCCGTAAACCGGCCTGATGTATGACTTGTATTGTAAGTTAGGAATAGAGAGATACCAACCGGAATACGAGTATGAACCGGTTAGGGACTCTATGGACCGACGGGCATCACCCGTGTATATAAGGGGACGACCCGGCGGCGGTTCAAGACAGACAACAAACAACTCGAGCCTAGGCGAAGCTTGTCTGCTCCCTAGCCATCGAGACCACATCAATTCCATCACAACTAGACGTAGGCTTTTACCTTCATCGAAGGGGCCGAACTAGTATAAAACCCTCGTGTCTTTGTGTCCACTTTAACCCCTTCAAGTAAACCCGTAGCAATGGCTCCACGACTAAGTCCCTTCGCTAGGACATCTGCCGTGACAAATCCACGACAGACAGGAAAAGCCGAAATCCATGGCAGCCCTCACATCACTCATGACCCGCTTCTGCGCGGGAGAGGACAGCTGGCTAGCTTGCAGTAATAACCTGACCAAAAACCCTGGTAATTCGGATACCAAGGACAGCCATGGCAGGTCGCGTTGCAACAAGCACAAGCGCCGCATTAACGGCAATAATACTGAAGACACGGCAGTCAATGCCGGATTCAGAGGCTCTAAACCCGGTCAGCGGAAAATGCCGTTCAAAAGAAATACTCAGGGCCCGTCCAATTTGGACCGCATACTCGATCGCTTGTGCCAGATACATGGCACCCCCAAAAAACCAGCCACCACACCTACAGGGATTGTTGGGTATTCAAGCAGGCAGGCAAGTTAAATGCCGAAAACAACGACAAGGGGCTGCATAGCGATGATGAGGAGGATCCCCGGCCGCCGAACAATAGAGGACAGAAGGGCTTTCCCCCACAAGTGTGGACAGTGAACATGATATACGCAACCCACATACCCAAAAGGAGCGGAAGCGTGCACTAAGGGACGTTTACGTGATGGAGCCAGTCGCTCCAAAGTTCAACCCGTGGTCCTCCTACCCGATCACTTTTGATCGAAGGGACTACCCCACTAGCATCCGCCATGGCGGATTCGCCGCATTGGTTCTTGACCCAATCATTGATGGATTTCACCTCACTAGAGTCCTGATGGACGGCGGCGGCAGCCTGAACCTGCTTTACCAGGATACAGTGCGCAAAATGGGCATAGACCCCTCAAGGATTAAACCCACAAAAACGACCTTTAAAGGTGTCATACCATGTGTAGAGACCAACTGTATAGGCTCAATTACACTTGAAGTGGTCTTCGGATCCCCGGATAACTTCTGAAGCAAGGAATTAATCTTTGACATAGTCCCGTTCCGCAGCGGCTATCACGCACTGCTCGGACGAACCGCATTTGCAAAGTTCAATGCGGTGCCGCACTACGCATACCTCAAGCTCAAGATGCCAGGCCCTCGAGGAGTAATCACGGTCAATGGAAACACCGAACGCTCTCTCCGGACGGAGGAGCACACGGAGGCCCTCACGGCGAAAGTACAAAGCAGCCTATTAAGGCAATTCTCGAGTCCGACTACTAAACGTCCGGACACCGTCAAGAGCGCCCGGAGTAACCTACAACAAGACCGCCTGGCATGTTCCGAGCACACGTAGCAATGCAGCCCCAACCCTAGCCCTCGCGAAATCGTGAGACCAGTACCACGCGTACATAACTATGCTCTGGAGATACCATGGGCATAGGGGGAGGGGCACGACCACGGCATGCCCAGAGTGCGGCTCAACCACACAAGGGGCTCCCAATTGTGTCATTCTTTTTTTTCTTATCCTCAGGACTCCGTTTTCCAGAAGCCCTGCCCAACAGTAGAATCGCCGAACTCACGATGCAACAGCCAGGGAAGCAGAAAAGCTACGTCGAGTGTCCAGGTGGTCTCTATTACGAGCAGTATACCTGTTTTACATACTATCCCGTAGCCTACCCCTGGAGGGGGACATGTTAAATAGTCCCATCCCTTGCTTATCGCACTATTTGTATCGTTCTGCTTTCATTGCAGTATTTTTCAATAAACAATACATAGCTTCTGCTTATTATTGCATTCCTTTTTTTCTATACATGTTCATCTATGACATGTTGCACCCGTACAACTTGGTATGGTCAATACACCAGGGGCTTAAGTACCCCAAAACATGGTGTGATAAGTCCGAACACTTTCACAAGTGCGGCACCCCGAACTTATAGCATTATATGCATCGGCTCCGAATCATGTCTTGGGTCAATAGTTGGGTTTGCCCGGCTCCCATGTTTTCGTACCTTACGTTCCGTTATATCGGCTAAGGTAGCGCTGGGAGAACCACTGCAATTGTGCCCCGGTTGACCTGGGTTGAGCACCTCAGTGGAGAAAGCTAAAACTGACCGTCATGATAGGGCGAGAGCCGGTCGCTGTTGGAGAGGTTTTTTCGGGTCCCTAAAGACTCATGCCGCTTAGAGCGAGGAGTCGGCATTGTCCGGCCAAGGCGTGGATAGCGCCCCGAACTCGGTCTTCCGAATACTAGGGGCTTCGCCAAAATTTAAAATTATAGAATTCTATGGCTAAGTGAGAGTGTTCAAGCATTATAGTCCGGTTGCCTCGTTCGTCGTGTTGAACGCCTCCCTCGGAGGACCCAAGAATGGGAATAAGAGCACTCAATTTTATCCCGAACACCCCAGCACTCGGGGCATGGGGGTTGAAGCCAATGACTCGCCATCTCTCAAATTTGATAAACGGCCGCACAGAAGGTAATATTTTAAATTAACAAGCGTTGAGTAGTGCATATGAACAAAGTTTTCAGTGTACATGATAACAAATGCGAGTCTACTAAAAAATTACATCTTTGGAGCATTCACTCGCTATAATGCGGGCAACCTTTTGGACGCCCTTATAGTACATCTAGGGCTTGCGATACTCCTTGCCCGGCGGTGGCGCGTCCATCACAAGCTTCTCGGCGTCCATCTTGCCCCAATGCACTTTAGCACGGGCAAGGGCCCGACGGGCACCTTCAACGCAGAAGGAGTGCTTGATGACTTCAATCCACGGACAGGCGTCCACCAGCCGCCGCACCAGACCGAAGTAGCTCCCAGGCATGGCTTCTTTAGGCCACAGTCGAACTATGAGGCCATTAATGGCCTGTTCGGCCACCTTGTGGAGCTCGACCAGCTGCTTCAGTTGGTCGCTCAGGGGCACCGGATGTCCAGCCTCAGCATATTGAGACCAAAACACCTTTTCCGTCGAGCTCCCCTCCTCGGCTCAGTAGAACACGGCAGCATCGGACACACTACAGGGCAGATCTGCGAACGCTCCTCGAGAGCTCCGGATTCGGGTAAGTAATAGATAATTCACTTTTACATGCTTGCTTTGCATATAGAATGCCTTACCCGCCGCTATCTTTTTTATCGCCTCGATCTCCTGGAGGGCCTTCTGGGCTTCGGCCTTAGCGGCTTTGGCACTCTCAAGAGCCAAGGCAAGCTCGGACTCTCGAGTCTTTGAGTCACGCTCCAAACTCTCGTGTTTTTCCACGAGAGCCTGGAGCTCTTGCCGCACCTCCGCCACCCGCGCCTCCTGCGTCTCTCGCTCGGTGCGCTCCAAGGCCACACTATTTTTGGCCTTGGACACCGCTTCTTTTAGGGTCGCCACCTCGTTCGTGGCCCCTGCAATACCCATGTTATTCTTGTCATTTTTTGTAACCAAATCCTTTCTATAAGGTATTAATTTAATAAGATATTAGTTACCTTCCTTGTCCTCGAGCTGCTTCTTGGCAAGGCCGAGCTCGTTCTCGGACCGCTCGAGGCTCTCCTTCAATGCATTGACCTCCGCAGTCAGTGCGGCAGAGGTCAGCAGCGCAGCCTGCATTCCCATATTGACATATTTATGTTAGACTCTTGCGTATATCTTTTTAGATCCTCAGCTTGGCTTTTCTTTCCGAACACCAAACTGAGCATCAGGGGCTACTGTCTATGCGGTAATATTCTTACATATCTTAAAAACTTACCTCAAAGCCTGTTAGAAGGCTGGTATAGGATTCAGTCAGCTCGCTCTTGGCGGACTGAACTTTCTGGATCACTGCACTCATGATAGTGCGGTGCGCCTCGTCGATGGAGGCGCCGTTAAGCGCCTCCAGCAAGCTATCCGGTGCCTCCGATTGGACGGAGGCCACCGGCGTCGCAGTCTTGCCCTTCGTACGAAGGGGCTGCCTGCAGGACTCCAGAACCACTGAAGGTTCCGGTACGGAGTCTGGCACGGAGGCCTCCGGGGTTTTGCCCCCTTTGCGCCCGGAGTCCGGGAGGTCGCCTTGCGGTGCCTCGAGGACCACCTCCTCCTGGTTGGGCCCCTTTTGGGACTCCACCGTGGTGTCTTCTGCGTTGCGAGCGGAGGAGGCAGTCAGAAGTGAAGTGCTATTCACATCCGACGAATCCAGGGAGCCGCTCGACGAAGCGGGGAGCTCGTCCTTGGGCGGGCTACATTGTTGTATTCGGCGTTATAAGATACTATGTGACAAACGAAAGATCATGAGTTATTCTAGAATCCGGACACTTATGATCTCGCCAGGGGCTTGGCCCTCGAGGGCCACTCCTCTTCGCCGTCGTCGGCGTTGGTGGAAAAGTCCGGAGGAAGGGTCCTTCCTTTCTTGGACCCTCTGGCCCCCCCAGCTGGGGCGGCCTTCCTTTTCTTCTCTCCCCCCACTGGGGAAGAGGCTTCTTTTTCCTCCTCCACGCCTTCGCGGGAGGAGTCCGCCTCGGAATCATCGGACGACGAGTCCGACAACACCTGGCGCCGGGCACTACTTCGAGTTCCCGTGGCCTTCTTCTTGGCCTTCTTCTCCTGCACCACATGAGGTGCCGGAACCAGCAGCCCCGTTAAGCGGGCGTCCGCTGGGTCTTCTAGCAAAGGAGCCGGACAATTAACCTGCCCGGACGTCTTCAGCCAGTCCTGTCAAAGGTAAGGGAGTTTAGATCCAACATAGAGTCAGACTATGAAAAACAAGAATCCCATAAAGGGTAGAATAGCTTACCTCGCTGGCCTGACGCCGCGAGCTGAATCCGCGATCTTCGGTAGCGGATGCGGGGGCCTTGGCGCCCTTAAACAGCACCTTCCAAGCATCTTCGTACGTAGTGTCGAAGAGCTTGCTCAGGGTTTGGTGCTGTGCCGGGTCAAACTCCCACAATTTGAAGGCTCGTTGTTGGCATGGGAGGATCCGGCGAATGAGCATGGCGTTGACAAGCTTGAGATTCTTGTTCGCCAGCTTTTCGACGCAGGCTTGAAGTCCGGTCAGCTCTTCCGAATCTCCCCACGTTAGGCCCGTCTCTTTCCAGGAGGTGAGCCGTGTAGGGAAACCAGATCAGAATTCGGGGGCCGCCACCCATTTGGAGTCGCGCGGCTCGGTGATGTAGAACCACCCCGATTGCCACCCCTTTATTGTCTCCACGAAGGAGCCCTCGAGCCATAGGACGTTGGCCATCCGGCCCAGCATGGCGCCTCCGCACTCCACTTGACGGGCGCCCACTACTTTCGGCTTGACATTAAAAGTCTTCAGCCATAAGCCGAAGTGGGGCGGGATGCAGAGGAAGGCCTCGCACACGACGATGAACTCCGAGATGTTGAGGATAAAGTTCGGGGCCAGATCGTGGAAATCTAGGCCATAGTAGAACATGAGCCCCCAGACAAATGGGTGAAGTGGAAAACCTAGTCCGCGGAGGAAGTGGGTGAGGAACACCACCCTCTCATGGGGCCTGGGGGTAGGAAGGAGCTGCCCCTTGTCGGGGAGCCGATGCGCGATGTTGCTGGACAAGTATCCGGCCTTCCGCAGCTTTTTGACTTGTTCCTCCATTACGGAGGAGACCATCCACTTGCCTCCCCCTCCGGACATGGCTGGGGAAGGTTGAGGAGAGAAGCGCGGACTTGGGCGCTGGAGCTCGAGTGCGCGGAAATGGATAAGCAAAGGAGGAAGAAGGCGTAGGTAAAAAGGTGGATCCTTATCCCCTTATATGGACGGACGAAACTATGCATTCCCACCAGCCTGGTAAAACTCGCTTATCTCCCAAGCGCCATAATCAATGGTGCGGTTGGATTACTCATGCCCGTATTGATGAGAATCCCGGAATAAGGGGACACGACCTCTGCTTTGACAAGACGTGCCAAGGAAACCGCCTCGCTAAACACGCTGAAGTGGGACAGTAAAAACGATTCCAATAAAGTCTTGGCCGTGGTGTGACGTCACGCCGCAGAATACTTCAGCAGATCGAATTTGTGTAAAGATTATTCTCTCTACGGTGGTATGTGGAACTTATTTTGCAGAGCCGGACACTATCCTTGTGTTCAAAATCTTCTATGAAGTATTCGGAGGAGGAACCCGCCTTGCAATGCCGAAGACAATATGCGCGCCAGACTCGTCGTCATTGAAGCCTGGTTCAGGGGCTACTGAGGGAGTCCTGGATTAGGGGGTGTCCGGATAGCCGAACTATCACCGATGGCCGGACTCCTAGACTATGAAGATACAAGATTGAAGACTTTTTCCAGTGTCCGAATGGGACTTTCCTTGGCGTGGAAGACAAGCTTGGCAATACGGATATATAGATCTCCTACTATTGTAATCGACTCTGTGTAACCCTAACCCTCTCCGGTGTCTATATAAACCGGAGGGTTTTAGTCCGTAGGGTGTCGAGAACGACAGCGTGCCGAGGATCAAAATCCCAGGTATTTATCTACGCCTTTCCTAAGCAGGTGGCGGACAGTTCGGTGGCTAGCCGAACAGATGGAGTTGCCGAACTAAAGCGGCAGCTTGACGTTGCGGATGCGGACATCGCGCTGGTCAATAAACGACTTGACGAGTCACAAGGTAGGTTTTTTCTCCGTGGTCGCCTAGTAAGGGAGCCGAAGCCCACGCCTTACAACATGTGTGTTCAATGCAGATGGTGCCGCTGCTGTGGAGAGCCTTCAGGTGGAACTTGCTCAAGCCAAGGAGCAAGCCAGAAGGAGTGATGCGGCTGCCTCTAGGGCGGCCGAAGAGCTAAAATCCGAAAGGGCTGCACACTGCCGATGCAGGGAGGAAATGGCCGAAATGGCCGTGAAGTTGAAAGATGCTACCGACCGCAGTGACGTTCTTGAAAAGGAATGCCTAGCGGAGCAAGAAGACCTGGGAAAGGCCGCCGCCGAGGCCAAGGATGCCCGTACTGAAATGCGGGCTATAAAGGAGGAGCTGCGCCAGGCAGGAGACATTGTGGCCGGCAAGCCCTTTCTGTTGCACTGAATCCAAAGTATGCTCAGCTTGGCCAGCTGTGGGGTCCGGAGGATCCTTATATGGACTTAGCGGCGAGTGCGGCAGATGCCGTTATGCACTTCCGAAGTCAGAAGGATCACAAGACGGAAGAGCTGTTTTGGTCTCAATTCCATAGTCCGGAGCGTTCACTTCCGCCGACCGATCGGCTGGCCGAGTGGGCTGAACTGAATAGGTTGTCCGGACTTGCCATGACAGATATCGTGGCTCATGTCTGGCCGGATAGGCCCAAACCGAAGAGTTATTTGGGCTTATTGCAGCAATTCCTTGAGGCGGTGCCGCATATCAAGGCGATGAAGTGGTCGGCTTGCATAGAAGGTGCACGGATGGCCCTTGCCCGTGTGAAGACCCATTGGACAGAGATGGATGCCACCGCTGTTGCGACCCAGGGTTCGGACGAGAGCCGGTTACCCGCCGAGCACTATTTTGGGGAAGTTCTGCGTGGTGCTCGTGTAATAGAGTCGCAATGCTCAAAAAATTTCATGTTCAAGTGAACATTTTTGTTTGTAAAACGATGTTTACGATTTCAGCGCTTTTTGGTACTTGTGCGTTGAAGTATTGAAACATCTCCTGTGCGGCCGTTGATGTATACTTGTGTACACATGGTGCGGGGGTGTTTGCGAAATAGCGCGTTTTCACACTTAATCCAACGTCTTGGTCCTATTAAGGAGGTGATAGCGTGGCAAACGAGGCAACCGGACTATAATGCTTTATCACTTTCACTTAGCCATAGGAGTTCGAAGGTGGGGCTACGATATAGCCCCTAGGGGCACCGCGCTCTCCGAATTTGGGGCGCGTGTGTGCCTGACCGGGAAGCGGTCCTTCACCGAAGTGGAGGAATTCTAAACATTCCTGAGGTCGATCGAGTGGTTGACCAGTCTCTCGCTACATCATGACAGTCAGTTTTCGGCTTTCTCTACTGAGGCGCTCACCCGGCCGAACCGGGGCACAATCGTAGTAGTTCTCCTGGTGCCGCGTTAGCCGACAATGCAGAACGTAGGGCAGCAAAACACAGGAGCCGGGCAAACCCAACATTTGACCAAAGACATGATTCGGAGCTGATGCATATAAGGCCTAACTCGAGACGCCGAACACTCCCTGAGGTGTTCGATCTTTATGATGACAGACAGATCAATGCCCTAAGCCCCTAGTGTCCAGGTACACGCAAGATCCTCTGACGCGGCCGATGCCAAAACGTCAGCCTCCTCACTGGTTATGATAAGAAACCAGGGGATGTATAGCAACAATAGACAGTAAAAAAGGTTTACGCAGGGTCTTAATCTGAAAAGAATCCTTGCAACGGGTCCCTACTGCACGTCTGCGCCAGTGTCTCTGTTGTGCGGTATCCTGGACGGGTGTAACACGCTGTTCATCTGTAAAAAGAGAGGAACTTGGTTTAAAAAGAAATCGTGTCGAAAAATGTATTTAAAACAGAGCATGAATAAATGAATAAAATGGAGCCTTTATTGGCTCCTTGTTGCTCATACGCACAGCCCCTGGTAAAGGGGTGTCTGGCTAGGGAGCCCCTAGTTTATTTATGCCGGACTCGTTCTAGCCGTGTCCGGGGTCTTGAACGACCTTTTAATGAGATGATGCCGCGTGGACCAGGCATTTTAAGTGTAAGAGATGCGTAGTGTGGTATTGCATTAAAGCGAACAAAAGCTTCACGTCCCAATAGTGCTTGATGGCAACTTTTGAATGGGGCGACATGAAAAATTAGCTTTTCACGTCGGAAGTTGTCGGGTGACCCGAACATAACTTCTAGTAGTAAGGAGCCCGTGCACTTGGCAGGAGGGCCTAGCGCCACTCCTTTAAAGGAAGTGTGGCTATGTCGAATTTTAGTACGGTCTACCCCCAACATGCGGATTGTGTCCGGATATAGCGGGTTTAAGTCGCTGCCGCCATCCATTAGGACCTGTGTAAATTGCAGTCCGTCGATTATAGGATCCAATATCAGAGCAGTCCATCCTGTGTTTTGCTTGGAGCATCAATTTCTTTTGTTAGTTTTTTCTTGATGTTAGTTAGAATAATGTTTTTTCATCTTTAAGTTTCAATAAAAAGGTCAAGGATAGCCTTTGCCATGCTTATTTTGCTAGTATACATGTTGCTGTTTGAAAACAGAAAGTTTACCGCCGTTGCAAAACTTCCCTAGAAAAGTCAGAGAGTGGTATAATGTTGAATCTTTTTGAATATTAATCTATGATAAATTTATAAAATTTGGAGTTTTAGTTCATAATTTTTGGTGCCAGGGAATTTTTGATACTCTTGCATTCTTTACAGACTGTACTGTTTTGACAGATTGCGGTTATGGTTGCATTGTTTGCATATGTTTGCTTGTTTAATGATTCTATTTGATGATAGGAGTATTAAATATGCAGAGGCATTTAGTATGCAATGTTGAATAATAATTTTAGTGATTTGTTACAGTAGAAAATGATAAGGTTTTGCATTGGTTTATACTAACATATCTCACGAGTTCTTGTTGAGTTTGTTGTGAATGAAGCTTTTGATAAAAAGAAACCATGTTATGAGAGGAATTAAGGAGACACAAAAGCTCAAGATTGGGGATGCCCAAGGAACCCCAAGATAATATTTCAGGAAGTCTCAAGCATCTAAGCTTGGGGATGCCCCGGTAGGCATCCCACCTTTCTTCTTCAACAACTATCGGTTAGTATCGGTTAAGCCTAAGTTTTTGCTTCTTCACATGAGTTGTGCTATCCTTGAAATGTCATTTTATTTTATTTTTATTGCTGCTTTAATAAGATACCAAGATCTGAAATTATTTATTGAGAGAGAGTCTTCATATAGTTGCATAATTATTTAGCTACTCATTGATGTTTACTTATATCTTTCGGAGTAGTTTGTCTTTTGCTCTAGTACATCACTTATATCCTTTTAGAGCACGGCGGTGGTTATATTTTGTAGAAATTGCTAGTCTCTCATGCTTCACTTATATTATTTTGAGAGTCTTAAACAGCATGGTAATTTGAATGAAAACTATCATAGGAAGTGAATTGGATGCTATGATCAATTTGATACTTGATAATTGTTTTGAGATATGGAGGTAGTGATATTAAAGTGATGCTAGTTGGGTGATTATTAATTTAAATAATGCTTGTCTTGAAGTTTGTGATTCCCGTAGCATGCACGTATGGTGAACCGCTTTGTGATGAAGTTGCAGCACAATTTTATTTATTGATTGTCTTCCTTATGAGTGGCGGTCGGGGACGAGCGATGGTCTTTTCGTACCAATCTATCCCCCTAGGAGCATGCGCGTAGTGCTTTGGTTTTTGATGACTTCTAGATTTTTGCAACAAGTACATGAGTTCTTTTGACTAATGTTGAGTCCATGGATTATACGCACCTCACCCTTCCACCATTGCTAGCCTCTCTTGTGCTGCACAACTCTCGCCGGTACCATACACCCACCATTTACCTTCCTCAAAACAGCCACCATACCTACCTATTATGGCATTTCCATAGCCAGTCTGAGATATATTGCCATGCAACTTTCCACCATTCCGTTCATATGACACGCATTACTTTTGTCATATTGCTCTTTGCATGATCATGTAGTTGACATCGTATTTGTGGCAAGGCCACCTTCATAATCTTCATACATGTCGCTCTTGATTCATTGCATATCTCGGTACACCTTCAGAGGCATTCATATAGAGTCATATCTTGTTAAAGCTTTGAGCTGTAAATCCATAAAAGTGTGATGATCTTCATTATTAGAGCATTGTCCTAGTGAGGAAAGGATGATGAAGACTATGATTCCCCCACAAGTCGGGATGAGACTTCGGACTTTACAAAAAGAAAAAAAAAGAAAAAAAAATAAAAAAAAGAAAGGCCAAAAAGAAAAAAAGGAAAGGCCAAAGGAAAAAAGAAAAAAAGGGAAAGAAAAAAAAAGAGAAAAAGAAAAAAAAAATAAAATGAGAGAAAAAGAGAGAAGGGATAATGCTACTATCTCCTTTTCCACACTTGTGCTTCAAAATAGCACCATGATCTTCATGATAGTGAGTCTCATATGTTGTCACTTTCATATATTAGTGGGAATTTTTCATTATAGAACTTGGCTTGTATATTCCAATGATGGGCTTCCTCAAAAGTGCCCTAGGTCTTCGTGAGCAAGCAAGTTGGATGCACACCTACTTAGTTTCTTTTGTTGAGCTTTCCTATATTTATAGCTCTGGTGCATCCGTTGCATGGCAATCCCTACTCACTCACATTGATATATATTAATGGGCATCTCCATAGCCCGTTGGTACGCCTAGTTGATGTGAGACTATCTTGTCCTTTTTGTCTTCTCCACAACCACCATTCTACTCCACATATAGTGCTATGTCCATGGCTCACACTCATGTATTGCGTGAAAGTTGAAAGAGTTTGAGATTATTAAAGTATGAAACAATTGTTTGGCTTGTCATCAGGGTTGTGCATGATTAAATACTTTGTGTGATGAAGATAGAGCAACAGCCAGACTATATGATTTTGTAGGGATAACTTTCTTTGGCCATGTTATTTTGAGAAGACATGATTACCTTGATTAGTATGCTTGAAGTGTTATCTTATGTCAATATGAACTTTTATCTTGAATCATTTGGATCTGAACATTCATGCCACAATAAAGTGAAATTACTTTGAGAATCATGCTAGGTAGCATTCCACATCAAAAATTCTGTTTTTATCATTTACCTACTCGAGGACGAGCAGAAATTAAGCTTGGGGATTGATACGTCTCCAACGTATCTATAACTTTTGATTGCTCCATGCTACTTTATCTACTGTTTTGGACTATATTGGGCTTTATTTTCCACTTTTATATTACTTTTGGGACTAACCTATTAACTGGAGGCCCAGCCCAGAATTGCTGTTTTTTTGCCTTTTTCAGTATTTCGAAGAAACAGAATATCAAACGGAGTCCAAACGGAATGAAACAGAAACAGAATATCTTGCGGATTCCACTATTAAAAAACCTATGGGAAGAATTAATTATGTTCTTATTGTTGCAAATAGGAATTATGTGCCCGTACTTTTTATCGTTCTTGATATAGATTGCAATCCTTCGTGTCCTATTATTCTTTGTAGACCTTTCCTTAGAACGATTGGTGCAATTATTGATATGAAGGAAGGGAATATTAGATTCCAATTTCCCTTAAATAAGGGTATGGAACACTTCCCTAGAAAGAAAATAAAATTACCATATGAATCTATCATGAGAGACACTTATGGATTGCCTACCAAAGATGGCAATACCTAGATCTATCCTCGCTTTTATGCCTAGCTAGGGGCGTTAAACGATAGCGCTTGTTGGGAGGCAACCCAATTTTATTTTGTGTTTTTTTGTTTTTGCTTTTGTTTAGGAATAAATAATCCATCTACCTTCTGTTTAGATGTTGTTTTATGTTTTAATTACTGTTTGTGCCAAGTAGGACCTATAAGATAACCTACGATGATAGTTGATTTGATTCTGCTGAAAAACAGAAACTTTGCGCGCACGAATATAATTATGATAAATCACAGGAACGTGCTTTTGCGTTTATTATTTTTGCTGTTGATCAATAAACAAATTTTCCAGGACTTCATATTTTGGTAGAAATTTTAGAGTTCCAGAAGTTTGCGTTAGTTACAGATTGCTACAGCCTGTTCTGTTTTTGACAGATTCTGTTTTTCGTGTGTTGTTTGCTTATTTTGATGAATCTATGGCTAGTAAATTAGTTTATAAACCATAGAGAAGTTGGAATACAGTAGGTTTAACACCAATATAAATAAAGAATGAGTTCATTACAGTACCTTGAAGTAGTCTTTTGTTTTCTTTCTCTAACGGAGCTCACGAGATTTCTGTTGAGTTTTGTGTTGTGAAGTTTTCAAGTTTTGGGTAAATTCTTTTGATGGATTATGGAACAAGGAGTGGCAAGAGCCTAAGCTTCGGGATGCCCATGGCACCCCCAAGATAATCCAAGGACACCAAAAAGTCAAAGCTTGGGGATGCCCCGGAAGGCATCCCCTCTTTCGTCCACTTCCATCGGTAATTTACTTGGAGCTATATTTTTATTCACCAACATGATATGTGTTTTGCTTGGAGCGTCTTGTATTATTTGTGTCTTTTGCTTGTTAGTTTACCACAATCATCCTTGCTGTACACATCTTTTGAGAGAGCCATACATGAATTATAATTTGTTAGAATACTCTATGTGCTTCGCTTATATCTTGTGAGCTTGATAGTTTTGCTCATAGTGCTTCACTTATATCTTTTGAGCGTGATAATTTTTGCTCTAGTACTTCACTTAGATAATTTAGAGCACGGTGGTGGATTTGTTTTAAAGAAACTATTTGATCTCTCATGCTTCACTTAGATTATTTTGAGAGTCTTTAATAGCATGGTAATTTGCTTAATGTTAATATACTTGGTGTTCAAGATATGTGAAACTTTCTTTTGAGTGAATTGAATACTAAGATAAGTTTGATGCTTGATAATTGTTTCAAGATATGGAGGTGATAATATCATAGTCGTGCTAGTTGGGTGATTATGAATTTGAGAAATACTTGTGTTCAGGTTTGCAAATCCCGTAGCATGCACGTATGGTTAAAGTTATGTAACAAATTTGAAACATGAAGTGTACCTGGCTTGTGCATCCTTATGAGTGGCGGTCGGGGACGAGCGATGGTCTTTTCCTACCAATCTATCCCCCTAGGAGCATGCGCATAGTACTTGAATTTTTGATGACTTCTAAATTTTTGCAGTAAGTATATGAGTTCTTTTGATTAATGTGGAGTCCATGGATTATGCGCACTTTTACCTTTCCGCCATTGCTAGCCTCTTTGGTACCATGCATTGCCCTTTATCACCTTGAGAGTTGGCACAAACTTCGCCGGTGCATCCAAACTCCGTGATACGATACACTCTATCACACATAAACCTCCTTATATCTTCCTCAAAACAGCCACCATACCTACCTATTATGGCATTTCCATAGCCATTCCGAGATATATTTCCATGCAACTTCCACCATCATCATCATGACATGCATTACTTTTGTCATATTGCCATTGCATGATCTTGTAGTTGACATCATATTTGTGGGAAAGCCACCATGCATTATTTTTCATAAATGTCACTCTTGATTCATTGCACCATCCCGGTACACCACCGGAGGCATTCATATAGAGTCATATTTTGTTCTAAGTATTCGAGTTGTAATCCTTGTGTTGTAATCAATAGAAGTGTGATGATCATCATTATTAGAGCCTTGCCCAAATAAAAAAATAAAAAAAAGAGAGAAAGGCCAAAAAGAAAAAAAGAAGGCCCAAAAAAAGAAAATAAAAAGGGGCAATGCTACTATCTCTTTTTCCACACTTGTGCTTCAAAGTAGCACCTTGTTCTTCATGTAGTCTCATATATTCTGCTTCAAAGTAGCACCTTGTTCTTCATGTAGTGAGTCTCATATATTGTGCTTCAAAGTAGCACCTTGTTTTTCATGTAGTGAGTCTCATAAGTTTCCTTTTTATACTAGTGGGAATTTTTCATTATAGAACTTGGCTTGTATATTCCTACGATGGGCTTCCTCAAATGCCCTAGGTCTTCATGAGCAAGCAAGTTGGATGCACACCCACTAGTTTTATTTTGTTGAGCATTCGTAGCTCTAGTGCATCCGTTGCATGGCAATCCCTACTCCTCATGTTGACATCAATTGATGGGCATCTCCATAGCCCATTGATTATCCTCGTCAATGTGAGACTTTCTCCTTTTTGTCTTCTCCACACAATCCCCATCATGATATTCTATTCCACCCATAGTGCTATATCCATGGCTCACGCTCATGTATTGCATGAAGGTTGAAAAAGTTTGAGATTATTTAAGTATGAAACAATTGCTTGGCTTGTCATGGGGGGTATATAAGTTGGGAGCATCTTTGTGTGACGAAAATGAAGCATAGCCTAACTATATGATTTTGTAGGGATGAAGTTTCTTTTGCCATGTTATTTTGAGAAGACATGATTGCTTTGATTAGTATGCTTGAAGTATTATTATTTTTGTGTCAGTATGAACTTTTCTCTTGAGTCTTTCGGATATGAATATTCATATCACAATTAAGAAGATTTACATTGAAATTATGCCAAAGTATCACTCCGCATCAAAAAAATCTTTTTTTTATCATTTACCTACTCGAGGACGAGCAGGAATTAAGCTTGGGGATGCCTGATATGTCTCCAACGTTTCTATAATTTTTGATTGCTCCATGCTACTTTATCTACTGTTTTGGACTATATTGGGCTTTATTTTCCACTTTTATATTACTTTTGGGACTAACCTATTAACCGGAGGCCCAGCCCAGAATTGCTGTTTTTTTTTTGCCTTTTTCAGTATTTCAAAGAAACAGAATATCAAACGGAGTCCAAACGGAATGAAACCTTCGGGATCGTGATTTTCCAACCAAACATGATCCAGGGGACTTGGACCCTACTCCAAGAAGTGTCCGAGGAGGTCACGAGGGTGGAGGGCGCGCCCCCTTGGGCGCGCCCCCCTACCTCGTGGGCCCCTTGGAGCTCCACCGACGTACTCCTTCCTCCTATATATACCTATGTATCCCCGAACGATTAGAACCGAAGCCAAAAACCTAATTCCACCGCTGCAATTTTCTGTATCCACGATATCCCATCTTGGGGCCTGTTCCGGAGCTCCGTCGGAGGGGGCATCCACCACGGAGGGCTTCTACATCATCACCATAGCCCCTCCGATGAAGTGTGAGTAGTTTACTTCAGACCTTCGGGTCCATAGCTAGTAGCTAGATGGCTTCTTCTCTCTTTTTGGATCTCAATACAATGTTCTCCCCCTCTCTCGTGGAGATCTATTCGATGTAATCTTATTTTTGCGGTGTGTTTGTTGAGACCGATGAATTGTGGGTTTATGATCCAGTATTATCTATGGAAAATATTTGATTCTTCTCTGAATTCTTTTATGTATGATTGAGTTATCTTTGCAAGTCTCTTCGAATTATCTTTTTGGTTTGGCCAACTAGATTGGTAGTTCTTGAAATGGGAGAAGTGCTTAGCTTTGGGTTCAATCTTGCGGTGTCCTTACTCAGTGACAGAAAGAGTTGCAAGGCACGTATTGTATTGTCGATGAGTGGAGTAATAGTAGTAGATGCAGAATCGTTTCGATCTACTTTTTTTTGGACGTGATGCCTATATACATGATCATCGCCTAGATATACTCATAACTATGCTCAATTCTGTCAATTTCTCAATAGTAATTTGTTCACCCACCATAGAATACTTATGCTGTCGAGAAAATCCACTAGTGAAACCTATGGCCCCTGGGTCTATTCTCATCATATCAATCTATATCACTTTATTCACTTGCTTTGTTTTTACTTTGCCTTTACTTTTTACTTTGCATCTATCTATCAAAAATACTAAAAATATTATCTCTATCAGATCTCACTCTCGTAAGTGACCGTTAAGGGATTGACAACCCCTAAGCGTTGGTTGCGAGTTGCTATCGTTTTGTGTAGGTACGAGGGACTTGTGCGTAGTCTCCTATTGGATTGATACCTTGGTTCTCAAAAACTGAGGGAAATACTTACGCTACTTTACTGCATCATCCTCTCCTCTTTAGGGAAATCCAACGTAGTGCTCAAGAGGTAGCAGGGATGCTTGATACGTCTCCAACGTATCTATAATTTTTGATTGTTCCATGCTATTATATTACTTGTTTTGAATGAGTATGGCCTTTATTATACACTTTTATATTACTTTTGGGACTAACCTATTAACCGGAGGCCCATCCCATATTGCTGTTTTATTGCCTGTTTTAGTATTTCGAAGAAAAGGAATATCAAACGGAGTCCAAACGGAATGAATCCTTCGGCAACATCATTTTTTGGAAGGATATCATCCTGGAGATGTGCAGTTCAAGTCAGAAGATACTCGAGGACTCCACGAGATAGGAGGGCGCCCCCCCCTGTGGGGCGCGCCCCCGTGTCTCGTGGGCCCCTCGAGCACCTCCCGACCGACTTCTTTCGCCTATATAAGCATACGCACCCTAAAAACATCCACGGAGAAGATAGATCGGGAGTTCCGCCGCCGCAAGCCTCTATAGCCACCAAAAACCTTTCGGGAGCCCTTCCCGGCACCCTGCCGGAGGGGGGATCCTTCACCGGTGGCCATCTTCAGCATCCCGGCGCTCTCCATGACGAGGAGGGAGTAGTTCACCCTCGGGGCTGAGGGTATGTACCAGTAGCTATGTGTTTGATCTCTCTCTCTCTCTCTCTCTCTCTCTCTCGTTCTCTATCGTGTTCCCTCTATGGCATGATCTTGATGTATCCCGAGCTTTGCTATTGTATTTGGATCTTATGATGTTTCTCCCCCTCTACTCTCTTGTGATGAATTGAGTTTCCCCTTTGAAGTTATCTTATCGGATTGAGTCTTTTATGAGAACACTTGATGTATGTCTTGCCGTGCTTATCTGTGGTGACAATGGGATATCATGTGCCTCTTGATGTATGTTTTGGTGACCAACTAGCGGGTTCCGCCCATGAACCTATGCATAGGGGTTGGCACACGTTCTTGACTCTCCGGTGGGGCACTCTTTGAAGTACTTTGTGTTGGTTGGATGAATCTGAGATTGTGTGATGCATATCGTATAATCATGCCCACGGATACTTGGGGTGACAATGGAGTATCTAGGTGACATTAGGGTTTTGGTTGATTTGTGTCTTAAGGTGTTATTCTAGTACGAACTCTTTTATAGATCGATCCGAAAGAATAACTTTGAGGTGGTTTCGTACCCTAGAATAATCTCTATGTTTGTTCTCCGCTATTAGTGGATTTGGAGTGACTCTTTGTTGCATGGTGAGGGCTTGTTATATGATCTATCTATGTTATTATTGTTGAGAGAACTTGCACTAGTGAAAGTATGAACCCTAGGCCTTATTTCCTATCATTGCAATACCGTTTAGGCTCACTTTTATCACTTGTTACCTTGCTGTTTTTATAATTTCAGATTACAAATACCTTTATCTACCATCCATATTGCACTTGTATCACCATCTCTTTGCCGAACTAGTGCACCTATACAATCTACCATTGTATTGGGTGTGTTGGGGACACAAGAGACTCTTTGTTATTTGGTTGCAGGGTTGCTTGAGAGAGACCATCTTCATCCTACGCCTCCTACGGATTGATAAATCTTAGGTCATCCACTTGAGGGAAATTTGGTACTGTCCTACAAACCTGTGCACTTGCAGGCCCAACAACGTCTACAAGAGTAAGGTTGTGTAGTAGACATCACGGGGTCATAACAGTCAACGGAAACATGGATCGCTCTCTCCGTACAGAAGTACATACTGCAGCCCTCCCGACAGAAGTACAAGGCGGCTTCCCCCGGCAAACCACCAATCCGGCGACAACAACTCCGAACACCGTCAAGCGAGTCAGAAGTGCCCCGGAACAGGATCGCCAGGCACGCCAAGAGCGCGACTAGCAGTCCGGCCTCCGCTCCAGTCCCATCAAGGTAGCATTCGTGCCGCGCGTACACAATTACGCACTCAAAATACCATGGGAATAGGCGGAGGCGCAATAGTGGCACAATAAACAGTGCGGGTCAGCCGCAACACACTTTAATAACCCCGTTTATCTTTCAGGAACCCGCTGTCGGACAGCCTCTCCAGAAGAGCCGGATTATCGGACTTTCACAGGAGAGAAATCCAAGGAGGCAAAAGGCGTCCGCACAAAGGGAATACCTAGGTGGAATCTATTCACGATTGTTAATACCTGTTTTATATACCTGTATGCGGCTTGCCCTTGGATAGGACATGTCAAATAGTCCTATTTATCTCTGCTTAATGCATTCGTTGTAAACATACACTTAGACGTATTATACATCAATGGGAGGTTATATACAGCATTAGTTTATTATTCCTATTTGCACATTTTTTTCTATAGATGTTTATTTACTATTGCATCCGTACACTTTGGTATGTTTAGTTTGCCAGGGGCTTCTTATGGCGCCCCATAATATGGCAAGATAAGTCTGAACACTTTCAATAGTGCGGCACCCCGAACTTATAGCACTATATGCATCAGCTCCGAATCATGTCTTGGGTCCATAGTTGGGTTAGCCCGGCTCCCTTGTTTTGGTACCTTACGTTTCGTTATATCGGCTAAGGTAGCGCAGGGAGAACTACTGCGATTGTGTCCCGGTTCTTCCGGACGAGCACCTCAATAGAGAAAGCCGAAAACTGACCGACATGATGTGGCGAGAGCTGGTTGTTGTTCAAGAGGTCTAAAATCCTTAAAGATTTTTCCGCTTTTGGCGAGAAATCGGCCTCGTCCGATTTAGGCGTATATAGCGCCCCAATTCGGCCTTTCGAATTCTAGGGGCTTCGCCGAAATTTAAAATTGTAGACTTCTATGGCTAAGTGAAGGTTATAAAGCTGCATAGTCCGATTGCCCTGTTCGCTGCGCTAGACACCTCCTTTAGGGACCAAATATTTGGATAAAGAGTGTCTGGGTTTTCCACAAACACCCCAGTACTAGTTACGTGGGGGCAGAAGCCGATGACTGGCCTACTTT
This sequence comes from Triticum timopheevii, assembly GCA_963921465.1. Classification (NCBI taxonomy): domain Eukaryota; kingdom Viridiplantae; phylum Streptophyta; class Magnoliopsida; order Poales; family Poaceae; genus Triticum; species Triticum timopheevii. The sequence goes on from OY997268.1 coordinate 626,872,404, forward strand.
CAGAATTCTATAAACGGCCGCACAGAAGGTAATATTTTAAATCAAAAAGCGCTAAATAGTGCAAGTAACTTCGTCTTTATATTACAAACATGACAGAAGTGAATTCACTCTAAAATCGTGTCCTTGGTACATTCATCGGCCACGAGACGAGCGCCTTTCATAACGCCATCATAATATTTTTCTGGATACCGATGCGCCTTGCCCTCTGGCGGTCCATCCTTCACCAGCTTCTCCGCGTCTAGCTTACCCCAATGCACCTTCGCATGAGCAAAGGCTCGGCGGGCACCCTCAATGCAAATGAACCGCTTGATCACCTCCAGCCGCGGACAGGCATTCACCATCCACTTTATCAGGCCGAAGTAGCTGGCGGGTAAGGGCTCACCAGGCCATAGCCAGACTACGAAATCTTTCATAGCCACTTCAGCCGCCCTGTGGAGTTCAACCAACTGCTTCAGTTGGTCACTCAGAGGCACCGAGTGTTCGGCTCCAGCATACTGGGACCACAACAGCTTCTCCGTTGAGCTCCCCTCCTCGGCGCGATAGAACTCTGCAGCATCAGATATACTACATGGCAGATCTGTGAATGCCCCTGGAGAGCTCCGAATCCGGGTAAGTAAAAGAAATGCCTCCTCCACATGCTTACTTTGCATAAAGAATGTCTTACCTGCCGGTATCTTCTTGGCCGCTTGGATTTCCTGTTGGGCCTTTTCGGCTTCGGCCTTGGCGTCTTTCATACTCACAAGGGCCTTCGCAAGCTCAGACTCCTTCGTCTTGTAGTCACGCTCCAAGTACTCGAACTTCTTGCCGAGCTCCTGTAGCTCTTACTGCACCTCACCCACCCTCGCATTCTGCTTTTCGCGCTCAATATGCTCCATGGCCGCCTTCTCTTCGGCCTCGGACAGCGCCTTCTTCAGGGACGCCACTTCGGTCGTGGTCCCTATTACCAAATAATGACACTTTCTTAGGGTCACCAATTTTTTCTATCCTTTGTGATATGTGAATAGGGTGTTACTCACCTTTGTTTTCTTTGAGCTGCCTCTTCGTGAGGCCGAGCTCCCCCTGGGCCTGCTGCAAATCCCACTTGAGTTCGGAGACCTCCGCTGTGCAGGTAGCAGCGGCAACCAACGCTGCCTGTTTATTCACATGAACACCTACTGTTACACTCCTGCGGATTATAATTGACCCTTTGATTGGCTTTTCGTTCCAAACACCACACAGAGTATCAGGGGCTACTACCTATCGGGTGATAACTAAACACTTTTTACTTACCTCAAAGCCTGTTAGGAGGCTAGTGCAGGCTTCGGTTAGTCCGCTCTTGGTGGATAGAACCTTCTGAATCACCGCACTCATAACAGTGCGGTGCTCTTCGTTCATGGAAGCGCCGTGAAGCGCTTCCAGCAGACTATCCGACGCCCCTGGCGTAGCGGAAGTCATCGGCATGGATGGCTCGCCCTCCCTAGCGAGGGGCTGCCTGCCTGAATCCGGAGCCTTCGTAGGCTCCGGTATAGTGTCCGGCTGGGAGCCGGACTTGCTGCGGCTCCTGTCGGCACGGTCCGCGGGGATTTTGCGCCCCGTGAGCCCGGCGTCTGGGGTTTCGCCTTGAGGCGTCTCCGGAATCGCCTCCCCTTGCTCAGGGATCCTTTGGGACAACACCTCCATGTCGTCCGCAGGCCGAGGGGAAGTGGCCGTTGGGAGCGAATTCATCGCCGAATCGCTCAAAGACCCATCCGAAGAAGATACCTCGGGATGGGCCCTGGTCGGACTGCATATGCGTGTTCAGCGTTATAACATACTATGAAATGAAATCGCACTAAAATATAACAGAAGTGCGGATACTTACGATCTTACTAGGGGCTTCCCCCTGGGTAGCCACTCCTCATCACTGTAGGCGGCCGTGGTGGAATAATCCGACAGGGACACCTTTCCCTTCTTGGGAGTCCTCGCCTCCCTCTCCGGGGTGGCTTTCCTTTTCTTCCCCTCCCCAGTATGGGGAGGTGGCATTTCTTCGTGATCCTCCCCGCCTCCACGGGAAGAATATGCCTCGTCATCCTCGGACGATGAGCCTATGACGGCCTTGCGCCGGGGACCCTTCCTGGTCCCCTGAGCCGCCCTCTTAGACCCTTCAGCCTCCCCGGATGGGGCAGCATTCTCGTTCTCCTCCTCCCCTTCATGGGAGGAATGTGCCTCGTCGTCTTCGGGCGAGGCATCCTGTATGGCCTTGCACCGGAGACCCTTCCTGGTCCCTGGGGCCTTCTTCTCGGCCTTCTTTTCTGGCACCTTGTATGGCGCCGGGACTAGCATCTCCGTCAGGAGAGCGGTCGCCGTACCTTCTGGCAGCGGAGCCGGACAGTCGATCCGCTTCGCCGTCTTCACGTACTCCTGATTAAATACACATGATAACTTAGCATCTTCCCATGAGTATGCTGGGAAAGCTACACCTGGTGATGGTTAGAAAACTCACCAGACGGGGGGATCGCCCAGTGTGGAGTCCGCGGTCCTCGGACGTGGGAGGAGGTGTTTTGGTACCCTTAAACAACACCTTCCATGTGTCCTTAAGTATCATGCCGTAGAGCTCCTGGAGTGTCCGGTGTATGGCCGGGACGAACTCCCACAGATTAAAAGCCCGTCTTTGGAACGGAAGAATTCAGTGGACGAGCATGACCTGGACCATGTTGACAAGCTTGATGTTCTTGTCAATCATACTTTTGATACAGTTTTGAAGTACGGTCAGCTCCGCAGGCTCGCCCCAGGCCAGGCCCTTCTTCTCCCAGGAGGTGAGCCGCATGGGGATTCCGGATCGGAATTTGGGGGCCGCCACCCAGTTGGCGCCGCACGGCTTAGTGACGTAGAACCACCCCGATTGCCATCCTTTCACGGTCTCCGCGAAGGAGCCGTCAAGCCAGGTGACGTTAGGCATCTTGCCCACCATGGCGCCTCTGCACTCCGCTTGCTACCACTCACAATCTTCGGCTTCACGCAGAAGGTTCGTAACCACAAGCCGAAGTGAGGCTTGATGCGGAGGAAGGCCTTGCACACGACGATAAATGCTGAGATGTCGAGGACGAAATTTGGGGCTAGATCGTGGAAACGTAGCCCGTAGTAGAACATGAGCCCGCGGACAAAGGGATGAAGTGGAAATCCCAGTCCACGGACGAAGTGGGCGAGAAACACGACCCTATCGTGGGGCTCCGGAGTCGGAATGATCTGCCATGCGTCCGATAGCCGGTGCACGAGGTTTGCGGCCAAGTATCCGGCCACCCGAAGCTTCGCAATATGCTCCTCCTTCATGGTGGAGGCCACCCACTTGCCTCCTGCTCCGGACATGTTCGGCTGTATGGAGAAGGCGTGGAATTGGGCGTTGGAGCTCGCGGAGGCAAGAAGGGATTAGCGAAGGAGGAAGAAGGCGTGGGTGAAAATGGGAGATCTTTGCCCCTTTATAAAGGCAATATAGAATGTGCACCTCCCCACTTGCCTCTCAAAATCTCTTATTTTTCCAAGCGCCTCAATTAATGGCGCTGGTTGGGTTACCAATATCCGTATTGATGGGAATCCCGTGATAAGGGGACATGATCTCTACTTTGACAGGACGTGCCAAGGAAACCACCTCGCAATGTGTGCTATGGCTGGTTATGGGAAAACGGTTCGAATAATAAACCGATCGTGGTGTCATGTCACACCGTACAAAAGTTGTCAGCAGATTACATTTGTGAAACATTATTCTCTCTATGGTGGTATGCGAAGATCATCTTGCAGATCCGGACACGATTCAAGTGTTCGATAATTACTTTGGAGTATTCAGAGATGGAACCCGCCTTGCAATTCCGAAGACAATCTGCGCGCCGGACTCGTCGTCATTGAAGCCTAGTTCAGGGGCTATTGAGGGAGTCCTGGATTAGGGGGTATCCGGACAGCTGGACTATATACTTTGTCCGGACTGTTGGACTATGAAGATATAAGACTCAAGACTTCGTCCCGTGTCCGGATGGGACTCTCCTTTGCGTGGAAGACAATCTTGGCAATTCGGAAATTATATTTCCTTCCTTGTAACCGACTCCATGTAAACCCTAGCCCTCTCCGGTGTCTATTATAAACCGGAGAGTTCGGTCCGTATGAGGACGACAACAACAATCATACCATAGGCTAGCTTCTAGGGTTTAGCCTCTCTGATCTCGTGGTAGATCAACTCTTGTAATACTCACATCATCAAGATCAATCAAGCAGGAAGTAGGGTATTACCTCCATCAAGAGGGCCCGAACCTGGGTAAACATCGTGTTCCCCGCATCCTGTTACCATTAGTCTTAGACGCATAGTTCGGGAGCCCCTACCCGAGATCCGCCAATTTTGACACCGACATTCACCCTCAGGGCCGGGGGTATGTACCAGTAGCTATGTGTTTGATATCTCTCTCTCGTGTTCTTGAGGTGATACGATCTTGATGTATCGCGAGCTTTGCTATTATAGTTGGATCTTATGATGTTTTCTCCCCCTCTACTCTCGTGTAATGGAGTGAGGTTTCCCTTCGAAGTTATCTTATCGGATTGAGTCTTTAAGGATTTGAGAACACTTGATGTATGTCTTGCCGTGCTTATCTGTGGTGACAATGGGATATTCACGTGATCTACTTGATGTATGTTTTGGTGACCAACTTGCGGGTTCAATGAACTTATGCATAGGGGTTGGCACACATTTTCGTCTTGACTCTCCGGTAGAAACTATGGGGCACTCTTTGAAGTACTTTGTGTTGGTTGAATAGATAATCTGAGATTGTGTGACGCATATCGTATAATCATGCACATGGATAGTTGAGGTGACAATGGAGTATCTAGGTGACATTAGGGTTTTGGTTCATTTGTTTCTTAAGGTGTTATTCTAGTACGAACTCTACGATAGATCGAACGGAAAGAATAGCTTCGTGTTATTTTACTACAGACTCTTGAATAGATCGATCAGAAAGGATAACTTTGAGGTGGTTTCATACCCTACAATAATCTCTTCATTTGTTCTCCGCTATTAGTTACTTTGGAGTGACTCTTTGTTGCATGTTGAAGGATAGTTATATGATCTAGTTATGTTATTATTGTTGAGAGAACTTGCACTAGTGAAATTATGAGCCCTAGACCTTGTTTCCTACCATTGCAATACCGTTTACGTTCACTTTTATCATTAATTACCTTGCTGTTTTTATATTTTTAGATTACAAATACCTATATCTACCATCCATATTGCACTTGTATCACGATATCTTCGCCGAACTAGTGCACCTATACAATTTAACATTGTATTGGGTGTGTTGGGGACACAAGAGACTCTTTGTTATTTGGTTGCAGGGTTGTTTGAGAGGGACCATCTTCATCCTACGCCTCCCACGGATTGATAAACCTTAGGTCCTCCACTTGAGGGAAATTTGCTACTGTCCTACAAACCACTGCACTTTGAGGCCCAACAACGTCTACAAGAAGAAGGTTGTGTAGTAGACATCAAGCTCTTTTCTGGCGCCGTTACCAGGGAGGTGAGTGCTTGAAGGTATATCTTTAGATCTTGCAATCAGATCTTTTTGTTTCTTGTTTTATCACTAGTTTAGTCCATAAAAGAAAACTACAAAAAAATGGAATTGAGTTTGCCTCATACGCTTGATCTTTTTAATATCTTTCATAAGTATGATGAAAAGGAAAATTGTGCTCAAGTGCTAGAAGAAGAAGTCTATGAAATGTTTGGCACTAAATCTTTGAATGAGGAGCATGATTGCAATGTTGTTAGTATGAACTCTTTGAATATCCATAGTACTAATAATGATTGCACTGGTGATGATGAAAATATCTCTTATAAGCATGTCGATTTTTGTGGAGTGCATTGGGTTTTCAAGTACACACCAAATAGGGAAGATAGATATTGCAAGAGGCATAAGCATTTAGAAACTAAATTGTTGCAAGAAAGGCTAGATGTCTGTGCTGAAAGATTCAATATTTTTCGCCATCCTTGTGAACTTTGCAATGAACATGGTCATTTAAAGCTTCAATGCTATTTGTTTCATGATCAAATCGTGTCCAAATTTTTTGATAACTTGATTACCCTTGAGCATCATAAAGAAACGTATAACTGAGGGTATTCCAAAATTTAATCTTGATAGATTTCTTGATTTTGATCTAGAGAAGATTTATATGTATTGTGCGGTGAATTGCATTGAAAATCCTTATATTGCCAATTACATAAAGAAAAGAAAGAAAAGAGAAGATAAAGAGAACACTAATGAAACGGAAGAGACTTCCCAATATCCTCCTATTATTTCTTATGATGAATAAGGTAAGGAGGAGGAGCTTTCTATTCAACCAATCTCATCAATAAGGAGCTCAAAAAAAGAGGGATAAACCCACACATGATCTGAAGAAGAAAAAGAAAAGATGGAGAAGCAAAGGTAAAAGGTATCCCTCCCAAATGATGTTGCTCCTGCTACTCATTGTGATGATGATAATTGCTATACTATTGGTGCTATCCATACTATTAATGATGAGAGTGATTTTGCTTATGATATGAAAAGGCCCAATCTTGGGGAAGCTATGTTTGATGAGAATGATATATTTGAGAATATATTTGCTGCAATTAATGTTTGTACCAAGCTTGGGGATGCTATGTTTAATGAAGATGATATTTTTAGCCTCCCAAGTTTTGATATGCAAAATTGTTATGATGATAGAATGCCTCCTACTTATGATGATTATATTGATGTAACTGGGTTTGGAAAAGTGTCGACTTTAGGAAGTACTAATCCCACTATTTTGTAGGATGTTGAATCTTATTGTGATTATGAAAGTGGATTTGGAGAGGTCATGACTTTATTTAGTGATGATTCCACCATCTTGGAAGAGGTTTCAATTGATTATGATGAGAACAAATTTGCTACTTATGATGATTATTGTGATGAAACTTATGCTATAAAAAGTAGTGATGATTATATTTATAAAACTTGTCATGATTATGATTACCCTTTTTCTGAACATTACTCTTTTAATGTGGAATAAATTTATAGTATTCAAGTCTCTTTTGATACTCCCACTCTTCCGAATAAGAAGAATTTTGCTTATGTGGAGAGTAGGAAATTTTCTATGCTTGTAGATCATGAAAAGAATGCTTTAGGTGCTGGTTATATTGTTAAATTCATTCATGATGCTACTAAAAGTTATTATGAGAGAGGAACATATGCTTGTAGGAATTGCAATAATATCAAGTTTCCTCTCTATGTGTTGAAAATCTTGAAGCTATGCTTGTTTTACCTTCCTGTGCTAGTTGATTATTGTTCCCATAAGTTGTTTGCTCAAAAAATCCCTATGCATAGGAAGTGGGTCAGGCTTAAATGTGCTAGTCATATGCTTCATGATGCTCCTGTTATGTTTCAATTCTTATCTTTCATGTGAGCATTGTCATCATCATGCCTAGCTAGAAAGGCATTAAACAAAAGCGCTTGTTGGGAGACAACCCAATATTTACCCTTACTATTTTTGTGTGTTCACATGATTATGGTACTGTAGTAATCATGTTTTACAGCTTTTGTTTCAATAAAGTGCCAAGTAAGACTTTTAGGATAGTTTACGGTGATAGTTGTGTTGATCCTGCTGAAAATCAGAAACTTTTGCACCCGGTAAATTAGTTTTGATAATTCACCGAAACGTGCTTATGATCTGATTCTTTTTGCTCTGGATTGGTACACAAATTTCGCAGGTTTTCCTAATTCGGTAGGATGTTTGGAGTTCTAGAAGTATACGTATGATACAGATTACTACAGACTGTTTTGTTTTTGACAGATTCTGTTCTATACGTGTTGTTTGCTTATTTTGATGAATCTATGAGTAGTATCGGAGGGTATGAACCCTAGAGAAGTTGGAATACAGTAGATATTACACCAGTATGAATTTAGAATGAGTTCATAACAGTACATAAGTGGTGATTTATTTTCTTATACTAACGAGCTTACGAGTTTTCTGTTGAGTTTTGTGTTGTGAAGTTTTCAAGTTTTGGGTAAAGATTCGATGGACTATGGAATAAGGAGTGGCAAGAGCCTAAGCTTGGGGACGCCCAAGGCACCACAAGGTAATATTCAAGGACAACCAAGAGCCTAAGCTTGGGGATGCCCCGGAAGGCATCCCCTCTTTCGTCTTTGTTCATCGGTAACTTTACTTGGAGATATATTTTTATTCACCACATGATATGTGTTTTGCTTGGAGCGTCATTTTATTTTCTTTTGTTTTGCTTGCTGTTTGAATAAAGTACCAAGATCTGAAATTCTTACATGTTAGAGAGTCTTCACATAGTTGCGTAGTTATTCGACTACTCATTGATCTTCACTTATATCTTTCGGAGTAGTTTGTCATTTGCTCTAGTGCTTCACTTATACCTTTTAGAGCACGGTGGTGGCTTAATTTTGAAGAAATTGTTGATCTCTCATGCTTCACTTATATTATTTTGAGAGGCTCTTAGAACAACATGGTATTTGTTGGAAATATGCCCTAGAGGCAATAATAAATAAGTTATTATTATATTTCCTTATTCATGATAATTGTTTATTATCCATGGTATAATTGTATTGATAGGAAACTCAGATACATGTGTGGATACATAGACAACACCATGTCCCTAGTAAGCCTCTAATTGACTAGCTTGTTGATCAATAGATGGTTACAGTTTCCTGACCATGGACATTGGATGTCGTTGATAACGGGATCACATCATTAGGAGAATGATGTGATGGACAAGACCCAATCCTAAGCCTATCACAAAGATCGTAGTTCGTATGCTAAAGCTTTTCTAATGTCAAGTATCATTTCCTTAGCCCATGAGATTGTGCAACTCCCAGATACCATAGGAATGCTTTGGGTGTACCAAACGTCACAACGTAACTGGGTGGCTATAAAGGTGCACTACAGGTATCTCCGAAAGTGTCTGTTGGGTTGGCACGAATCGAGACTGGGATTTGTCACTCCGGTAAACGGAGAGGTATCTCTGGGCCCACTTGGTAGGACATCATCATAATGTGCACAATGTGACCAAGGGGTTGATCACGGGATGATGTGTTACAGAATGAGTAAAGAGACTTGCCGGTAACGAGATTGAACAAGGTATCGGTATATCGACGATCAAATCTCGGGCAAGTACAATACCGTTAGACAAAGGGAATTGTATACGGGATTGATTGAGTCCTTGACAGCGTGGTTCATCCGATGAGATCATCATGGAATATGTGGGAGCCAACATGGGTATCTAGATCCTGCTGTTGGTTATTGATCGGAGAATGTCTCGGTCATGTCTGCATGGTTCCCGAACCCGTAGGGTCTACACACTTAAGGTTCGATGACGCTAGGGTTCTAAAGGAAGTTTGTATGTGGTTACCGAATGTTGTTAGGAGTCCCAGATGAGATCCCGGACGTGACGAGGAGTTCCGGAATGGTTCGGAGGTAAAGATTTATATATGGGAAGTCCTCTTTTGGTCACCGGAAAAGTTTCGGGTTTTATCGGTAACTTACCGGGACCACTGGGAGGGTCCCGAGGGTCCACCAACTGGGGCCACCATCCCCGGAGGGCAGCATGGGCCAAGTGTGGGAGGGGACCAGCCCTTGGTGGGCTGGTGCACCCCCCCACAAGGGCCCAAGGCGCCTAGGGTTTGGGGAGGGGGCGCCCCACCTTTCTTGGGGGGCAAGTTTCCCCCTCTCCCCCCTTGGCCGCCCCCCTAGATGGGATCTAGGGCTGGCCGCCACCCCTAGGGGGTGGAAACCTAGGTGGGGGCGCAGCCCCTCTCCTCCTATATATAGTGGAGGCATAGGAGCAGCCCAACACACGAAGTTTCTTCTCCTGTTGGCGCAGCCCTACCTCTCTTTCTCCTCATATCTCGCGGTGCTTGGCGAAGCCCTGCAGGATTGCCACGCTCCTCCACCACCACCACGCTGTCGTGCTACTGCTGGACGGAGTCTTCCTCAACCTCTCCCTCTCTCCTTGCTCGATCAAGGCATGGGAGATGTCACCGGGCTGTACGTGTGTTGAACGCGGTGGTGCCGTCCGTTCGGCACTAGGATCTCCGGTGATTTGGATCACGACGAGTACGACTCCTTCAACCCCGTTCTCTTGAACGCTTCCGCTTAGCGATCTACAAGGGTATGTAGATGCACTCTCCTTCCCCTCGTTGCTGGTTTCTCCATAGATAGATCTTGGTGACACGTAGAATTTTTTTTGAATTTCTGCTACGTTCCCCAACAGTGGCATCATGAGCTAGGTCTATTGCGTAGATTCTTTGCACGAGTAGAACACAAAGTAGTTGTGGGCATTGATTTTGTTCAATATGCTTACCGTCACTAGTCCAATCTTGATTCGGCGGCATTGTGGGATGAAGCGGCCCGGACCAACCTTACACGTACACTTACGTGAGACAGGTTCCACCGACTGACATGCACTTGTTGCATAAGGTGGCTAGCGGGTGCCAGTCTCTCCCACTTTAGTCGGATCGGATTCGACGAAAAGGGTCCTTATGAAGGGTAAATAGAAATTGGCATATCACGTTGTGGCTTTTGCGTAGGTAAGAAACGTTCTTGCTATAAACCCATTGCAGCCACGTAAAACATGCAAACAACAATTAGAGGACGTCTAACTTGTTTTTGCAGGGTATGCTATGTGATGTGATATGGCCAAGAAGAATGTGATGAATGATATGTGATGTATGAGATTGATCACGTTCTTGTAATAGGATTCACGACTTGCATGTCGATGAGTATGACAACTGACAGGAGCCATAGGAGTTGTCTTTATTTATTGTATGACCTGCGTGTCATTGAACAACGCCATGTAATTACTTTACTTTATTGCTAACCGGTAGCCATAGTAGTAGAAGTAATAAGTTGGCGAGACAACTTCATGGAGACATGATGATGGAGATCATGGTGTCATGCCGGTGACGATGATGATCATGGAGCCCCGAAGATGGAGATCAAAAGGAGCAAAATGATATTGGCCATATCATGTCACTTTTTGATTGCATGTGATGTTTATCATGTTTATGCATCTTATTTGCTTAGAACGACGGTAGTAAATAAGATGATCCCTCATTAAAATTTCAAGAAAGTGTTCCCCCTAACTATGCACCATTGCAAAAGTTCGTCATTTGGAAGCACCACATGATGATCAGGTGTGATAGATTCTTACGTTCACATACAACGGGTGTAAGACAGTTTTACACATGCGAAACACTTAGGTTGACTTGACGAGCCTAGCATGTACAAACATGGCCTCGGAACACAAGAGACCGAAAGGTCGAGCATGAGTCATATAGTAGATACGATCAACATGAAGATGTTCACCGATGATGACTAGTCCGTCTCACGTGATGATCAGACACGGCCTAGTTGACTCGGATCATGTAATCACTTAGATGACTAGAGGGATGTCTATCTGAGTGGGAGTTCAGAAGATGAACTTAATTATCCTGAACATAGTCAAAAGGTCTTTGCAAATTATGTCGTAAGCTCGCGCTTTAGTTCCACTGTTTAGATATGTTCATAGAGAAAATATAGTTGAAAGTTGATAGTAGCAATTATGCGGACTGGGTCCGTGAACTGAGGATTGTCCTCGTTGCTTCATAGAAGGCTTATGTCCTTAATGCACCGCTCGGTGTGCTGGACCTCGAACATAGTCTGTGGATGTTGCAAACATCTGACATACACGTTTTGATAACTACGTGATAGTTCAGTTAAATGGTTTAGAGTAGAGGTACCAAAGACGTTTTCGAAACGTCACGGAACATATGAGATGTTTCGAGGGCTGAAATTGGGATTTCAGGCTCGTGCCCACGTCAAGAGGTATGAGACCTCCGACGATTTTCTTAGCCTACAAACTAAGGGAGAAAATCTCAATCGTTGAGCTTGTGCTCAGATTGTCTGGGTACAACAATCACTTGAATCAAGTGGGAGTTAATCTTCCAGATGAGATAGTGATGTTTCTCCAAAGTCATTGCACCAAGCTACTAGAGCTTCGTGATGAACTATAACATATCAGGGATATATATGATGATCCTTGAAATATTCACGATGTTTGACACCGCGAAAGTAGAAATCAAGAAGGAGCATCAATTGTTGATGGTTATTGAAACCACTAGTTTCAAGAAGGGCAAGGGCAAGAAGGGATACTTCATGAAATGGCAAATCAGCTGCTGCTCTAGTGAAGAAACCCAAGGTTGAACCCAAACCCGAGACTAAGTGCTTCTGTAATAAGGGGAACAGCCACTGGAGCAGAATTACCCTAGATACTTGGTAGATGAGAAGGCTGGCATGGTCGATAGAAGTATATTGGATATACATTATGTTAATGTGTACTTTACTAGTACCCCTAGTAGCACCAGGGTATTAGATACCAGTTCGGTTGCTAAGTGTTAGTAAATCGAAATAAAAGGCTACGGAATAAACGAAGACTAGCTAAAGGTGAGATGACGATATGTGTTGGAACTGTTTCCAAGTTTGATATGATCAAGCATCGTATACTCCCTCTACCATCGAGATTGGTGTTAAACCTAAATAATTGTTATTTGGTGTTTGCGTTGAGCATAGACATGATTGGATTATGTCTATCGCAATACGGTTATTCATTTAAGGAGCATAATGGTTACTCTGGTTTTTGAATAATACCTTCAATGGTATTGCACCTAAAATGAATGGTTTATTGAATCTTGATTGTAGTGATACACATGTTCATGCCAAAAGATACAAGAATGTAATGATAGTACCACCTACTTGTGGCACTGCCATGTAAGTCATAAAAACGCATGAAGAAGCTCCATGTTGATGGATCTTTGGACTCACTCGTTTTGAAAAGTTTGAGACATGCAAACCATGTCTATTGGTATGTACGCATGAAGAAACTCCATGCAGATGGATCGTTTGGACTCACTTGATTTTGAATCACTTGAGACATGCAAATCATACCACATGGGCAAGATGACTAAAAAGCCTCATTTTCAGTGAGATGGAATAAGAGAGCAACTTGTTGGAAGTAATACATTTTGATGTGTGTTGTCCAATGAGTGCCGAGGCATGCAGTGAATATCGTTATGTTATTACTTCACAGATGATTCGAGTAGATGTTGAGTATATTTACTTGATGAAACACAAGTCTGAATTATTGAATGGTTCAAGTAATTTCAGAGTGAAGTTGAAGATCATTGTGACAAGAGGATAAAATGTCTATGATATGATCATAGAGATAAGTATCTGAGTTACGAGCTTTGGCACGCAATTAAGACATTGTGGAAATTGTTTCACAATTAATACCGCCTGGAACACCATAGTGTGATGGTGTGTCCGAACATCACAGCTGCAGCCTATTGGATATGGTGCGTACCATGATGTCTCTTATCGAATTATCACTATCGTTCATGGGTTAGGCATTAGAGACAACCGCACTCACTTTAATAGGGCACCACGTAATTCCGTTGAGATGACACCATTTGAACTATGGTTTGGAGAAACCTAAGTTGTCGTTTCTTAAAAGTTTGGGGCTGCGACGCTTATGTGAAAAAGTTTCAGGTTGATAAGCTCGAACCCAAAGCGGATAAAATGCATCTTCATAGGACACCCAAAACAGTTGGGTATACCTCCTAATTCAGATCCGAAAGCAATAGGGATTGTTTCTTGAATCGGGTCCTTTCTCGAGGAAAAGTTCGTCTCAAAAGAATTGAGTGGGAGGATGGTGGAGACTTGATGAGGTTATTGAACCATCACTTCAACCAGTGTGTAGCAGGGCACAGGAAGTTGTTCCTGTGGCACCTACACCAATTGAAGTGAAAGCTTATTATAGTGATCATGAAGCTTCAGATCAAGTCACTACCGAACCTCGTAGGACGACAAGGACGCGTACTGTTTCGGAGTGGTACGGTGATCCTGTCTTGAAGGTCATGTTGCTAGAAAACAATGAACCTACGAGCTATGGAGAAGCGATGGTGGGCCCGAATTCTGACAAATGGCTCGAGGCCATAAAATCCGACAGAGGATCCATGTATACAAAGTGTAGACTTTGGCAGAACTGCTTGATGGTCGTAAGGCTATTGGGTGCAGATGGATCTTTTAGAAGAATACGAACGTGGACGGTAATGTCACCGTCTATGAAGCTCGACTTGTGGTGAAGAGTTTTTCACAAGTTCAAGGAGTTGACTATGATGAGATTTTCTCATCCGTAGTGATGCTTAAGTCCGTCGGAATCATGTTAGCAATAGCTGCATTTATGAAATCTGGCAGATGGATGTCAAAACGAGTTTCCTTACCAATTTTCGTAAGGAAAGGTTGTATGTGATAAAATCAGAAAGTTTTTGTCGATCCTAAAGATGCTAAAAGGTATGCTAGCTCCAGCGATCCTTCCATGGACTGGAGTAAGCATCTCGGAGTTGGAATATACACTTTGATAAGATGATCAATTTTTTTGGGTTTATACAAAGTTTATGAGAAACTTGTATTTCCAAAGAAGTGAGTGGGAGCACTATAGAATTTCTGATGAGTATATGTTGTTGACATATTGTTGATCAGAAATGATGTAGAATTTCTGGAAAGCATATAGGGTTATTTGAAAAGTGTTTTTCAATAGAAAACCTGGATTAAGCTACTTGAACATTGAACATCAAGATCTATGAGGATAGATCAAAAACCGCTCAATAGTACTTTCAAATGAGCACATACCTTGACATGATCTTGAAGGTGTTCAAGATGGATCAGTCAAAGAAGGAGTTCGTGCCTGAGTAGTAAGGTACGAAGTTAAGACTTAAAGCTCGACCACGGCAGAAAAGAGAGAAAGGACAAAGGTCGTCCCCTATGCTTTAGATGTAGGCTCTACAGTATGCTATGCTAAGTACCGCACCTGATGTGTGCCTTGCCACATGTCTGGCAAGAGGGTACAAAGGTGATCAAGGAGTGGATCACCAGATGGCGGTCAAAATTATCCTTAGAGGAATAAGGATATGTTTCTCGGTTATGGAGGTGATAAAGAGTTCGACGTAAAGAGTTACGTCGATGCAAGCTTTAACACCTATCTGAATGACTCTGAGTAGCAAACCAGATACATATAGTGGAGCAACCATTTGGAATAGCTCCAAGTGGAGCGCAGAAGCAGCATTTACAATATGACCTAGAGATTTGCGAAGTACATACAGATCTGAATGTTGTAGAACCATTGACTAAAACCTCTCTTACAAGCAAAACATGATCAAACCCGAGAACTCATTGAGTCTTAATCACATGATGATGTGAACTAGTTTAGTGACACTAGTAAACTCTTTGGATGTTGGTCACATGACAATGTGACCTGTGAGTGTTAATCACATGGCGATGTGAACTAGATTATTGACTCTAGTGCAAGCGGGAGACTGTTGGAAATATGCCCTAGAGGCAATAATAAATAAGTTATTATTATATTTCCTTATTCATGATAATCATTTATTATCCATGGTATAATTGTATTGATAGGAAACTCAGATACATGTGTGGATACATAGACAACACCATGTCCCTAGTAAGCCTCTAATTGACTAGCTTGTTGATCAATAGATGGTTACAGTTTCCTGACCATGGACATTGGATGTCGTTGATAACGGGATCACAAAATTAGGAGAATGATGTGATGGACAAGACCCAATCCTAAGCCTATCACAAAGATCGTAGTTCGTATGCTAAAGCTTTTCTAATGTCAAGTATCATTTCCTTAGACCATGAGATTGTGCAACTCCCGGATACTGTAGGAATGCTTTGGGTGTACCAAACGTCACAACGTAACTGGGTGGCTATAAAGGTGCACTACAGGTATCTCCGAAAGTGTCTGTTGGGTTGGCACGAATCGAGACTGGGATTTGTCACTCCGGTAAACGGAGAGGTATCTCTGGGCCCACTCGGTAGGACACCATCATAATGTGCAGAATGTGACCGAGGGGTTGATCACGGGATGATGTGTTACGGAACGAGTAAAGAGACTTGCCGGTAACAAGATTGAACAAGGTATCGGTATACCGACGATCGAATCTCGGGCAAGTACAATACCGTTAGACAAAGGGAATTGTATACGGGATTGATTGAGTCCTTGACATCATGGTTCATCTGATGAGATCATCGTGGAATATGTGGCAGCGAACATGGGTATCCAGATCCCGCTGTTGGTTATTGATCGGAGAACATCTCAGTCATGTCTGCATGGTTCCCGAACCCGTAGGGTCTACACACTTAAGGTTCGATGACGCTAGGGTTATAAAGGAAGTTTGTATGTGGTTACCGAATGTTGTTAGGAGTCCCGGATGAGATCCCGGACATCACGAGAAGTTCCGGAATGGTCCGGAGGTAAAGATTTATATATGGGAAGTCCTGTTTTGGTCACCGAAAAAGTTTCGGGTTTTATCGGTAACGTACCGGGACCACCGAGAGGGTCCCGGGGGTCCACCAACTGGCGCCACCATCCCCGGAGGGCAGAATGTGCCAAGTGTGGGAGGGGACCAGCCCTTGGTGGGCTGGTGCGCCCCCCCACAAGGGCCCAAGGCGCCTAGGGTTTGGGGAGGGGGCGCCCCACCTTGCTTTGGGGGCAAGTTTATCCCTCTCCCCCCTTGGCCGCCCCCCTAGATGGGATCTAGGGCTAGCCGCCACCCCTAGGGGGTGGAAACCTAGGTGGGGGCGCAGCCCCTCTCCCCCTATATATAGTGGAGGCATAGGAGCAGCCCAACACACAAAGTTTCTTCTCCTGTTGGCGCAGCCCTACCTCTCTTTCTCCTCATATCTCGCGGTGCTTGGCGAAGCCCTGCAGGATTGCCACCCTCCTCCACCACCACCACGCCGTCGTGCTGCTGCTTGACGGAGTCTTCCTCAACCTCCCCCTCTCTCCTTGCTAGATCAAGGCATGGGAGACGTCACCGGGCTGTACGTGTGTTGAACGCGGAGGTGCCGTCCGTTCGGCACTAGGATCTCCGGTGATTTGGATCATGACGAGTACGACTCCTTCAACCCCGTTCTCTTGAACACTTCCGCTTAGCGATCTACAAGGGTATGTAGATGCACTCTCTTTCCCCTCGTTGCTGGTTTCTCCATAGATAGATCTTGGTGACACGTAGATTTTTTTTGAATTTCTACTACGTTCCCCAACAGTATTTGCTATGGTTATAAAATTGGTCCTAGAATGATGGGCATCCAAGTTGGGTATAATAAAAACTATCACAGGAAGTGAATCGGATGCTATGATCAATTTGATGCTTGATAATTGTTTTGAGATATAGAGGTGGTGATATTAGAGTCATGCTAGTGGGGTAATTATGAATTTAAAGAATACTTGTGTTGAAGTTTGTGATTCCCGTAGCATGCACGTATGGTGAACCGCTTTGTGATGAAGTTGGAGCACAATTTTATTTATTGATTGTCTTCCTTATGAGTGGTGGTCGGGTACGAGCGATGGCCTTTTGCTACCAATCTATCCCCTTAGGAGCATGCGCGTAGTACTTTGTTTTCAATGACTTGTAGATTTTTGCAATAAGTATATGAGTTCTTCATGACTAATGTTGAGTCCATGGATTATACGCACTCCCACCCTTCCACCATTTCTAGCCTCTCTTGTGCCGCGCAACTTTTTCCGGTACCATACACCTACCATATACCTTCCTCAAAACAGCCACCATGTCTACCCATTATGGCATTTCCATTGCCATTCTGAGATATATTGCCATGCAACTTTCCACCGTTCCGTCTATATGACACGCATCATCATTGTCATATTGCTTTTGCATGATCATGTAGTTGACATCGTATCTGTGGCAAAGCCACCTTCATAATTCCATACATGTCACTCTTGCTTCATTACGTATCCCGGTACACTGCCGGAGGCATTCATATAGAGCCATACTTTGTTCTAAGTATCGAGTTGTAATCTTGAGTTGTAAGTAAATAAAGGTGTGATGATCTTCATTATTAGAGCATTGTCCCAAGTGAGGAAAGTATGATGGAGACTATGATTCCCCCACAAGTCAGGATGATACTTCGGACTTTAGAAAAAAATGAGAAAAAGAGAGAAGGGACAATGCTACTATCCTTTTTACCACACTTGTGCTTCAAAGTAGCACCATGATCTTCATGATAGGGAGTCTCCTATGTTGTCACTTTCATATACTAGTGGGAATTTTTCATTATAGAACTTGGCTTGTATATTCCAATGATGGGCTTCCTCAAAATGCCCTAGGTCTTCGTGAGCAAGCAAGTTGGATGCACACCCACTTAGTTTCTTTTGTTGAGCTTTCATACACTTATAGCTCTAGTGCATCCGTTGCATGGCAATACCTACTCACTCCCATTGATATCTATTAATGGGCATCTCCATAGACCGTTGATACGCCTAGTTGATGTGAGGCTATCTTCCTCCTTTTTTGTCTTCTCCACAACCAACATTCTATTCCACATATAGTGCTATGTCCATGGCTCACACTCATGTATTGCGTGAAAGTTGAAAAAGTTTGAGATTACTAAAGTATGAAACAATTGCTTTGCTTGTCATCGGGGTTGTGCATGGTTAAATACTTTGTGTGATGAAGATACGGGAACAGTCAGACTATATAATTTTGTAGGGATAACTTTCTTTAGCCATGTTATTTGGAGAAGACATGATTGCTTTATTAGTATGCTTGAAGTATTACTATTTCTTATGTCAACATGAACTTCTATTTTGAATCATTTGGATTTGAACATTCATGCCACAATAAAGAAAATTACATTGAGAATTATGCTAGGTAGCATTCCACATCAAAAATTATGTTTTTATCATTTACCTACTCGAGGACGAGCAGGAATTAAGCCTGGGGATGCTTGATACGTCTCCAACGTATCTATAATTTTTGATTGTTCCATGCTATTATATTACCTGTTTTGGATGTTTATGGGCTTTACTTTACACTTTTATATCATTTTTGGGGCTAACCTACTAACCGAAGGCCCAGCCCAAATTGTTGTTTTCTTGCCTATTTCAGTGTTTCGAAGAAAAGGAATATACAACGGAGTCCAAACAGAATGAAACCTTCGGGAAAGTTATTTTTGGAACGGAAGCAGTCCAGGGGACTTGGAGTGCACGTAAGGGAAGTTTCGAGGTGGCCACGAGGCAGGGAGGCGCGCCCTCCCCCCTGGGCGCGCCCCTCACCCTTGTGGGCCCCTTGTGGCTCCCCTGGCCGACTTCTTTCGCCTATATATGTCCATATACCCTAAAACATCGCAGGGCACGATAGATCAGGAGTTCCGCTGCCGCAAGCTTCTGTAGCCACCAAAATCCTCTCGAGAGCCTGTTCCGGCACCCTGCCGGAGGGGGGGATCCCTCACCGGTGGCCATCTTCATCATCCTGGCGCTCTCCATGACGAGGAGGGAGTAGTTCACCCTCGGGGCTGAGGGTATGTACCAGTAGCTATGTGCTTGACCTCTCTCCCTCGTGTTCTTGAGGTGATACGATCTTGATGTATCGCGAGCTTTGCTATTATAGTTGGATCTTGTGATGTTTTCTCCTCCTCTACTCTCTTGTAATGGATTGAGTTTTCCCTTTGAAGTTATCAGATTGAGTCTTTAAGGATTTGAGAACACTTGATGTATGTCTTGTCGTGCTTATCTATGTTGACAATGGGATATTCACGTGATCTACTTGATGTATGTTTTGGTGATCAACTTGCGGGTTCAATGAACTTATGCATAGGGGTTGGCACACGTTTTCGTCTTGACTCTCCGGTAGAACTTTGGGACACTCTTTGAAGTACTTTGTGTTGGTTGAATAGATGAATCTGAGATTGTGTGATGCATATCGTATAATCATGCCCATGGATACTTGAGGTGACAATGGAGTATCTATGTGACATTAGGGTTTTGGTTGATTTGTGTCTTAAGGTGTTATTCTAGTACGAACTCTATGATAGATCGAACAGAAAGAATAGCTTCGTGTTATTTTACTATGGACTCTTGAATAGATCGATCAGAAAGGATAACTTTGAGGTGGTTTCGTACCCTACAATAATCTCTTCGTTTGTTCTCCGCTATTAGTGACTTTGGAGTGACTCTTTGTTGCATGTTCAGGGATAGTTATATGATCTAGTTATGTTATTATTGTTGAGAGAACTTGCACTAGTGAAAGTATGTGAAAGTGCATTATATCGACTAGAGGGGGGGGGGTGAATAGGCGATTTTTATGAATTCTTCACTGAGGAATTTGCTGGTGAGGAAATTCCTTAGCGAAGAACTACTTGCACCGGAATAAGTACTCAAAAGTAAACATAACACAACACTAGCATAGTCATCATGATGAAATGAAGACAAGCACAGAGTACAGAAGGCGTAAACACAGGATAACACATGATGAAGACAGACTGACTGAAGAAATTGAACTGAGGAAATTGAGAAAGTCTTCAGTCAAAGTCTTCAAATAGATATGAACAAGCACACAACAACTGAAATGAGGAAATGAAAGATTTGAGGAAATAGAACCAGTAAGCTTGGTGAAGACAATGATTTGGTAGACCAGTTCCAACTGCTGTCTCAGTTGTACGTCTGGTTGGAGCGGCTAGGTATTTAAACCTGAGGACACACAGTCCTCACCATATTCTCCTTGAGCTAAAGTCACACAGACCTCGCCCAATCAGTCGTGGTAAGTCTTCAGGTGACTTCCAAACCTTCACAGACTCGGTCACTCAGCGATCCACAATTCCTCTTGGATGCTCTAGACCATGACACCTAATCGTCTGGAAGAAGCACAGTCTTGAAAGGTAACAAGCATCGGATCCACGCAGGATCAATCTCTTCAGTGATGCTCAATCACTTTGGGTTTGAAGGTGTTTGGGTTTGGGTTTTCCTGACTTGATGATTTTCGCTCAAAGTCCTCAAAGGATGGGATGCTCTCAAATGACAAGTGTCAGTTTCTCTCAGAGCAGCCAACTAGCTAGTGGTTGTAGGGGGCGGCTATTTATAGCCTAGGGAGCAGCCCGACATGATAAGACATAAATGCCCTTCAATGCTATGACCGTTAGGTGGGTAGATATTTTGGGACAGCTGGCGCATAGCACAGCAACAGTCGGAATTTTGAGGCTCAATTTCCTCAGGGCTATCATGTTCCTCACTATTTAGGCAATCCACACTCGCGAATTCCTAACTCCTCAGTCAGAACAAATTCCTCAGCAACCAGAAGAACTTCGTCTCTGTCACTGAATAAATTGACTGAACCGTATGAGATTTCCAATGGCTTCACTCGAAGGGATTGGTAGGTGTAGGATTTTGAGTTGAGCATCATATGGAATTTTTTCCTTAGTATTTCCTCGACCCCCTTTAATAGTACAGTGTTTCCTATGACACAAGAAAGAGAAAATGAAACTACGAAAACAAAAGTCTTCACACTTCATGTTCCTCAAATGAAGTCCAGGTCTTCAAGGTCTCACCAATTTCTTCACTTTCAAAGTCTTCATAAAGTCTTCAGAAATCCAAAGTCTTTAGTTGAAGAACTTCATTTTTAGGGGTCGACTTTCTGTGTAATTATCAAACTCCTCATAGACTTATAGACATGTGTACACTCTCAAACGCATCAGTCCCTTAACCTATAAGTCTTCAATACACCAAAATCACTAAGGGGCACTAGATGCACTTACAATCTCCCCCTTTTTTGTGATTGATGACAATATAGGTTAAGTTTTCAACGGGGATAAACATATGAAGTGTAAATACTGATATTGAGGAATTTGATTGCATGATATAGAAGAACTCCCCCTGAAGATGTGCATAGTGAAGAATTTGCTTTTGAAGCAATGCACACTTGAAGAGTATAACCATGGAGATCTCCCCCTATATCTTGTAATTCATACACGCATTTGACATATAATATGCAGAATTTGAAATGCATGATGAAATATGGTGACTGATGTAATTCAGCATGCGTGTATTGACATTAGTGAGGAATAAGCATGCAGAAGAACTTAGCAAAAGTATCAGGCCACCATAGAGTTTAAGTTTACAACTCGATCCAGCAAAGTCATCAGAAGAACGAGAGTTGTAACTTAGCAAAAAAAACGCCCATATAAGATAGACCCGCTTGAAGACTAACTCAAATTTCTCCCCCTTTGTCATCGAATGACCAAAAATTTGAAAATGAGGACTAACGCCCCTGAATAATATCATGATGATGGAGGAGCGCCAGCGTTGTTGGGGTCGTATGTCATTGTAGGGCCTATCGCAGTGTCGTCCAAGTCTTCATACTCGTCTGTGTCGCGTGATGAAGAAAACGAACTGGCTACCAAGGGAGGAACCTTGACCTTCTTGTATTTCTTCGGTGGAGGAGCAGACTAGTCAAAATCTTCCCTGAAACCCATTTGCTTCAGATCTTCTTCACCATAGAGATGGGATAGAATAGCCCAGGTGCGATCGAAGACTTCATGGAGGTAGTAATGGTTTTCTTCACTGCATTATGTGTAGCAATCATGTTGTGAAGAATATAATCAAACTGACGCTTAACCCATTTGTGGTTTCGATCCACCTTCTGGTGAAGACTAAGAAGCAGCTCATAGTCAGTCATCACATGAGGAGCAGTGGCTTGAGGATTTGAATTGGGTGCATTGGCAGTAGAATCATGAGTGGCAGAGTCATCATTGGTGGAATAAGATGCAGCTTTGTGAAACTGACCATCCAATGGACGAATGCCTTCATCGATAATAGCAGGTGCCTTGCCCTTTTCATCAGCTGAGGAAAGTGTCCGCTTGAGGACTTCAATTGGGGGCAAGTAGCTGAGGTGATTCTGAAAATCAGCTTTGTAGTTAAATGAAGACCTTGTTCTGAGGAATCTCATAATCCAAGGAGCATAAGGCTTCAGCTCAAACGGAGAAAGAGCAACATTTGCCAGAGTCCTCATGAAGAAATCATGGTAATTAACAGGGATGCCATGCATGATGTTGAATAGCAGATTCTTCATGATGCCAACAATTTCCTCATCAGATGAGTCGTGGCCTTTGATAGGACTCAAGGTCTTCGTCAGAATGCGATAGACTGTTCTTGGCACATATAACAATTCCTTCACGAGGAATTTGGACCTTGGGGCTTGACTGGGCTTCAGAGGCTTCATTAGCACTTGCATGTAATGAGCGGTAAGTTCAGGTTCTTGGTACAGACAACGAGCACCTTCTGGTGGAGGGCTGATTGGCAGGGCATGAAGTAATTCAGAGGCCGGTGCCTTATAATGAATGTTTTCGGTATCCAGTCCAACACCCAAGTTTTGATATCGTCAGCATCACCTATGACGTGCATCATTGCGTAGAACTGAAGAATAAGCTCTTCATTCGAATCAACAATGTCAGAGCAAAAGTTGAGCAGTCCTGCATCATGAAGCACACTGAGGACTTGAGAGAAGCAAGGCATTGATTCCTTATCCACGTGAGGAATATGCTCGTGGTCAAAGACTTTGTCTTTGTTGAAAAGCAGTGAAGAAAATAAATTGGCCTGGCTGGCAGTCCAAAAGCGCTTCCTTCTAAGACGAGTAGAGTCATAAGGATTGAATTCAGTGAAGAAAACATGCTCGCCGAAGAAGTCATTAGCCTTGAATTTCTGCTTCTTTGAGAAGGGATCCTTTCGCTTGGGCTGAGGAGTATCAGTCAATTGCATCACCACCTCAGGAATCACAATCTCAGGATCCACGGGCTGAGGAATTTCAGGCTCTTCTTCAGCTGCATCCTGGGTCTTCAATTCTTCATTAACATTTTCATCAGCACTAGTGGCTGGAATTTCTTCATGGACAGATGGGGTTGCATGAGGTTCTTCAGATCCCATTTGTACTTAAGTAGCAATAGGGGACTGAGGAAATTTTTGAAGTGGAGTGAACATTGGAGAGTTGGGGTGCTGACTTTCCCAAAAGTCATCATTCAGCACGGGTGTGGTACAGCCAATGTCCACATCTTCATCTTCCATTTCTTCAACGCCGGCCTCTTCAGCAGTAAACTGAGGCATAGGCGAGGAGACAACTGGTGTTGAAGGGATTGCATCCACCTCAATTTCTTCATCCAACTGCTCTGACGAAGCAGCAGAAGGAATTTCTTCATCTGATTCACTTGGAATCACATAATCTTCATCAAAAGGAACAAGGTCCTTTGATGGCATGAAAGAGACAGGAACGGCATCAATTAGGTTGTCAATTGAGCTTGTCAAAGGCTTCATCTTCTTCGGAGCTGAAGAATCTGATGCAGTTGATGCCTTCCTTTTCTTCACAGCTGCACACTCTGCAGCCTTGGTCTTCTTCACATCTGATGCAAATGGAAGGATTGGAGTTTGCGTTGGTGCAGAGGAATTTGGTTCATTTTCTTCAGGCACAACTGATGCAGTTGCCCTGACTTCTTCATTTTCTTCAGGCGCACCACTAGTGGATGCCCTGGCAATTTCTTCAGTGGCTGGAATGCAGTCATCAGCCCTGGTACTGTCATTTTCTTCAGCAGCCTGACTATCATCAGCGGTGCTGGCATGTTCTTCAGTAGGCTGTGCAGATGCATCAGCCTGAAGATTTTCCTATTGCGTTGGGGCTACAACATTTGAAGTGAATTTATCAGTAATCTTCACAAATCTGACTTTGGCTCCAGGCCAGTCAGCATAGTAGCGATCAAATTCATCACTCAGTTGCTTGATCTCAGCTTGTAAGGCAACGAGTTGTTTAGGGGAAAGATTGAGGACATTGTCCTTTAGGTAGCGTTGTTTCTTGTACCGTGCTTTCTTCACTCTTCTTCCTTCTTCAAATTACCATTTTTCTTCTACAATGAAGGCAGTCAAAACATGCCTTTGACCAGGAGTGAGGTTCATCTCCGGCAAAGGTGTGTTTGGGTCCTTGTGCCATAGATCAATGAAATCTAGGATCAACTTCGGATCCAGTAACATTGGCACATTGCTGCCTTTGGCTCTAGCGGCCCTAGCCTGCCTGTCTCTGATGATTTTGGCAAGTTCTTCATCATCAGCCTCATCATCATCAGATGGCACTTGAAAGGCGACCTGCTTCTTGTGAGGACTTGGTCGAGGGCCTCATCTAGCAGTGGCATTTTTCTTCAGCAGAGAGGGGCCATTTGAGGAATTTGGTGGAGCTGAGGAACTTGCAGACGCTCCTGAGGCAATTGAGATGCCTGTAGTCCTTTGGCACATGGCAAGATGCACAGGTGCAGAGGATTTAGTTGGAGTAGCTGAGGACTTTGTCGGAGGAGCTGAGGACTTTGAAGGAGGAGCAGTTTGAGGGGTTGGCCGTGAGGACTTTGAAGAATCTGGCTGCGAGGGCATTACTAAGGAACTTGGCCGAGAGGGCATTGAGGGTGAAGCACTTGGCTTGTGAGCAGGCTTCTTGGCCATGGTCTTCTTCGGCTTACTTGCAGAGGCCTCAGCAGCGGTAGCAGCAGCAGCAGAGTCTTCATTGAATTTCCTCACTGCTTATTTTGCATGTTTGTCCAGTTTGGCCTGACGCTTTGCCCATTCATCAGGATAATCCTCACCACGCTTGAGGCTGGTGGGATCTGCCAATTGGCCAGGTGCCAACGGAGGTCTTGGGCATGGAGGGTTGACAGCGAATTTCTTCATATACTTGGGAGTAACATATCTGTACTCCCTCCATTCCCATGCCCATCTCCTCTCAATCTTTTGAATGCGCACCTTGCACTGATTTCTATCCTCCTCAGGGGGTGTGCAGTACCCATCATAAATGTCATCAGGGATTTCAAAAGCAGTATTGACCTCAGGCCTCTTTCCACCCTTCCGTGGCATCTTACCATCAGCCATTTTCTTCAGTTGAGGAATTTTAACAATGGAATTCTCTGAAGATGTATGCAACTTTTCTTCGAGGAACGCTGCAAATGAGTTAAGTTGATGAGAACCTAGTGATTCAGTAGCAGACATGAGTACCTGTGAACAGAGTATAGTTGTGAGGAATTTGGAGAGGTCATATGCGTTCTCAAAAGGTTTTTCAAAAAGAATAAGTTTGAGGAATTTGACCAGATGAGTCTTGAGGAATTTCACTCAGCGTGCTTTGTCTTAGGTTCCATAGTTGTATAGATCGAAGATCCACACAATTGAGGAATCTTGAAGAAAAATTATTGCTTAGAGAAATGAATCAATAGCAGATGACGTGTGAGGTGTTCAGTGTGTGAAGACTTGAAGAATAAACACCTTTGAAGATTTTCAAGAAAACATTTGAATCAAATAGGGCAGTAAAAGTAACTTTTAATTACCCTTGATGAAGAACACGACGAACTGGGAAGTGTAGATGTGAAGTTCGTCTGTTCAGATCTTCAAGGCCCTAACTCGGCAGAGGAAGACAACTACGGCGGCGGCGGAGTGAAGAAATCCGCAACAGGCGCGAGTACGACGGCGACGAGATCGAGGCAGTGAAGCTCTTCCTCACCGGCGACGATGAAGTAGCGGCGGCGCTAGGGTTTGAGAAGCTCGAGCGGGAGTGAGAACGAGCAGAATAAAAACAAAGTGAGGAAGGGGAGGGGGTATTTATAGTCGGAGTGAAAAACTGTATGCCCGAGGAAATCGAACGAACGTGCCCCTGGCCCTTCTCATTCGCTTGACATGTGTCACCCACGTACTGAGTGGTGGCGATCATGTGAGATCGTGGGTGAATAGAAAAGTATTATTGTGGGATGCGGAACTGTTTGAGCGACAAAGCCAAAATTTTAGGTAATATAAGTTAAAAGTTTCGTTCGCAAATTCTTCAGCTGACAAGGACACCGTGAAGATTTTGAACGAGTTTCAAATAGAATGCACATGATGAATTTAGCATAGAGGGGGAAGGGTCCGATCACATTCACTTAGCAGAAAAATCAACTTGAAGAATTAGCAATAAGTGAATGATGTAGATGACATAAACTCATATATATTCAAATGAAGAACAACGATGGAAAGAGTGAAGACAATGCAAAGTTGAAGAATTTAAAAAACTGAGGAATTTCAAAAACGAAGAAAAACTCAAATTGAAGATTTTCAACTTTGGTTGGTGGCGTAACCCATCGTATAAAAAGCTGATTTCAGACACCGCGTACAATTGTCGTAGGGATCTAAGAATCAATTTCTTCATTAATTTCTTCACACTTAGAGGGTTAGTCTTCATTGATTGAAGAAAAACGTTACTTTGTGTGTTGCACATCTAAGTCATCAATTTTGCATAAGAGTTAGGATGTGTGTCCTTTTCAGAGAACATTCAAAGATTCTAGGATATTTAGCTCACACCGCAACTTGCTAAATCTCTTCTCATCCAAGGGCTTAGTGAAGATATCGGCCAGTTGGTCTTCAGTGCTTGCGTGTTCGATGGAGGTGTCACCCTTCAACACATGATCACGAAGAAAATGATGACGAATCTGGATGTGCTTTGTCTTCGAGTGCTAAACTGGGTTATGAGCAATCTTGATAGCACTCTCATTGTCGCAGTCCATATTAATGCCATAGTCCTTGAGTGTATGCTTCATCCATATTAATTGAGCACAGCATGATCCAGTAGCAATGTACTCAGCTTCTGCAGTAGATAGGGATACACAGTTCTGTTTCTTCGAGGACCAACAGACCAAAGATTGTTCAAGGAAATGGCATGTGCCTGACGTTGACTTGCGGTCCACACGATCACCAGCATAGTCAGAGTCTGAATATCCAATGAGATCAAAGGAAGAGCCCTTGGGATACCATAATCCAAGTGTTGGTGTGTGAGCTAGATATTGAAGAATATGCTTCACAACCTTATGGTGTGATTCCTTCAGTGTAGCTTGAAATCAGGCACACATGCAAACACTAAGCATAATATCCGGCCTAGATGCACATAGGTACAATAAAGAGCCAATCATGGAATGGTATACCTTTTGATCGAAGTATTTACCATCTTCATCAGTGCATAGATGGCCATTTGTGGGCATAGGAATTTTGACCCCTTTGCAATCTTGCATGCCGAATTTCCTCAATACATCTTTGAGGTATTTCTCCTGAGATATGAATATGCCATTGCGCTGTTGACGAATTTGAAGACCTAAAAAGAATTTGAATTCTCCCATCATAGACATTTGATAATCTTTACTCATCATATAGGAAAATTCATCACTATGACGTTGGTCAGTACAGCCAAAAATGATATCATCAACATAAATTTGGCACACAAACAATTCACCATCATAAGATTTAGTGAAAAGAGTTGGGTCGAGTGAACCTGGTTTGAAGCCTTTCTTCATGAGGAATTCCTTCAAAGTATCATACCACGCCCGAGGGGCCTGCTTGACGCCATACAGGGCCTTATTGAGTCTGAAGACTTTGTCAGGATGCTTTGGATCTTCAAAACCTGGGGGTTGAGCAAAATATACTTCTTCGTCAAGCTTACCATTGAGGAATGCACTTTTCACATCCATTTGTTGTAAGATGATATCATGATGGTTAGCATAAGAAAGTAATATGTGAATAGCCTCAAGTCTAGCAACAGGTGCAAAAGTTCCATCGAAATCAATTCCTTCAACCTGTGTGTAGCCTTGAGCTACAAGCCATGCCTTATTCCTCACCACAAGGCCATTTTCATCTTGCTTGTTGCGGTAGATCCACTTTGTGCCAATGATATTATGCTTGCGAGGATCTGGACGTTTGACCAGTTCCCAGACGTTGTTGAGCTCGAACTGATGTAATTCTTCTTTCATAGCTTGAATCCACTCAGGCTCCAGAAATGCTTCATCTACCTTAGTGGGCTCTGTGATAGAGACAAAAGCAAAGTGCCCACAAAAGTTAGACAAATGTGAAGCTTTTGAGTGTGTGAGAGGACCTGGTGCTTCAGTGTCATCAATGATTCTATCAATTTGCACTTTGTTTGCAATGCGAGGATGAGCGGGCTGTCGTCGAGGAATTTGATCCGCATTTTCTTCAGGACCATTTGCCTCAGCACCATTTTCTTCAGGTGCACCAGCTCGACGTTCTTCACGTTCTAGAATGAATTCTTCAGTAGATTCTTCGGTAGGAATGACATCCTTAGTAGCCTTGAACTAGATAGATTCCTTAGGTGCTGGTTCATCTAACACAGAAGGTAGGTGCTCTCTTTGCGAGCCATTAGTTTCATCGAACCGCACATCTACAGTTTCAATAACTTTGTGAAGAACGTTGTTGAAGACTCTGTAGGTGTGCGAGTCCTTTATGTAACCAAGCATAAAACTCTCATGTGCTTTCGGTGCGAATTTAGAATTGTGATGAGGATCTCTAATCCAACATTTAGCACCGAAGACTTTGAAATAAATCACATTGGGCTTTTTGTTAGTGAGGAGTTCATAAGCAGTCTTCTTGTGAAGATATACTCCGTTGATGATGTGGCACGCAGTATTAATTGCCTCAATCTAGAAACGACGAGGCGTCTTGTATTCATCAAGCACAGTGAGGGCCATCTCAACAAGAGTTCTGTTCTTGCGCTCCAAGATGCCATTCTACTGAGGAGTATAAGGAGCAGATAAATCATGAGTAATACAAAGTCCATCAAAATAGTCATCAAGACCAGAATTCTTGAACTCGGTCCCATTATCACTTTTAATGTGCTTGATCTTCACACCTTTCGGATTTCGGGTTCCGGCAGACCCTTGAGGTTCGAACTCTGGGGTGCACGCAAAAATCTCTCTCTTACCAACTCACGTCTCAAAGCCTCGCAAGGAATCTAGGCTAGAAAGAACAACACACAGAGGACACGAGGTTTATACTGGTTTAGGCCACCATTGTGGTGTAATACCCTACTCCAGTGTGTGGTGTGGTGGATTGCCTCAGGGGCTGATGATGAACAATACAAAGGAAGAACAGCCTCGCGAGAGGTGTTCTTGAGCTGGTGCGTGATACGTCCATTTTGCATCATGCTTTTATATCAATATTTATTGCATTATGGGCTGTTATTACACATTATATCTCATCACTTATGGCTATTCTCTCTTATTTTACAAGGTTTATCATGAAGAGGGGGAATGCCGGCAGCTGGAATTTTGGCAGGAAAAGGAGCAAACGTTGGAAACCTATTCTTCACAGCCCCAAAAGTCCTAAAACTCCATGAAACAACCTTTTGGAATTAATAAGAATTTCTGAGCGAAAGAAATACACCAGGGAGGGCCCGCACCCTGTCCAGGAGACAGGGGGCGCATCCCCCCTACAGGGCACGCCCCCTATCTCCTGGGCCCCCTGGTGGGCCTCCGATGTCCATCTTCTGCTATATCATCGCTTTTACCCTGGAAAAAATTGTGGGCAAGCTTACGGGACGAAACTCCGCCGCCACGAGGTAGAACCTTGGCGGAACCAATCTAGGGCTCTGGCGGAGCTGTTCTACCAGGGACACTTCCCTCCGGGAGGGGGAAATCATCACCAATGTCATCACTAACGATCCTCTCATCGGGAGGGGGTTAATCTCCATCAACATCTTCACCAACACCATCTCCTCTGAAAACCCTAGTTCATCTCTTGTATCCAATCTTGTATCAAAATGACAAATTGGTACTTGTGGGTTGCTAGTAGTGTTGATTACTCCTTGTAGTTGATGCTAATTGGTTTACTTCGTGGAAGATCATATGTTCAGATCCTTTATGCATATTATTACTCCTCTGATTATGAACATGAATATGCTTTGTGAGTAGTTATGTTTGTTCCTGAGGACATGGGTGAAGTCTTGCTATTAGTAGTCATGTGAATTTGGTATTCGTTCGATATTTTGATGAGATGTATGTTGTCTTTTCCTCTAGTGGTTTTATGTGAACATCGACTACATGACACTTCACCATTATTTGGGCCTATAGGAAGGCATGGGGAAGTAATAAGTAGATGATGGGTTGCTAGAGTGACAGAAGCTTAAACCCTAGTTTATGCGTTGCTTCGTTAGGGGCTGATATGGATCCATATGTTTAATGTTGTGGTTAGGTTTACCTTAATACTTCTTTTGTAGTTGTAGATGCTTGCAATAGGGGTTAATCATAAGTGGGATGCTTGTCCAAGTAAGGGAAGTACCCAACTACCGGTCCACCCACATATCAAATTATCAAAGTACCGAATGCGAATCATATGAACGTGATGAAAACTAGCTTGATGATAATTCCCATGTGTCCTCGGGAGCTCCTTTCTCATTATTAGAAATTGTCCAGGATTATCCTTTGCTCCATAAAGGATTGGGCCATCTTGCTGCACCTTATTTACTTTATTTACTTATTGCTCGTTACTATTTATCTTATCACAAAACTATCTATCACCTACAATTTCAGTGCTTGCAGAGAAAACCTTACTGAAAACCGCTTATCATTTCCTTCTGCTCCTCTTTGGGTTCGACACTCTTACTTATCGAGAGGACTACGATTGATCCCCTGCACTTGTGGGTCATCAAGACTCTTTTCTGGCACCGTTGCCGGGGAGTGTAGCGCTTTTGGTGAGTGGAACTTGATAAGGAAACGTTTATATAGTGTGCTGAAATTTTCTGTTACTTGTCCCTATGGAAACTAATCCTTTGAGGGGCTTGTTTGGGGTATCTTCACCCCAAACAGAAGAGCAAAGAGTTGCTCCTCAACCTACTGAACTTTATGAAAATATTTACTTTGAGATTCCTTCGGGTATGATAGAGAAATTGCTAGCTAATCCATTTGCAGGAGATGGAACATTACAAACCGATTTACACCTTATCTTTGTGGATGAAGTTTGTGGATTATTTAAGCTTGCAGGTATTCCCGATGATGTTTTTAAAAGGAAGGTCTTCCCTTTATCTTTGAAGGGAGATGCAATGACATGGTATAGGCTATGTGATGATACAAGATCTTGGAATTATAAGCGATTGAAGTTGGAATTTCACTAGAAGTTCTATCCTATGCATCTTGTTCATCGTGATCGTAATTACATATATAATTTCTGGCCTCGCGAAGGAGAAAGCATCGCTCAAGCTTGGGGGAGGCTTAAGTCAATGTTATATTCATGCCCCAATCATGAGCTCTCTTGGGAAATGATTATTCAGAACTTTTATGCCCGACTTTCTCTTGATAATCGCAACTTGCTTGATACTTGCTATGCTGGTTCTTATATGCTGAAGACTATTGATTTCAAATGGGACTTATTGGAAAGAATTAAACGCAACTCTGAAGATTGGGGTTCCGACGATGGTAAGGAGTCAGGTATGACACCTAAGTTCGACAAGGATACCAATGCTTTTCGTGGATTTAGCGCTAAATATGGACTTGACTCTGAGATAGTAGCTACTTTTTGTGAATCTTTTGCTACTCACGTCGATCTCCCTAAAGAGAAGTGGTTTAAATATAATCCTCCTGTTGAAGTGAAAGTAGTTGCACCTATTATAGTCGAAGAAAAGACTATTACCTATAGTGATCCTATTGTTCCTACTGCTTATGTTGAAAAACCTCCTTTCCCTGTTAGGATAAAGGATCATGCTAAAGCTTCGACTGTTGTTCATAAGAGTAATACTAGAACTTATACACCTCCTAAGCAAATTAATGTTGAACCTAGTATTGCTATGGTTAAGGATCTCTTAGATGAGGATTTAGATGGGCATGTTATTTCTTTCTGTGGTGAGACTGCTAATATTGCTAGGCCAGACACGTAGACATGTCGTAGGCACGCCTGTTATTTCTGTTAAAATAGGAGATCATTGTTATCATGGCTTCTGTGATATGGGTGCTAGTGCTAATGCTATACCTTATGATTTATATAAATAAATTATGCACGACATTGCACTCGTTGAATTAGAAGACATTGATGTTACTATTAAGCTTGCTAATAGGGATACCAATAAACCTATTGGGATTGTTAGAGATGTTGAAGTTTTGTGTGGGAAGGTTAAATACCCTAATGATTTTCTTGTTCTTGCTTCCCCACAAGATGATTTTTGTCCCATTATTTTTGGTAGACCCTTCTTGAATATAGCTAGTGCTAAGATTAATTGTTCAAAGAATATTGTCACTGTTGGCATAGATGGTATGTCTCATGAGTTTAATTTCGCTAAGTTTAGTAGACAACCTCGTGAAAGGGAACCACCTAGTAAGGATGAAATTATTGGTCTTGCTTCCATTGCTGTTTCTCCAACTGATCCGTTAGAACAATACTTGCTAGACATGAAAACGATTTGTTTATGAAGGAAAGAGAAGAAATAGATGAAGTGTTCCTTAAATAGGAACCTATGCTGAAACATAACCTTCCCGTTGAAATTCTTGGGGACCCCCCTCCACCCAAGGGTGATCCCGTATTTGAACTCAAACCTTTACCTGACAATCTTAAGTATGCTTATCTTGATGAAAAAGAAATATATCCTGTTATTATTAGTGCTAACCTTTCAGAGAAAGAAGAAGAAAGATTATTGAAAACCCTGAAGAAGCACTGAGCAGCTATTGGATATACTCTGGATGATCTTAAGGGCGTTAGTCCCACGTTATGTCAACACAAAATTACATTGGAGGACGATGCCAAACCAGTAAGAGATCCTCAAAGACGATTAAATCCCAAGATGAAGGAAGTGGTAAGAAAGGAGATACTAAAGCTCCTTGAGGCAGGTAGTATTTATCCCATTGCTGATAGTGAATGGGTAAGCCCTGTCCATTGTGTTCCTAAAAAGGGAGGTATTACCGTTGTTCCTAATGATAAAGATGAATTGATCCCGCAAAGAATTATTAAAGGTTATAGGATGGTAATTGATTTCCATAAGTTAAATAAAGCTACTAAGAAAGATCATTACCCTTTACCTTTTATTGATCAAATGCTAGAAAGACTATCCAAGCACACACATTTCTGCTTTCTAGATGGTCATTCTGGTTTCTCTCAGATACCTGTGTCAGCGAAGGATGAATCTAAAACTACTTTTACTTTCCCTTTTGGTACATTTTCTTATAGACGCATGCCTTTTGGTTTATGTAATGCACCTGCTACCTTTCAAAGATGCATGATGGCTATATTCTTTGATTTTTGTGAAAAGATTTGTGAGGTATTCATGGATGATTTCTCCATCTATGGATCCTCTTTTGATGATTGTTTGGGCAACCTTGATCGAGTTTTGCAGAGATGCGAAGACACTAGTCTCATCCTGAATTGGGGAAAGTGTCACTTTATGGTTAATGAAGGCATTATCTTGGGGCACAAGATCTCCGAGAGAGGTATTGAAGTTGATAAAACCAAAGTTGATGCTATTGAAAAGATGCCATGTCCCAAGGACATAAAAGGTATAAGAAGTTTCCTAGGTCATGACGGTTTTTATAGGAGGTTCATTAAGGACTTCTCTAAAATCTCCAGGCCTCTGACTAATTTATTGCAAAAAGATATTCCTTTTGTATTTGATGATGATTGTGTAGAAGCATTTGAAACACTTAAGAAAGCTTTGATCACTACACCTATTGTTCAGCCACCTGATTGGAATTTACCTTTTGAAATTATGTGTGATGCTAGTGATTTTTCTATAGGTGCTATTCTAGGGCAAAGAGTCAATAAGAAATTGAATGTTATCCAGTATGCTAGTAAAACTCTTGATACTGCCCAGAGAAATTATGCTACTACTGAAAAAGAGTTCTTAGCAGTTGTGTTTGCATGTGATAAGTTTAGACCTTATATTGTTGATTCAAAAGTTACTATACACACTGATCATGCTGCTATTAAATATCTTATGGAAAAGAAAGATGCTAAGCCTAGACTCATTAGATGGGTTCTCTTGCTCCAAGAATTTGACTTGCATATTATTGATAGAAAGGGAGCTGAGAACCCCGTTGAAGATAACTTGTCTAGGTTAGAGAATGTTCTTGATGACCCACTGCCTATTAATGATAGCTTTCCTGATGAACAACTAGCGGTTGTTAATGCTTCTCGTACTGCTCCTTGGTATGTTAATTATGCTAATTACATTATTGCTAAATTTATACCGCCTAGTTTCACATACCAGCAAAAGAAAAAGTTCTTTTATGATTTAAGACATTACTTCTGGGTTGACCCACACCTTTATAAAGAAGGAGTCGATGGTGTTATTAGACGTTGTGTGCCTGAACATGAATAGGAATAGATCCTACATAAGTGTCACTCTGAATCCTATGGAGGACACCACGCTGGAGATAGAACTGCAAACAAGGTACTACAATCTGGTTTTTATTGGCCTACTCTCTTCAAAGATGCTCGTAAGTTTGTCTTATCATGTGATGAATATCAAAGAATAGGTAACATTAGTAGACGACAAGAAATGCCTATGAATTACTCTCTTGATATTGAATCGTTTGATGTTTGGGGCTTTGATTATATGGGACCATTTCCTGCCTCTAATGGTTATACACATATTTTAGTTGATGTTGATTACGTTACTAAGTGGGTAGAAGCTATTCCAACTAGTAGTGCTGATCATAACACTTCTATTAAAATGCTTAAAGAAGTTATTTTTCCGAGGTTTAGAGTCCCTAGATACCTTATGACTGATGGTGGTTCACATTTTATTCATGGTGCTTTCCGTAAGATGCTTGCTAAATATGATGTTAATCATAGAATTGCATCTCCCTATCATCCGCAGTCTACTGGTCAAGTAGAGTTGAGCAATAGAGAGCTCAAATTAATTTTGCAAAAGACTGTGAATAGATCTAGAAAGAATTGGTCCAAAAAACTTGATGATGCATTGTGGGCCTATAGAACTGCATACAAAAATCCTATGGGCATGTCTCCATATAAGATGGTCTATGGAAAAGTGTGTCATTTACCTCTTGAACTTGAACATAAGGCATATTGGGCTATTAAAGAGCTCAATTATGACTTCAAACTTGCTGGTGAGAAGAGGTTATTTGATATTAGCTCACTTGATGAATGGAGAGCTCAAGCCTATGAAAATGCCAAGCTATTCAAAGAAAAAGTCAAATGCTGGCATGATAAGAGGATACAAAAGCGTGAGTTTAACGTAGGAGACTATGTATTATTATTCAACTCTCTTTTAAGATTTTTTGCAGGAAAACTCCTCTCAAAATGGGAAGGTCCCTACGTTATCGAGGAGGTCTATCGTTCTGGTGCCATAAAAATCAACAACTTCGAAGGCACGAGTCCAAGGGTGGTAAATGGCCAAAGAATTAAACATTATATTTCAGGTAATCCTACCAATGTTGAAACTAATACTATTGAAACCGTAACCCCTGAGGAATACATAAGGGACACTTTCCAGAATGTTCCAGACTCCGAAAAGGTATAGGTATGTGGTACGGTAGGTAAACCGACTCCAAAACAACTCCAAAGGCAATTTTTATCAGTTTTGGAATATTTAAGAATTTTAGGAAGAAAGAAGTAGTCCGAAAGGGACACGAGGCTCCCACGAGAGTGGAGGGCGCCCGCCCCCCCTACTGGGCGCGCCCCCCTGTCTCGTGGGCACCTCGCGTGCCTCCCGGACTCTGTTTTCTTGCACATTACGTATTTTGGTCGGTAAAAATTCATTATATATACTCCCGAAGGTTTTGACCACCGTATCATGCAATTATCCTCTGTTTTTGTTTCGAGCTATTTCTGTTTCAGATCTAAGAGCACCATGTCATCTCCAAGCGCTCCCAAGGACAAGTTTTTCAAGAGGGTTATCAACCCCTATCTTGCGGAGGTGCTGCAACACCCTCAAACCATTGAGATGCGTGAGGGGGTGCTGCACATCCACGATGTGGAGGGACCAAGGCGTACCGGGAGCGTGGAGACAAAGCTCGAAGCCGTGGAGCAGCAAGTTTTCAAGTGCCAAGGGATGGTGGAGTGTGGACTCAACGCTAACCAGATGATGATCACGGAGTTCACCAATAACCACAAGCTGGATGCCAAAGTCATTGGGGAGACCATCTTCAAGCTTCAAGAGAAAATCGAGCACCTCCAAGCCCAAATCTATGAGCTGCAAAACCAGAGCTGTGAGTATGAATATAGATTCAAGAGGATGAGTTTGGCTGCAGATTTAAGGATCCCGGAGACTCGATCGTCCTTCTATGATGGAGAGCCTATGCCTTGGAAGATGGACGATAAGTCTACATCATCAACAACTCCTACTTCACCACCTCTGAGGATATAATCACATGGGTATGGGCACTCCCCTTGGCAACTGCCAAGCTTGGCGGAGGTGCCCCGGTATCGTATCACCATCACATTCCTATCTTTACTGTTTTATTTAGTCCGATCCTTTTAGTAGTATCTTGATCTAGTAGATTGAAGTTTTGCTTTCAAGTAGTTTTGAGTTTTGCTTTGTGATCTCTTTTTGTAATCGAGTCCACGAGCTATCTATAATAAAGATTAGTGTTGAGTCAAGGGCTTTGCTATATTGCTATGATCTTGAGAAAGTAGAAAGAATAAAAGAGTTCATATTGATCTTATGGATAGTGATAACTTCACATATAGAAAGTAGGAGGCATAAAATTTGTTGAAAGTTGATAAACTTAGCCTTGGTCATAGTTGCAATTAATAGGAAGTGATAAGGAAAGAGGGGTTCACATATAAATATATTATTTGGACACCTTTTATAATTGGGAGCACTCATTAAGTATGACATGCTAAAAGAGTTGATGTTGGACAAGGAAGACAATGTAATGGTTTATGTTTTCCAGCAACTCAGTTAAAGTATATTGTCAACTGACCTTCCAAACATGTTGAGCTTTCCTTTCCCCCTCATGCTAGCCAAATTCCTTGCACCATGTAGAGATACTACTTGTGCTTCCGAATATCCTTAAACCCAGTTTTGCCAGTAAGATCCTTCAAGTAAGTTGTCATTGGTGCAAGCAATAAAAATTGCTCTCTAAATATGTATGACTTATTAGTGCAGAGAAAATAAGCTTTGTACGATCTTGTTGTGGAAGTAATAAAAGCGACGGACTGCATAATAAAGGTCCACATACAAGGGGCAATATAAAGTGACGTTCTTTTGCATTAAGATTTTGTGCATCCAACCCTAAACGCGCATGACAACCTCTGCTTCCCTCTGCAAAGGGCCTATCTTTTACTTTATGTTTTTACTTTATGCTTGAGTCAAGGTGACCCTCACCTTTCCCTTTTTCATTTTATCCTTTGGCAAGCTCCTCGTGTTTGCAAGATCATGATATATATATATATATATCAAATTGGATGTTAGTTAGCATGGGCTATTATTGTTGGCATCACCTAAAGGTGAATACATTGGGAGGCAACACAATAAGCCCCTATCTTTCTCAGTGTCTGGCTGAAACTCCATAACCACAAGTATTGCGTGAGTGTTAGAAATTATAGAAGACTACAAGATAGTTGAGTATGTGAACTTGCTGAAAAGCTCTATTGTTGACTCTTTCTGATGTTACGATAAATTGCAATTGCTTCAATGAATGAGATTATAGTTTATTAGTTCCCAATGAAGTTTTTGAACCATACTTGACGTTGTGAATTGATTGTCACTTCAGCATAAGAAATCATATGATAAAATCTATATATGTTGCTATTATAAGAATGATCATGATGCCCTCATGTCCGTATTTTATTTTTATCGACACCTCTATCTCTAAACATGTGGACATATTTTTCGATTTCGGCTTCCGCTTGAGGACAAGCGAGGTCTAAGCTTGGGGGAGTTGATACGTCCATTTTGCATCATGCTTTTATATCAATATTTATTGCATTATGGGCTGTTATTACACATTATATCTCATCACTTATGGCTATTCTCTCTTATTTTACAAGGTTTATCATGAAGAGGGGGAATACCGGCAGCTGGAATTCTGGCTGGAAAAGGAGCAAACATTGGAAACCTATTCTGCACAGCCCCAAAAGTCATAAAACTCCACGAAACAACTTTTTGGAATTAATAAGAATTTCTGAGCGAAAGAACACCAGGGGGCCCACACCCTGTCCAGGAGACAGGGGGTGCCCCCTCCCCTACAGGGTGCGCCCCCTATCTCCTGGGCCCCCTGGTGGGCCTCTGGTGTCCATCTTCTGCTATATCATCGCTTTTACCCTGAAAAAAATCATGGGCAAGCTTACGGGACGAAACTCCGCCGCCACGAGGCGGAACCAATCTAGGGCTCTGGCGGAGCTGTTCTGCCGGGGACACTTCCCTTCGGGAGGGGGAAATCATCACCAACGTCATCACCAACGATCCTCTCATCGGGAGGGGGTCAATCTCCATCAACATCTTCACTAGCACCATCTCCTCTGAAAACCCTAGTTCATCTCTTGTGTCCAATCTTGTATCAAAACAACAAATTGGTACATGTGGGTTGCTAGTAGTGTTGATTACTCCTTGTAGTTGATGCTAATTGGTTTACTTGGTGGAAGATCATATGTTCAGATCCTTTATGCATATTATTACTCCTCTGATTTTGAACATAAATATGCTTTGTGAGTAGTTACATTTGTTCCCGAGGACATGGGTGAAATCTTGCTATTAGTAGTCATGTGAATTTGGTATTCGTTCGATATTTTGATGAGATGTATGTTGTCTTTTCCTCTAGTGGTGTTATGTGAACATCGACTACATGACACTTCACCATTATTTGGGCCTAGAGGAAGGCATGGGGAAGTAATAAGTAGATGATGGGTTGCTAGAGTGACAGAAGCTTAAACCCTAGTTTATGCGTTGCTTCGTTAGGGGCTGATATGGATCCATATGTTTAATGATGTGGTTAGTTTTACCTTAATACTTCTTTTGTAGTTGCGGATGCTTGCAATAGGGGTTAATCATAAGTGGTATGCTTGTCCAAGTAAGGGCAGTACCCAAGTACCGGTCCACCCACATATAAAATTATCAAAGTACCAAACGCGAATCATATGAACGTGATGAAAACTAGCTTGACGATAATTCCCATGTGTCCTCGGGAGCTCCTTTATCATTATTAGAAATTGTCCAGGCTTATCCTTTGCTACGTAAAGGATTGAGCCATCTTGCTACACCTTATTTACTTTATTTACTTATTGCTCGTTACTATTTATCTTATCACAAAACTATCTCTCACCTACAATTTCAGTGCTTGCAGAGAAAACCTTACTGAAAACCGCTTATCATTTCCTTCTGCTCCTCGTTGGGTTCGACACTCTT
This sequence comes from Triticum timopheevii, assembly GCA_963921465.1. NCBI lineage: Eukaryota > Viridiplantae > Streptophyta > Magnoliopsida > Poales > Poaceae > Triticum > Triticum timopheevii. The sequence continues at coordinate 626,912,396 of OY997268.1, forward strand.
ACTTATCCAAAGGACTACGATTGATCCCCTACACTTGTAGGTCATCAGTGCGATGAACTACTTGGATGAGTTCGATCACCTCTCTCTCTCTAGTCTACCCAAAATATCTCTCCCCTACTCTGTGGTGGCTAACTCTATTTATAGAGGCCCTGGGCCTCTTCCCAAATATTGAATGGGAAGGGCGCCAACAATTGGACATTTTGAAGGGGAACACCTAGTACACTTATACTAACTAAAGTTGGTCTTCGACTGCCAAAGACTCTGACGGTGACGCCGTCTAGGGCTCCACGGTGACCTCCATCTTGCCGTTCTGCTGGTCTTGGTCTTGTTGCACCGAAACGGTAACCTTTGCTTGATGCCTCAGCCTGTGCTTGCCCCCTTTGCACCAAAGGGGAAACAAGGACACTGCGTAGGCCGGCGCCCGCCTGGCGCCCGCCTGGTCTCTATCGTCATGGCTTGCGTCACGGGCACCTCGCGAGGTACCCCTGCCTTGATCTCTCCGCCTCCTCGCGAGCCCGCCTGATGAGGCTGCTCCTGAGGAAGCTTCCTGTCGTCCGCCCCGCGAGGCTTGGCCCCTCGCAAGGGTCTTGAGCTTGAGCTGATGAAGCTGGGCTGTACTGGGCCTCTGCTTGAGCCACGCCACAGGCCGCAGGCACGCAAGTCTAGGGACCCCCGTTCCCAGAACACCGACAGTAGCCCCCGGGCCCAAGGCGCGCCCAGACTTGGCTTAGCAGAGAAGCGAAGGGGCAAGTGCGAAGCACCGCAGGCCCCAATAGCCTGCGGCCTTGGCGCCGCATGGCGATTGATTGGACGTGGGCGTCTCTGCTTCCCCACGACACCTCGGCAACCGCACGACTTGACAAGTCCCTGCATGCAAAAATGGGTCATGATTACCTGAGATCGTGGTGGCCGACGGTTGGCCTCCTCCGGACTATAAGTACGGGCGGGCGAGAGCCCTCGTTGTTCATTCCTTCCTGCTACTCCCTTTCTTCTTCTTCCTCGCCCTTGCTCCACCTTGCGCCAATGGCACCGATCCACCTGTTTTTTGCAGAAGAGAAGGGAAAGCCCCCCCAAGAGGGTCCCGACTTGCTTTCGCCCAAGAAGCGGTCTGTCCCCGGTCGCCGTGACGCGATCGCTTGGCCATGGTTGTCGCGGCCCTGGTATGAGCGGCCTCCGCCTGGGTTTCCGCTGCCCTTGTATGCCCGTGTCGAGGGCCCCGGAGAAGAAGCCGTCGAGCGACATCGCCGACGCAGCAGGCGACGCCGGTGAGTCACGGCAATACGCGTCGTGATGCCCGTGGGGCATTGACTGGGAGGAGTGCTCCCGCAGTGAACCTAGGTCGAGGAACCTCACGAAATTAAACCAGGCGACGCTTGCGAGGGTGCCCGCGCAGCCTCCCTCGCGAGGGTTGCGAAAGGAAAGCAGGTTCAAGCGAAGGGCAAAGACGGAAAACACGGGCTGGGCACCGCATAACACTGAAAGCAACTCCAACTAAAGCTTCAAACAAAGAAGAACTAACCAACTGCAGAAAGCAAATGTAAAGCCGCGTCCGGCACCTAATCTAGTCTTCGACGTCTTCTCACCAGCGCGGAGCTAAGTGCTGCCACTGGGCGTGGGCGGGAGCCCCTGAGGCCCAGGGGCGGCACTCCGGAGACTACGAGGCGTGTACAGCCCCACTCATTATTATGTGAGAGTGTCATGGGAGGCGAGCTTCACAGGCATTGGCCTTCTTCACAGGCACCGGGCCTTTTCTTGAGGGGGGAGCGAGCTTCACAGGCATTGGCGTTCTTCACAGGCACCGAGCCTTTTCCCAAAGCGGCTAGCTTCACAGGCATTGGCCTTCTTCACAGGCTCTGGGCCTTTTCCATAGGCACTGGGCCTCTCTCAAGGGTAGAACCTCCGGAGGTGTTGAATGTTCCATGCGTTTAGGATGGGCAGCCCCTCCTGGGTCTCCAAACGCACGGAGCCGGGCCTGGAAACATGAACAACCTTGAATGGACCCTTCCACATGGGAGAGAGCTTGTGCAGCCCCTCCCTGGAGAGGGCCCGTCGGAGCACGAGGTCCCCTACCTCAAGATTTCTGGGGCGGATGTTGCGGCAGTGGTATCGTTGCAGCGCCAGTTGATATCTTGCCGCCGACAGCGCGACCTCTCGACGACGTTCCTCCCCCAGCACGAGATACGTCCCCCACATGGCATCCTGCCGCGCCTCATCAAACGCCAGGACCCGCGTGGAACGGCGCCTGACCTCGTGAGGGAGGACGGCTTCAGCTCCGTGGACAAGGAAGAACGGGGTTTCACCAGTCGACTTGGTCGCGGTCGTGTGGATAGACCACAGCACAGACTGGAGCTCGTCGTACCAGCCCCTACCGCAGGCCTCCAGCTTCTTCTTGAAGGTCCTGGTTTTGAGGCCCCTCAGGACCTCCGCAGTGACTCGCTCAGCCTGGCCGTTGCTCTGAGGGTGTGCTACCAAAGCGTAGCATATCTGTATTCCAAGGTTAGCATAGTATGTTTTGAAGAGATTGCTGGTGAATTGCAAACCATTGTCGGTGATGATGCGGTTAGCACCCCGAATCGGCTAACGAGGCCCCTGATGAACTTGACTTGCAGAGCCCGCTGGGATGGTGCGGGCGGCTTCCACCTCAGCTCACTTGGTGGACTTGTCCGCGGCATCATAGAGGTAACGATAGCCGCCTGGCGCCCGAGGAAACAGGCCCAGAATGTCCAGCCCCCAAACTGCGAATGGCCATGAGAGGGGTATGGTCTGCAGGCCCTGTGTCGGCTGATGGATCTGCTTAGCATGGAATTGGCAGGCTTCACAAGCCTTCACCAGCTCGACGGCGTCATTGAGTGTTGTGGGCCAATAGAACTCGCTGCGGAACGCCTTGTAGATGAGGGTTCGTGATGATGAGTGGTGCCCACAGTCCCCACCGTGTATGTCTGCCAACAGCTCCTTCCCTTGCTCCCTGGAAATGCAACACATGGACACGTCTTTTGGTCGCTTCCGATAGAGCTCTCCGTCTTGGATGCAATAGGCCATGGCCTGCCGCGCCACGTGCTCCGCGTCCTTCTCCTTCTCCGGCATGGTCCCTTGCATCAAGTAATCCTTGAACTCTGTGGTCCAACATTCCTCCTGAGGTTCCAGTGCCAGGAGCAAGCGTTCCCCTGAGGTTGGGCCACAGGCCGGGGCTCCCGAGGCAGGCGGTTGAGGGAGCTCCTCCCTAGGGTGTGCCGTGCTTGATAGTGATGGCTCCGCCGAGGGTTTGAAGAGTTGCTCCTCGAAGATGCCAGGCTCCTGAGGCAGCCGCCTGGATGCCCTCTTGGCGATGTCATCAGCCTGTTGATTGGTGCCGCGAGGCACGTGTTGCAACTCCAGCCCCCAAAATTGTTTCTCCATCCTGCGGACCTCCGCGAGATACACTTGCATGTGCTCGTCCTTCGGCTCGTATACTTTGTTGGAGAAGTTGACGAGGAGTTGTGAATCACCCTTGATGATGAGGCGCTTTACCCCCAAGGCGACTGCAGCTTTCAAGCCTGCTATCAGGCCTTCGTACTCCGCTATGTTGTTGGAGACCTTCTCTCCATGCTGGAAGCAGAGCTGCACAGCATAGTAGAGCTTGTCCTGAGTGGGGGATATGAGCACTGCGCCAGCCCCCACGCCCTATCGTGACAACGCTCCTTCGAAGTACATGACCCAGCCATCCGGCGCTTCACTTCCCGGGGAGAGCGATTGGTCCTCGCCCGTTTTGAGCCCCAGTGCCTCTGTCCACTCCGCCACGAAATCTGCAAGCACGGCTCCCTTGATGACCCTGGTTGTGCTGAATTCTAGCTGAAACGCTTGTAGTTCGATGTTCCATTCAGCGACCCTCCCAGCTGAGTTGGGGCTCCTGAGTACCCTTTGCAAGGGGTATGCTGAGATGACCTTGATGGGATAACCCTGAAAGTAGTGTTGCAGTTTGCGCGAGGCCACTAACAGTGCGAGGAGGAGCTTTTGGGGCATGGGGTACCGTGCCCTCGCGTCCCGTAGCACCGTGCTGACGAAGTAGAGAGGGTGCTCGACGAGGTTGAGGGTGCTGGCGCCGCCCCCGTCCTTCGGGGGTTGAGGTGCCTCCTAAGGCGAGGGAGCCCCCAACGCTCGGTCACCTAGAGAGGCCTCTTCCGCTCTGGGTGCGCTCCCCTGCTGAGGCCGATCCTTTTCTGCTGAGGTCAGGGTCTCCGCAAGGCCTTCTTGGCCTTGCTCTACTTCAGATGGGACGACGGCTGCGACCTTGGTCCGGCGCTCCTCTCTAACCGCCACAAGGGCTGCGCTGGCGGAATAGGGGGTGGCTGCTAGGTAAAGCACCAGGGGCTCCCGAGGCCGCAGAGCCACCATCATCGGAGGGCTGGTAAGGTACTTCTTGAGATCTTGGAATGCCCTATCGACCTCTTCAGTCCACTCGAACGGGCCCTTCTTCTTCATCAGCTTGAAGAAGGGCAGTGCCTGCTCCCCCAACCTGGAGATGAAGCGTCCTAGCGCGGTTACACGCCCGGTGAGCTTCTGCATTTCTCTGAGGGTCTTCGGCGGGCTCATGTCTTCGACTACCTTGACCTTCTCTGGGTTGGCTTCGATGCTCCTGTGGGACACGAGGAAGCCCAAGAGCTTGCCCGAAGGGACCCCAAATATGCACTTCTCTGGATTGAGCCGCAGATCTACCTCACGGAGGGTCGCGAAGGTTTCTTCCAAGTCCTGTATCAGGGTTTTCACCTCCCGAGACTTCACCACAATGTCATTGACGTAAGCTTTAGCGTTTCTCCTGAGCTGCCGGCCCAAGGCGATGTGCATCAGCCGCTGAAAGGTCGCTCCTGCATTGCGCAGCCCAAATGGCATGCGGGTGTAGCAGTACACTCCGCATGGGGTCAGGAAAGCCATTTTCTCCACGCCTTCTACTGCCATCTTGATCTGGTGATAGCCCGAGAAGGCATCCAGGAAGCACAATAGGTCACACTCAGCGGTAGAGTCAACGATCTGGTCGATGCGAGGGAGCGAAAATGGATCTTGCGGGCAGGCCTTGTTAAGGTTGGTGAAGTCGACAGACATGCATTCCTTTCCTCCCTTTTTTGGCACAACAACCGGGTTGGCCAACCAATGTGGGTAGCGGACCTCGTGAATAACCCCTGCTGTTTGCGGGTCTCTTGGACGATGAAAGCTTGCTTCTCAGTGGATTGCCGCCTTGCCTTCTGCTTCACGGGGTGCACGTTTGGGCACACGTTGAGATGGTGTTCAATCACATCCCTTGGGACCCCTGCCAGTTGATCAGGCTCCCACGCAAACACTTCCTTGTTAGCGCGCAGGAACCTGACCAAGGCCACCTCCTGCGCAGGCTCGAGGTTGGCGCCTATGGTGAAGGCGGCGCCAGCAGATCCATCCTCGTCGATCGGTACCTGCTTGGTCTCCGCCTTGTCTTGGCTGAATAGCTGTTTCTTCTTAGCTAGCGCAGCCCCCTTATGCTCGAGGACATCTGTGCTGGCGGGCTGCGCCACCGCGGCCGTCTTGAAAGCAAGCTTGAGCTCCTGCAACACATCCCCGATGTCTCCGAACACGGTAAGGACGCCGTTGCTCCCGAGCATCTTCATGAGGTTGTACGCCGAGTGGGTCGCTGCCATGAACTAGGCTAAGGCTGGGTAGCCAAGGATGGCGTTGTACGGGAGGCCAATGGGGGCGATGTTGAAGTCGATCAGCTCCATGCGGAAGTTGTCATGAGTGTCGAAGGTCACCGGGAGGCGGATCTGCCCCAAGGAGCCGGTGGAACCACCTCCGACTCCCGAGAAGGGCCTGCTGGGCTGAAGCCATTATAGTGGCACATGGAGGAGGCTGAAGGCCTCCACCGAGAGCACGTTGAGGCCGGCACCACCGTCGATGAGGGTCCTGGTGACGGCCACTTGGCAGATGGTGGGGGTGCATAGCATCGGGAGCGCGCCCAAACAGGCGGGGTTGGAGGGGTGATCATCCGAGCTGAAGGTCAGATCGGCCTTGGGTGCCACCCAGCCCGGGGGGGCTTCTCGGCACTTGAGGGCGGCGTCGATCTGGCAGGCGAACGGCTTGACGTGGCACCTCGAAGGCGGTGCCTGTGATCCTCCCAGGATGGCCGCGACGACTGGGGGTGCCGGCACGGCATGATGGGCAAGGAAGAGGTCGCGCAACTCCTCCCAGGAGGCCACAGAAGCCACTGGCAGGTGGAGCAGCCACATGCGCAAGACGCCGGTGAGAGCCATGGGTAGCCAGTTCGCCATGACCTTGTCGTCGCCCCCGGCCTTGAGGACGGCTTCTTAATACGCCAGCAGGAAGGCCTGCTGGTCGGCCATGCCGCCGTAGTGCGGCGGCATGTCTGTCTTGAACTTGCGCGGCCACTGCACCTGTCGCAAGGCGGGGACCAGGGCTCGGAGCCCCCTGGTCTCCACCGCCGGTGCTGACGGCTGGAGGGGGTGGTGCGCGGGCCGCCATGAGGGCAGAGCGCGGTGTCGGTGGGGAATGGGTCGACGGAAGGGAGAGCTCCGGCGCACCCCTACCTGGCGCTCCAAATGTCGGATTTTAGGTTCCGGCATACCCTTGAGGTTCGAACTCTGGGGTGCAAGCGAAGATCTCTCTCCTACCAACTCATGTCTCGAAGCCTCGCAAGGAATCTAGGCTTAAAAGTAGAACACACAGGGGACACGAGGTTTATACTGGTTCAGGCCACCATTGTGGTGTAATACCCTACTCAAGTGTGTGGTGTGGTGGATTGCCTCAGGGGCTGATGATGAACAATACACAGGAAGAACAGCCTCGCGAGAGGTGTTCTTGAGCTGGTGCGATAAACTACTTGGGTGAGTTCGATCGCCTCTCTCTCTCTAGTCTACCCAAAATCTCTCTCCCCTACTCTGTGGTGGCTAACTCTATTTATAGAGGCCCTGTGCCTCTTCCCAAATATTGAGCGGGAAGGGCGCCAACAATTGGCCATTTTGAAGGGGAACATCTAGTACACTTATGCTGACTAAAGTTGGTCTTCGACTGCCAAAGACTCTGACGGTGACGCCGTCTTGGGCTCCACGGTGACCTCCGTCTTGCCATTCCGCTGGTCTTGGTCTTGTTGCACCGAAATGGTAACCTTTGCCTGATGCCTCGGCCAGTGCTTGCCCCCTTTGCACCAAAGGGGAAACAAGGACACTACGCAGGCCGGCGCCCGCCTGGCGCCCGCTTGGTCTCGATCGTCATGGCTTGCATAACGGGCACCTCGCGAGGTACCCCTGCATTGATCTCTCTGCCTCCTCGCGAGCCCGCCTGATGAGGCTGCTCCTGAGGAAGCTTCCTGTCGTCTGCCCCGCGAGGCTTGGCCCCTCGTGAGGGTCTTGAGCTTGAGCTAATGAAGCTGGGCTATACTAGGCCTCTGCTTGAGCCACATCGCAGGCTGCAGGTAGGCAAGTCTGGGGACCCCCATTCCCAGAACGCCGACAACACCAAAGTTGGTTGAAGCCCTCGAGGAAAATCATTTGAAGACTTCCTGCACCTCATGTTTGTAAGTGACAATGTGCACCCATGTGTAACAAGAATAATCATCAACAATAACAAAGCTGTATAGAGATGCATCATTTGTAACTGTAGAATAATGATTAGGACCAAAGAGATCCATGTGAAGCAATTCAAATGTTCGAGTGGTAGTCATGATAGTCTTCGCTGGATGCTTGGCCTTTGTCATCTTTCCAGCTTCACAGGCTCCGGATAAGTGATCCTTGAGGAATTTGACATTCTCAAAGCCAATGACATGCTTCTTCTTCGCGAGCGTGTGCAAATTCCTCATGCCAGCATGACCAAGTCGTCGATGCCATAGCCAGACTTCTGAAGCTTTTGCAAGTAGGCATACGGCCGGTTGTGGTCCTGTAGAGAAATCAACAATGTACAAGTCTCCTCTCCTAAAGCCTTCGAAGACTTTGGAATTGTCAGCTTCCATGATCACAACACAATGATATTTGCCAAAGACAACAACCATATCGAGATCACAAAGCATCGAGACAGACATGAGGTTGTATCCTAAGGACTCGACAAGCATGACTTTGTCCATGTGTCAATCCTTTTAGATCGCAACCTTACCTAGACCCAATACCTGACTTTTGCCTTTGTCAGCAAAGATGATATGCTTCAGATGCGGCGGTGATAAAGGAGCATCCATCTTGTCACCAGTCATGTGATTCGTACATCCACTATCGAGGACCCACTCATTGGCTTTGGGTTGATCATCCTGCAGATGAATTAGTGCAACTTACGAACTCATATACTTCATCAATGAAGAATATGACATCAATATCATCAGATCAATTTCGTCAAGCAATAGAACAGATAAAACAATATGAGGACGTGAGAAATGAAAGTTCATTTCTTCATGATTAGCCTGCATCCTTTCGGGCAATTTTCAGGTCTCCAGCAAATTCTTTAGACGTTTTAAGCACGTCTAGAGACCTGACCCTGCATAAGAGATTAGTTCTTTTTCTTCACCACCCACATCTGAAGGGGTGGCAAAGAATTCATCACTCTGCGAGCTCCATATGAAAAAGGTGGCATAGAAGCCAATCCACTTCGTTTCACATAAGAGGAGTTAGGATAAGCTATGAATAAGCAGAGAAATTCTTCGAGGACTTATGAACATAGTGGTTAGAAGAATAATGCTCATATTCATAGCCCTTAGCTCTTCCCTGCGAAATAGAGGGGTTAGCACGATGATGATCATATGAGGACTTTGATCCTTTTGAGGAATTTGATCCATGTGAGGAATTTGGTCCGTATGAGGACTTGGATCCATATGAAGAATTAGGTCCATATGAAGAATTTGATCTGGAGTTCCTATTCTTCACAGGTGGTGTCATGAGGACGTTCACTTGAAGACTTTCAAGGCACCTTTTGGGAACCAAGATTTTCTTCATAGGGGAACCGTTCCTGCAGTTAGTGCCAACATATCTAGCAAACACTTCATCATTCTGATTTTTGAACAGTTTGTAGTTCGAGTCAAATGACTTATCAGAAGAATGAGGAGATTCACATGTAAAGCCAGATAAATTGGATGGATCAACTGGAGGTCCCTTTGCAGCAACCCATGAGGTTTTGGGGTACTGCTCAGGCTTCCAATATGTTCCATCAGCATTGAGTTTCCTCTCAAAGGCAATACCTCTTTCCTAGGGTTCCTGTTGAGGATCTGCTTTTTAAGCACGTCACAAAGAGTCTGATGCCCTTTGAGGCTTTTGTACATGCCTGTCATGTACAATTCCTTCAGCCCTGCATCGTCAGTGATACTAGCAATGTCCTCAGATGAGGAATTAGTGATAGCAGAGACAGATGAAGAATTTGTAGCATTAGAAGCATTTGAACATTCAGGTGAAGAATTAGCAGTTTCACATTCAATGCACTTCAAACATGGAGGAACGAATTCTTCCTGAGTAGCGCTGATTTGTTGAGCAAGTAATGAATCGCGCTCCTTCTGAAGATCTTCATAACTCACTCTTAGCTTCTCAAGATCTTGCTTTCTCTGAAGAAATTCATAAGAAAGCTTCTTGTGATCAGATAAGAGAGTGTTATGATGACCTTGAAGGGTGGCAAACTTGGAATGAAGTCTCTGAAGACTTTCAGCCAAAGCTTTCGACTGATCCATTTCTTCACCCAATATATCATCACTCTTATTTAGCATGTATTGAACCTTTACCAAAGCTCTTTGTTGTTTAGTGGCAAGGGAAGCAAGTTTGACATAGCTGGGTCCAAATTCATCTCCAGATTCATCATCACTTGACTCGGATAGGTAGCATTCAGTTACCTTAGCACTTTTTGCCATGAGGCATGGTGTAGAAGATGATGATTCTGGTTCGAATGTCATCGCATTGAGAGATTCCTTGAAATCCTCAAACCAAGGATCATGATGGGTTCGATGACCTTCATAGACCTCAGAGAGATGATCCCAGATAAGCTTTGCATGATTGAGATGCATGATGTTCCTGAACTGATTTTGAGACAGACAGGAGCAGATGACGTCCTTCGCCGTAAGGTTGAGAAGAGTGTACTTGCGAATGTCATCAGCTTCCACCATCTTGCACAGATCAGTAAGCTCGTTGTTCATTGCCATGAGGCGCTTCCTCATCATGGCCTTCCACTTGGGATAATCATGACCGTCAAAGATGGGGCAAGTCACTTTCTTCATACATGCGATCGACATAACTAAAACTCCAGGCGGTTAAACCAAAATCACACAGAACAAGGGAGTACCTTACTCTGATACCAATTGAAAGTGCGTTATACCGACTAGAGGGGGTGTGAATAGGAGATTTTTATGAATTCTTCACTGAGGAATTTGTTGGTGAGGAAATTCCTTAGCGAAGAACTACTTGCAGCGGAATAAGTACTCAAAAGTAAACATAACAGAACACTAGCATAGTCATCATGATGAAATGAAGACAAGCACAGAGTACAGAAAGCATAAACACAGGATGAAGATGGACAGACTGAAGAAATTGAACTAAGGAAATTGAGAAAGTCTTTAGTCAAAGTCTTCAAACAGATATGAACAAGCACACAACAACTGAAATGAGGAAATGAAAGAGTTTAGGAAATAGAACCAGTAAGCTCGGTGAAGACAATGATTTGGTAGACCAGTTCCAACTATTGTCTCAGTTGTACGTCTGGTTGGAGTGGCTAGGTATTTAAACCTGAGGACACACAGTCCCGGACACAGAGTCCTCATCGTATTCTCCTTGAGCTAAAGTAACACAGACCTTGCCCAATCACTCATGGTAAGTCTTCAGGTGACTTCCAAACCTTCACAGACTCGGTCACTCGGTGATCCACAATTCCTCTTGGATGCTCTAGACCATGACGCCTAACCGTCTGGAAGAAGCACAGTCTTCAAAGGTAACAAGCATCGGATCCATGCAGTATCAATCTCTTCAGTGATGCTCAATCACTTTGGGTTTGAAGGTGTTTGGGTTTGGGTTTTCCTTACTTGATGATTTTTGCTCAAAGTCCTCGGAGGACGGGATGCTCTCAAATGACAAGTGTTAGTTTCTCTCAGAGCAGCGAACCAGCTAGTGGTTCTAGGGGCGGCTATTTATAGCCTAGGGAGCAGCCCGACATGATAAGACATAAATGCCCTTCAATGATATGACCGTTAGGTGGGTAGATATTTTGGGACAGATGGCGCATAGCACAACAATGGTCGGAATTTTGAGGCTCAATTTCCTCAGGGCTATCATGTTCCTCACTGTGTAGGCCATCCGCACTGGCGAATTCCTAACTCCTCAGTCAGAACAAATTCCTTAGCGACCAGAAGAACTTCGTCTCTGTCACTAAACAAATGACTGAACCATATGAGATTTCCAATGGCTTCACTCGAAGGGATTGGTAGGTGTAGGATTTTGAGTTGAGCATCACATGGAAATTTTTCCTTAGTATTTCCTCGACCCCCTTTAATAGTACGGTCTTTCCTCTGACACAAGAAAGAGAAAATGAAACTACAAAAACAAAAGTCTTCACGCTTCATGTTCCTCGAATGAATTCCAGGTCTTCAAGGTCACACCAATTTCTTCACTTTCAAAGTCTTCAGAAAGTCTTCAGAAATCCAAAGTCTTCAGTTGAATAACCTCATTTTTGGGGTCGAATTTCTCTGTAATTATAAAACTCCTCATAGACTAATAGACCTGTGTACACTCTCAAATGCGTCAGTCCCTTAACCTATAAGTCTTCAATACACCAAAATCACTAAGGGGCACTAGATGCACTTACAGTATGGGCCCTAGGCCTTGTTTCCTACCATTGCAATACTGTTTACGCTCACTTTTATCATTAATTACCTTGTTGTTTTTATATTTTCAGATTACAAATACCTATATCTACCATCCATATTGCACTTGGATCACCATCTCTTCGCCGAACTAGTGCACCTATACAATTTACCATTGTATTGGGTGTGTTGGGGACACAAGAGACTCTTTGTTATTTGGTTGCAGGGTTGTTTGAGAGAGACCATGTTCATCCTATGCCTCCCACGGATTGATAAACCTTAGGTCATCCACTTGAGGTAAATTTGCTATTGTCCTACAATCCTCTGCACTTGGAGGCCCAACAACGTCTACAAGAAGAAGGTTGCCCTGACCAACTGCTTTCGCCTATATATATCCATATACCCTAAAAACATCGGGGAGCACCATAGATCGGGAGTTCCGCCGCCGCAAGCCTGTGTAGCCACCAAAAACCAATCGGGACCCTGTTCCGGCACCCTGCTGGGGGGTATCCCTCACCCGTGGCCATCTTCATCATCCCGGCGCTCTCCATGACGAGGAGGGAGTAATTCACCCTCGGGGCTGAGGGTATGTACCATTAGCTATGTGTTTGATCTCTCTCTCTCTCTCTCTCTCTTGTGTTCTTGAGGTGATACGATCTTGATGTATCGTGAGCTTTGCTATTATAGTTAGATCTTATGATGTTTCTCCCCCTCTACTCTCTTGTAATGGATTGAGTTTTCCCTTTGAAGTTATCTTATCAGATTGAGTCTTTAAGGATTTGAGAACACTTGATGTATGTCTTGCATGTGCTTATCTGTGGTGACAATGGGATATTCACGTGATCTACTTGATGTATGTTTTGGTGATCAACTGGCGGGTTCAGTGACCTTGTGAACTCATGCATAGGGGTTGGCACAGGTTTCCATCTTGACTCTTCGGTAGAAACTTTGGGGCACTCTTTGAAGTACTTTCTGTTGGTTGAATAGATGAATCTGAGATTGTGTGATGCATATCATATAATCATACCCACGGATACATGAGGTGACATTGGAGTATCTAGGTGACATTAGGGTTTTGGTTGATTTGTGTCTTAAGGTGTTATTCTAGTACGAACTCTATGATAGATCGAACAGAAAGAATAGCTTCGTGTTATTTTACTATGGACTCTTGATTAGATCGATCAGAAAGGATAACTTTGAGGTGGTTTCGTACCCTACAATAATCTCTTCGTTTGTTCTCTGCTATTAGTGACTTTGGAGTGACTCTTTGTTGCATGTTGAGGGATAGTTATATGATCTAGTTATGTTATTATTGTTGATGGAACTTGCACTAGTGAAAGTATGAACCCTAGGCCTTGTTTCCTAGCATTGCAATACCGTTTATGCTCACTTTTACCACATGTTACCTTGCTGTTTTTATATTTTCAGATTATAAAACCCATATCTACTATCCATATTGCACTTGTATCACCATCTCTTCGCCGAACTAGTGCACCTATACAATTTACCATTGTATTGGGTGTGTTGGGGACACAAGAGACTCTTTGTTATTTGGTTGCAGGGTTGTTTGAGAGAGACCATCTTCATCCTACGCCTCCCACTGATTGATAAACCTTAGGTCATCCACTTGAGGAAAATTTGCTACTGTCCTACAAACCTCTGCACTTGGAGGCCCAACAACGTATACAAGAAAAAGGCAGCGTAGTAGACATCATACGTTGATGCTAGCGTCGACACAGATCTGGATGACTCCGAGTCACAAACACGATACGTGTATATTTTGAATGGTGGGGCAGACAGCTGGTGCAGTTGCAAGCAAAGCATCGTGGCGGGATCTACATGTGAATCGGAGTACATGGCAGCCTCGGAGGCAGCACATGAAGCAATCTGGATGAAGGAGTTCATTACCGACCTAGGAGTTATTCCCAATGCATCTGGCCCGATGAATCTCTTTTGTGACAACACAGGAGCTATTGCCCTTGCCAAGGAGCCTAGGTTTCACAAGAAGACAAGGCATATCAAGCGTCGCTTCAACTCCATTCGTGAAAATGTTCAAGATGGAGACATAGATATTTGTAAAGTGCATACGGATCTGAATGTCGCAGATCCGTTGACTAAACCTCTTCCACGAGCAAAACATGATCAACACCAGAACTCTATGGGTGTTTGATTCATCACAATGTAACTAGATTATTGACTCTAGTGCAAGTGGGAGACTGTTGGAGATATGCCCTAGAGGCAATAATAAAATGGTTATTATTATATTTCCTTGTTCATGATAATTGTCTATTGTTCATGCTATAATTGTATTAACCGGAAACTGTGACACATGTGTGAATACATAGACCACAACATGTCCCTAGTGAGCCTCTAGTTGACTAGCTTGTTGATCAATAGATGGTTATGGTTTCCTGACCATGGACATTAGATGTCATTGATAGCGGGATCACATCATTACGAGAATGATGTGATGGACAAGGCCGAATCCTAAGCATAGCACAAGATCGTGTAGTTCGTTTGCTAAGAGCTTTTCTAATGTCAAGTATCATTTCCTTAGACCATGAGATTGTGCAACTTCCAGATACCGTAGGAATGCTTTGGGTGTACCAAACGTCACAACGTAACTGCGTGGCTATAAAGGTACACTACAGGTATCTCAGAAAGTGTCTGTTGAGTTGGCACAAATCGAGACTAGGATTTGTCACTCCGTATGACAGAGAGGTATCTCTAGGAACACTCGGTAATGCATCATCATAATGAGCTCAATGTGACTAAGAAGTTAGTCACGGGATCATGCATTATAGAACGAGTAAAGAGACTTGCCAGTAATGAGATTGAATGAGGTATTGGGATACCAACGATCGAATCTCGGGCAAGTAACATACTGGTTAACAAAGGCAATTGTATACAACATTGATTGAATCCCCGACATCGTGGTTCATCTGATGAGATCATTGTGGAACATGTGGGAGCGAACATGGGTATCCAGATCCCACTGTTGGTTATTGACTAGAGAGATGTCTCGGTCATGGCTGCATGATTCCCGAACCCGTAGGGTCTATACACTTAAGGTTCGGTGATGCTAGAGTTGTTATGGGAATTAGTATGTGGTTACTGTCGGTGTCAAAACCGGCGGATCTCGGGTAGGGGGTCCCGATCTGTGCGTCTAAGGCTAATGGTAACAGGAGACAAGGGACACAATGTTTACCCAGGTTTGGGCCCTCTCGATGGAGGTAAAACCCTACTTCCTGCTTGATTGATCTTGATGATATGAGTATTACAAGAGTTGATGTACCACGAGATTGTAGAGGCTAAACCCTAAGAGCTAGCCTATGATGATTATGATTGTTGTGATCATCCTCATGCGGACTAAACCCTCCTGTTTATATAGACACCGGAGGGGGCTAGGGTTTACACAGAGTCGGTTACAACGAAGGAAATCTAATATCTGGATCGCCAAGCTTGTCTTCCACGCAAAGGAGAGTCCCATCCGGTCACGGGACGAAGTCTTGAGTCTTGTATCTTCATAGTCCAACAGTCCGGCCAAACTATATAGTCCGGCTGTCCGGATACCCCCTAATCCAGGACTCCCTTAGTAGCCCCTGAACCAGGCTTCAATGACGACGAGTCCGATGCGCACTTTGTCTTCCGCATTGCAAGGCGGGTTCCTTCTCCGAATACTCCAAAGCAATTATCGAACACTTAGATTGTGTCCGGATCTACAAGATAATCTTCACATACCGCCATAGAGAGAACGATATTCCACAAATGTAATCTGTTGACAATCTTCAAACAACGTGACACGACACTACGACCGAGTCATTATTCGAACCGTTTTTTCCACAACTAGCCACAACGCATATTGCGAGGCGGTTTCCTTGGCACGTCTTGTCGAAACAGAGATCATGTCCCCTTATCACATGATTCCCATCAATACGGGTATGGGTAACCCAACCGCACCATCAATCGCGGTGCTTGGGAAATAATCGCTCTTCAACGGGCAAGTGGGGAGGCGCTCCGTCTTTGTCACCTCTATAAAGGGATAAGGATTTCCCCATTTTTACCCACGCCTTCTTCCTCCTCTTATTATCCATTCTCGCTCCCTCGAGCTCCAGTGCCCTAGTTCACACATTCTCCGCACAGACAAACATGTCCGAAGTAGGGGGAAAGTGGGTGGCCTCCACCGTGAAGGAGAAGCATATCAAGAAACTCCGGGCGGCCGGATACTTGGCCGCAGATATTGCGCACCGGCTACCGGACGCAGGGCAGGTCGTTCCGACTCTGGGACCCCATGAGAGGGTCGTGTTCCTTGCCCACTTCATCCGTTGACTAGGATTTCCACTTCATCCCTTCGTCCGCGGGCTTATGTTTTTTTATGGGCTAGACTTCCATGATCTAGCCCCGAAGTTCGTCCTCAACATCTCGATGTTCATTGTCATGTGTGAGGCCTTCCTCTGCATCAAGCCTCACTTTAGCTTGTGGCTACGAATCTTCTACATGAAGCCGAAGATCGTGAGCGGCCAGCAAGCGGAGTGCGGAGGCACCATGGTGGGCAAGATGCCCAACGTCACCTGGCTTGATGGCTCCTTCACGGAGACCGTGAAAGGGTGGCAATCGGGGTGGTTCTACATCATCGAGCCACGCAACGTCTCCATGCCGCGCGGCCCCCTCGTCCAGTGAGTTTTCTAACCATCACCAGATGTAGTTTTCCCAGCATACTCATGGGAGGATATTATGTCATCGTGTGTACTTAATCAGGAGTACGTGGAGACGGCGGAGCGGATCGACTGTCCGGCTCCACTGCCAGAAGGTCCGGCAACCGCTCTCCTGACGGAGATGCTAGTCACGGCGCCCTACAAGGCGCCAGAAAAGAAGGCCGAAAAGAAGGCCCCGGGGACCAGGAGGGGTCTCCGGCGCAAGGCCGTACAGGACGCCTCATCCCAAGACGATGAGGCACACTCCTCCCATGAAGGGGAGGAGGAGAAAGAACGGGCCGCCCCATTCGGGGAGGCCGAACGGTCTAATAAGGCGGCCTAGGGGACCAGGAAAGGTCCCTGGCGCAAGGCCGTCATAGGCTCATCGTCCGAGGACGACGAGGCAGATTCCTCCCGCGGAGGCGGGGAGGATCACGAAGAAATGCCACCTCCCCGCACTGGGGAGGAGAAGAAAAGGAAAGCCGCCCCGGAGGGGGAGGCTAGGACACCCAAGAAGGGAAAGGTGTCCCTTTCGGATTACTCCACCATGGCCGCTGAGGGAGTCCTGGATTAGGGGGTGTCCGAATAGCCGAACTATCACCGATGGCCGGACTCCTAGACTATGAAGATACAAGATTGAAGACTTCGTCCCGTGTCCGGATGGGACTTTCCTTGGCGTGGAAGACAAGCTTGGCGATACGGATATGTAGATCTCCTACCATTGTAACCGACTCTGTGTAACCCTAACCCTCTCCGGTGTCTATATAAACCGGAGGGTTTTAGTCCGTAGGATGAACAACAATCATACCATAGGCTAGCTTCTAGGGTTTAGCCTCTTTGATCTCGTGGTAGATCTACTCTTGTACTACCCATATCATCAATATCAATCAAGCAGGAGTAGGGTTTTACCTCCATCGAGAGGGCCCGAACCTGGGTAAAAACATCATGTCCCTTATCTCCTGTTACCATCCGCCTAGACGCACAGTTCGGGACCCCCTACCCGAGATCCGCCGATTTTGACACCGACATTGGTGCTTTCATTGAGAGTTCCTCTGTGCCGTCACCTTTAGGCCCGATGGCTCCTTCGATCATCAACAACGACGTGGTCCAGGGTGAGACTTTTCTCCCCGGACAGATCTTCGTATTCAGAGGCTTCGCACTACAGGCCAATTCACTTGGCCATCTCGAGCAGATCGAAAGCTACGCCCCTGGCCATCAGGTCAGATTTGGGAGTTTGAACTACACGGCTGACATCCACGGAGACTTGATCTTCGACGGATTCGAGCCATAGCCAAGCGCGCCGCACTGTCTCGATGGGTACGATCTAGCTCTGCTGCCGAACAGTGCCCTGGAGGCCGCACCAGCGTCCGCCCCGACCCTTAGCTCGGAGCCGACTTCGCCGATCGAGGACGAGTGGCTGGACCCCACCTCGGGGGCTATGATCTCTACGGCGATTGAGCCGAACACCATCCATGTCCTTTGCAAAGCCCGTGACTCCGAGGTGCCGGACTCCGAACCTCCCGCGCCTCTGCCAATCAAATCCGATTGGGCGCCGGTTATGGAGTTCACTGCCGCGGACATCTTTCAGCACTCGCCCTTTGGCGACATCCTGAATTTACTAAAGTCTCTCTCTTTATCAGGAGAGCCCTGGCCGAACTATGGTCAGGAAGGTTGGGATGCGGACGATGAAGAAATTCAACGCCCACCCACCACCCACTTTGTAGCCACTGTCGATGATTTAACCGACATGCTCGACTTCGACTCCGAAGACATCGATGGTATGGATGACGATGCAGGAGACAACCAAGAACCAGCGCCTACAGGGCACTGGAAGGCCACCTCGTCATACGACATATACATGGTGGACACCCCAAAAGATGGGAATGGCAATGGAACAGCGGAGGATGACCCCTCCAAGAAACAGCCCAAGCGCCAGCATCAGCGGCACCGCTCTAAATCCCGCCACAGCAGAAACGGTGATTCCGGCATGGGAGATAATAACACCCCGGACAGTGCCGAAGACAATCCCCTCCAGCAGGATTCAGCACAGGAGGAGGGAGAAGCCAGCCCTCATGATAGAGCGGCAGACAGAGAGGTAGAGGACGATAATTATATGCCTCCCTCCGAAGATGAAGCAAGCCTCGATGACAACGAATTTGTCGTGCCCGAGGATCCCATCGAACAAGAGCATTTCAAACGCAGGCTTATGGCCACGACAAGCAGCCTCAAGAAAAAGCAGCAGCAGCTTAGAGCTGACCAAGACTTGCTAGCTGAAAGATGGACCGAAGTCCTCGCAGCCGAAGAGTATAAACTCGATCACCCCTCCAAGAGATACCCAAAACACAGGTTGATACCCCAATTAGAGGAGGAAGCACCCAAACCTACATCACCAGTGCATGACGCGGCCGACCGGCCACCTCGTGGCCGCGACAGAGAGGCCTCTAGGCCCTCCACTAAAGCCGCACCCCGGCGTCGCTCGAAAAGTACAAAGCCACGGGGAAATGTGCCAGACTTGCAAGACATATTGAAGGACAAGGCAAGGCAAATAAGATCGATCTATGGATCGCGTGGGCGCCCCACGACGCGTGATGACAACCGTCACGCCGGATACAGCAATTCCGGCCGGGCCGAACATAGTAGACAAAGCTCATTTGAGTTGCGTCGTGATATATACCAATATAGAGGCGCCGCACACCCACTATGCTTCACAGACAAAGTAATGGATCATCAAATCCCCGAGGGTTTCAAACCCGTAAACATTGAATCATACGAGAGCACAACAGATCCTGCGGTTTGGATCGAGGACTATCTCCTTCACATCCACATGGCCCGCGGTGATGATCTACACGCCATCAAATACTTCCCACTCAAGCTTAAAGGACCAGCTCGGCATTGGCTCAACAGCTTGCCAGCAGAATCAATTGGTTGGCGGGAAGACCTGGAAGCCGCATTCCTTGATAACTTCCAGGGCACATATGTGCGACCACCAGACGCTGATGACCTAAGTCACATAATTCAGCAGCCAGATGAATTGGCCAGACAATTCTGGACACGGTTCTTAACCAAGAAAAATCAAATCATCGACTGTCCGGATGCAGAGGCCCTTGTAGCCTTCAAACATAACATCCGCGACGAGTGGCTTGCCCGGCACCTAGGACAGTGTTGGGGATATTACCACTAGGCGTAAACCGGCCTACTTGGGCCGGGTTAACGTCATTAGTGGTATAAGCAGGTAAAGGCCCAAGGCCTATAGTCGGTTTAGAACGTGTAGCCGTAAACCGGCCTGATGTATGACTTGTATTGTAAGTTAGGAATAGAGAGATACCAACCGGAATACGAGTATGAACCGGTTAGGGACTCTATGGACCGACGGGCGTCACCCGTGTATATAAGGGGACGACCCGGCGGCGGTTCAAGATAGACAACAAACAACTCGAGCCTAGGCGAAGCTTGTCTGCTCCCTAGCCATCGAGACCACATCAATTCCATCACAACTAGACATAGGCTTTTACCTTCATCGAAGGGGCCGAACTAGTATAAAACCCTCGTGTCTTTGTGTCCGCTTTAACCCCTTCAAGTAAACCCGTAGCGATGGCTCCACGACTAAGTCCCTTCGCTAGGACATCTGCCGTGACAAATCCACGACAGTTGGCGCCCACCGTGGGGCTATCGCACGATGGTTTGACGATCTTGGAGGGCAAGCTCAAGGGACTCGAAGGCTATGTTGTGGGCCGGATGACCAAGAGTCGTCGCGGCAGGATCTACATCGACGACGCAGGATGGGGTCCCGAGGCCGATTCAATTGAGTACGGGTGCCGGGTCCCCTTCGGCGGCATACACGTTTTCATTGGCAAGATCAGTGAGCCTGGGCCTGAGCCGGACATCTGCACTGACCTCGTCGAGACGGCTCAGTGCGCGAGATCTACCCAGGTTAAAACGGCCGTGAAGCGTGCCTCCGTTGGAGTCATCCACGGAGGAGAGCGTGAGGACGAATTAGAACACGGTAGCGAGACCGTCGTTTATTCCGGCGACGAGTCCTCGACCGGAGACACCGAATCGCTATACCGGTTGCAAGACGACCAGGTTAGGGGCTGTTCCGATGGCGACAGTATTCCGGACCCCCCAGGCCAGGTCAACCGGGTTGGAATATTCATGGCCGGCACCCGGGCGGCAAACCAATCTTCGACCGCCGCAGCAATGCTCTCCGGATCAGCAGCGGCAGCGGCAGCAGGGGCAGGAGGCCTTATGCGCCCGCCGGTTCAAGTCCTATCTGACCTGTTTGACGCACTGGCCGCGCTTATGGCAGAAGCCAATCCGGCGGATCGGGAGGCTCATGATGCGGAAATGCAAAGGTGAAAGAACAGATCGCGCAAGCCAAAGCGGATCTGGCGGCAGAGAAGGACAGGATGGCTGCAGAGCGGGCCGCTTTGGACGCCCAGGCCTATAAGCTCATGCTGGACCAGAATGCATCACAGGAGGTCTTGAAGCGGAAGCACAAATCACGCCTACCGTTAGGGTTTGACCCCCGAAATCTCTTTCACACCCCAGGAGCAGGGCCTAGTAATCCGCTGCAGTACCCGGAGGCAAACCGGATTGAAGCACCAGGGCCGGGAGCGACGGTCCAGCCCCGCCCGATGGAGCCTCTTCAACAGAACGTTGTGGCCCCTCTGCCGGTCCAGACACCCCCGGGTCATTATTCAAATCCTATGGACAACCTTCAGGTGGTGTTGGCAATGCTCAGAATGTGGTGGACCGGGCCCGGGCACAAAGGGAGGCCGAATTAGCAGCACAGGATAATGCAGGTCAGCTTACACCAGTTCGCTCTACCACCTTCGCCGGACCAGGAATTACATCCGCTTTGGGAGTGCCTTGCTTAATCTCCGCTTTACGCAATGTGCGCCTGCCTAAAGATTTCAAGGGTCCGCGCAAGGTGCCGAATTACACCGCGGATTTACCCCCTGAAGCGTGGGTAGAGAGTTATGAGATGGCCATGGAGATGCTGGACGTGGATGAGGCCGCGTGTGCAAAATATTTCACCATGATGCTTGAGGGTACGGCTCGTACTTGGTTGAAGAGCCTACCACCCAATTCTATCAGCTCATGGGCCCAGTTGCGGGCCCGGTTTATACAGAATTTTAAGGATACCTGTAAACAGCCCAAGTCCATAGTAGACCTGGTGGCTTGTGTTCAGGAGGAAGGAGAATCAACGACCCGTTGGGTGCGCCGCGTTTCAGAAATCTTGCACTCGTCTGACAGGATTAATGCAGACTCTGCGATCTTAACCCTGGAAGGCAACTGCCCGTTTGAACCTTTAAAACTGAAATTGGGCCGCATGAAGCGGTTCTGTAATGACATGGGAACCCTCATGGCCGCTTTAGTAAAGTATGCTGATTCGGACGGTACCAAGGATCCCGAGCCTGATGATGATGAAGCAGGAAAGGGAAGGAAGAATAGCAACTCCAAACAACAGCAGCACAAACCGGCGGGTCATGGGAACGGAGGCAAGCGCAAGGCAGATGGTAGCATGGATTTTGTGGCCAACACCAATGCACAGGACAGAGGGCAGCGGCGCAGAGGTAAAGCGGCAAATCGTGATGGAGCTCCCAATCCTAATGCAAGCCGTTTGAATTATTTGTTGAATCAGCCTTGCCCAAAGCATGGGACGAAGGAGTCACCGGCTAACCACCTTTGGAAGGATTGTTATATTATGCAGGAGTTTAAAAACTCTAATGCCTTCCGGTATGACCATGGGTCAGGTGGTGGTTCAGGATCCGGTTTATAGGGACCGGGTCATGATGGAGCTTCCGGTTCAGGCTTCAATCAGGGCGGTCACAATAACCAGAATAATCAGAACGGCCAGCAACAGCAGCAGCAACAGCAGTCGGGTTATCAAAGCCAGCCAAAGCAGTTGAGTAATGGGCAATATCATGTTTTCACAACTAGCTTGGATAAGCGCGACCGAAAACTCCACAAGCGAGCAGTGAATTCTGTTGAACCGGCCCTACCACGTTACTTACGCTGGTCAGAGCAGCCTATCGTGTGGAGCAGAGAGGATCACCTGCCCCGGGTTGACAATCCGGGCCAGCTAGCATTAGTGGTAGACCCTCAAGTGGGGGGTTATAAGTTCACCAAGGTGCTCATGGATGGAGGAAGTAGTATTAACATATTGTACTATGAGACATTCCGGCGCATGGGTCTAACAGACAAGGATCTCAGACCGTCGAATACGGTGTTCCATGGTGTTGTGCCGGGTAAATCTGCATATCCTGTTGGTAAGATAGCCTCGGACGGAAAAGTTAACCTTTGAGGTGGTGAAGATCCGGAGCCCGTATCACGCCTTGTTTGGGCGGCCCGCTTATGCCAAATTTATGGCGCGACCTTGTTATATCTACTTACAGCTCAAGATGCCGGGTTACAAGGGGACGATAACGGTTCATGGGAGCCGTAGGGTCGCCTTGGAATGTGAGGAAGGTGATGCGGCGTATGCAGAGTCGGTCTGTGCCATGGAAGAGTTGAAATATTATAAGGACAATGTTGATCCGGCGGACATGACCTCTTTGAAGAAGCCAACTACAGAGCATGATTCAGATCTGAAGTTCAAATCGGCGGCTGAGACCAAGCTTGTTAACTTCGTGCCTGGCGATTCATCCAAGAAGTTCACTATCAGTGCCAACCTGGATCCCAAATAGGAAGGCGCGCTCATCGAGTTCATCCGTGAGAATCGGGACATTTTTGCATGGAAACCGTCTGACATGCCAGGTGTACCGAGGGAACTCGCTGAGCACACTCTTAATGTGGATCCTAAGTATAAGCCGGTGAAACAGTTCCTCCGCCGGTTTAACAAAGAAAGACGCAAAGCCATTGGAGAGGAAGTGGCCAGGCTTTTAGCAGCTGGTTTTATTGTTGAGGTGTTCCGTCCAGAGTGGCTTGCTAATCCGGTGCTGGTTCTTAAGAAAAACGGCACTTGGCGTATGTGTGTGGATTACACAGATCTTAACAAGGCCTGTCCGGCAGATCCTTTTGCCCTCCCCCACATTGACCAGATCATTGATGCCACCGCAGGTTGTGAGCGTTTGAGTTTTTTGGATGCATACTCTGGATATCATAAGATCAAGATGGCAGTTAAGGACCAGGAGAGAACATCATTTATTACTCCCTTTGGAGCCTTCTGCTATGTATCTATGCCCTTCGGGCTCAAGAGTGCCCAGGCCAACTATCAACGGTGTGTACAGAATTGCCTGCATAAACAGATCGGCCGCAATGGGCATGCTTATGTGGATGATATTGTGGTGAAGTCAAGACAGAAGGAGACGCTGGTGGATGATTTGAAGGAGACCTTTGACAACTTGCGAGTTTACAAGATGATGCTTAATCCGGCCAAGTGTGTCTTTGGTGTTCCAGCAGGCAAGTTACTGGGTTTCTTGGTGTCTAACAGAGGAATTGAGGCCAACCCGGAGAAGATTACGGCTATTACATCCCTAGCTAAACCGAAGTGTATCAATGATGTTCAGCGTTTGGCAGGCCGAATCGCTGCGCTGAGCCGGTTTATCAGCCGCCTCGGAGAGAAGGCCATCCCTTTGTATCAAATGCTGAGGAAGACAGACAACTTCGTCTGGAGTCCGGCTGCTGATGAAGCATTCGAGGACTTGAAGCGGCAGTTAGCCAATCCGCCGGTTCTGGCAGCTCCGGTTGACAAGGAGCCACTGTTATTATACGTAGCAGCTAATGCTCGAGCAGTTAGCGTGGCTATTGTGGTGGAACGCAAAGAGGCAGGCAAGGAATATCCGGTTCAGCGGCCGGTTTATTATATTAGCAAGGTGCTTATTGAGTCCAAGCAAAGGTATCCACATTGGCAGAAGTTGGTCTATGGTGTCTTTATGGCCAGCCGGAAATTGAAGCAGTATTTTCAAGGGCACCCCATCACGGTGGTCAGTTCAGCTCCCTTGGGTGACATAATACAGAACCGGGAGGCAACTGGCCGGATTGCCAAGTGGGCTATAGAGCTTGGGCCACACGGACTGAAGTATGTGCCTTGAACGGCGGTGAAGTCTCAGGCACTTGTTGATTTCATCAATGACTGGACGGAATTACAAGCGCCAGAGGAAAAGAAGGATCACACATATTGGACTATTCATTTTGATGGATCCAGGCAATTGGAAGGCTCGGGGGCTGGAGTCGTATTAACTTCCCCATGAGGTGATAAGTTCTGTTATGTCCTCCGCTTAATGTTCCCTTGCACCAACAATGCAGCTGAGTACGAAGCCTTGCTCCGCGGTCTCCGGATGGCTAAGGAGATGAACTTAAGCTGGGTTAAGTGTTTCGGTGACTCGGACCTTGTGGCTCAGCAGGTATCTGGCACTTGGGATTCTAAGGACCCACTTATGGCTGCATATCGTCGGGAAGTGGATAATATTGGAGGTTGCTTCAAGGGTTATCAGGTGGATCATGTGGACCGTCGGAAGAATGAAGCGGCGGATGCTTTAAGCCGGTTGGGTTCTCAGCGCAAACCGGTCCCGCCCAATGTCTTTTTAGACGTATTGCACAATCTGTCAGTCCAGCTCCCAGGTGAAGTGGATTTGGCTATTCCTGACCCGGAGGCTCAATTGGTGGCAGCATTACATGCTATTCCGGATTGGACGATTCCTTATATTGCATACATGACCCGGGGAGAGTTGCCAGAGGATGAAATTCTAGCAAGGCAGATAGTCCGGCGATCCAAGTCTATGACGATTCTCAATGGTGAATTGCATCGTTGCAGTGTATCAAGGGCGTTTCAACGTTGTGTTTCTCCTGAGGAAGGCTGTGAAATCTTAAGGGAAATCCATGAAGGGGATTGTGGACACCACGCCGGTTCAAAGTCTCTGGTGGCAAAGGCGTTTCGTCACGGTTTTTACTGGTTAACAGCACATGCTGATGCGGAGGACTTGGTTAAACGGTGCGATGGATGTCAGAAATTTTCAAGGCGTGCGCATGTGCCGGCTCAAGAATTGAGGATGATTCCAATAACATGGCCGTTTGCAACTTGGGGGCTGGATATGGTCGGGCCTTTTAAAAGATCCAAGGATAAGAAAGCTCACCTTTTGGTAGCAGTTGATAAATTTACCAAGTGGGTTGAAGCGGAGCCTGTCAGTAAGTGAGATGCAGCGACAGCGGTACAGTTCATCAAAAAGGTGATTTTCCGGTTTGGCTTTCCGCACAGTATCATTACTGACAATGGTACCAATTTATCCAAGGGGGCTATGAAGGAGTTTTGTGAACGTGAGCACATCCGACTTGATGTGTCATTAGTGGCGCACCCCCAGTCCAATGGACAGGCAGAACGAGCTAATCAAGAGATCCTGCGAGGCATAAAACCCCGGCTTATGGTCCCATTGCAAAGGACACCAGGATGTTGGGTTGAAGAGCTACCATCTGTGCTCTGGAGTATCAATACTACGCCAAACCGGTCCACAGGATACACACCATTTTTTATGGTCTATGGAGCAGAAGCAGTTCTCCCTAGTGATATCCGGCATGATTCGCCTCGTGTGGCAGCTTATGTTGAAGCGGGCAATGAGACGGCACGGAAAGACGCTTTGGACCTATTGGACAAAGCGCGTGATTTAGCGGCTGCCCGTTCGGCGATTTACCAACAAGATCTTCATCGCTATCACAGTCGTCGGGTTAGAACCAGAACTTTTCAAGAAGGAGATTTGGTGCTTCGGCTAATCCAGGACCAGACAGATATGCACAAGTTATCCCCACCTTGGGAAGGACCTTTTGTGGTCAGCAAGAATCTGCACAACGGGTCATACTATCTGATTGATATTCGAGAGCGTCAAGACTCACGTACATCAGAGGAGGAGACCAACAGGCCGTGGAACATAGCTCATCTTCGGCCTTACTATAATTGAGCCATCGGCTCTATCTATGTACATATCATGATAATGTATATATTATCTTTGATATATTAAACCGGAGCCTCAGCTAAAGCGGGGTCTCTGTCTTTCTCATCATGCGAGGTTACACGGAGTGGTTCTGTTTAAAGCGGCCTCCGGTTTACCCCTTGACATATGTTCTTTATATATCACTGGGGGCCTTGGTCGTGTCCGAACCAACGAACACCCTTTGATAGGCGACAACCACCAGGTCATTTGGGGACATGGTCAAGTCTGAACCAGTCACGCCTCTTGGTCGGCCTAAGGCCACAAAATCACTTGGGGGCATGGTCGAACCCGAACCATTGTCACGCCTCTTGATCTGGCATATATGCCACGAGTCATTTGGGGACCTGGCTGACTTGAATCATTGTCACTCCTATTGGGGGCCTTGATCCTGTCCGACCATGGTAATACCATCTGAACAAGCTCAGTATAGTTTATTTTTGCCAACGGTTTTTGTCATTGCCTTTGCTTCCATGTTATTTTTCATGGTTTGTTTGTTCTTTGTCGTTGTTGGGTTTCTTTTATATCGACAAACATATTTTTCCGGTTCAGACGATGGTTTTGGTCACCCTTTAATCCAGAGGAGTCTGCCCGGTTTACCTTTTTCCCTGTTAACATCATGGAGTAACCAGGGGGCTCGTATTGATTCAGTACAGTTTATACGGGAGCTATTTTCTCCCTTTCTGACGGTAATGGTTTATAAAACCACCGCTTCAGGCTTGGCTAAAGCCAGCTTTATGCCCAAACATGGCAGGTATTTATGTATCATCTATTTGTTATATTACTGATACACATATCAAGATCATAATCCGGCTGATGGTATAACCGCCACCGAAGTTCAAATTTTTTCTGATTGGAGGAAATATGAATTAAAGTTTTTCAAGCAAAAGCTTCAGTACTTATGCACGAAGGCATATTCCAGGCAGAAGTTTTAACTATCCTATTACAAGGCAGCATGGTGCCCAAACAAGATCATTGTTTTTGTGGAAAGATGTTACAAATAGCTCTCCAAACCGGCTTCCGGTTCAAGCCTGCTCCTCATCCTCTGCCGCTTCAGCTTCCTCGTCACTACCCATTGGCTGGAAATCAACAGTGGTCCTGTCGATTCCCATTAAAGCTTGGAAAACAGCCTCTTCATGGATCAGGGGAGACAGTTCAATATCAGGGGCGTAAGTGTGCTTACGGATTGGAGGGATCAGATTCTCCGCTTCAACAGTTGGGGCAGGCACTCGCTTGTTTTGATCATTATATTGCGCTTGGTAATGCGTCAAATCTGCCTCTTCAGCTAGCTGGCAAGCCAGAGGGCGCACTGCACGGTTTATGGCCCTTAAATCTTCTTTGTTGAATTCCGAGCCATCTTCTTTCAGGCTGTGATAGCCTTGAGCTGCTTCCACAGGATCAAAATCGGGCACCCATGCCTTTGCCCGGATTAAGGCATTGATGGCTCCGGTTCGGGCAGCGGATTTTTTCAGCTCCTCAATCCGGGCTGGAAGCATTGACAACCGGCTAAGAGTGTCCTGGATTAAGGAGGGCGCTGAGTTGTTATGAGAAGCTGCGGTGATGATCCGTTGGGCTCCGGTATACAATTGTTCCACCAAGGTGTAGGCAGCTTTCAGTTTCATCCGCACATCATTTCCTAAGTGCCCAATACGTGTGCCTACAACAAGATTGGAATGGTCTCAAATCGGATTTACGCTACAGCAGGTGCAAATTATGACAGATGGTAAAAGGAGCTTACCAAACATTGCAACAGTCATGGAGTGTATTTTCCGCTGTACGGCAGTCAATTCATCCACCACCGGTTTAAGGGCAGCTTCGGCATTTTCCGCTCGTTTGGTTAAACCGGCCTTCTCAGTGGCCCAGTCAGCCCGCTCTTTCTTGAAGCTTTCTTTCAGCCGTTCAGCGGTGCTCAAGGCGCTGGTTAATTCTTGTTTTGATTTATCTGTTTCAGCTTGCTGGGTCCTCAGGGCCTCCTGCAAATCGGCAATCCGGTCCTCCTTGATTTTCACCTCAGCCTGCATACAGACAGCGTTTTCAGTTTTGCACAGGCGATCCAACAAATTGAAGTATCAACCACATAACAATGTTATATGCCTGATACTTGGGGGCTAATGCACCTTCAATTTTATATATTGCTAGATTACAAAGTCCCAAGCTCAATACAAGTATTCAACTTGGCACTTGGGGGCTAATGGCTATTTGATCAAGTTATGTTCTAAGGACAGCTTTCTATTTGGAGCCCCGGTTTACTTATGCTAAGTTAGACCGGCCCTTGAGGGTTATGCCGACGGATTTCAAAATTGTTCAGGATCAAGTCCCGGTTTGACCAAGGTCACAAACCGGCCCTTGGGGGCTACAAGGATGAATGCAATGGCAGCAAGGAAAGAAGGAATTTACCTCAAATTTATCCCTCATCATTTTTGACCAAGCCAGCTTCACAGTCACGGCTAGTGTAAAGCCGGTTTAAATAGCCAGAGTGAAGATCTTGAGCACTCAAAGCGGCGTATGTCTCTAATTCAACATCCCATTTTCCTTTATTCAAAGTGGAAAAATCCTCTTTGATGGTATGCCTGGTAAGGGTGGCAGGATTCCTGGGTTCAGAGCGGCCCACGCCGGTAATCACAACATCATCATCTTTTGACTCGCCGGTTTGTGTTGGCGCGGCCGGTTTATCAGCAGGAGTGTGGGATTTCTCAATCTGGACAGAGCTGGCAGGCGGATCAGCAGAGGCTGGAGTATTAATAAGCCCTTCTTCAGGGATAACATCGTCTTGCAAAGGAGGATCATTGGGGATATCTTCAGAAGTAAACATTTCCTGATCCGGCGCTTGGTTGTGTTCGGGGGCTACATCTTCTTCAGCTGCTTTATCCAGGCGGACCTTCTTGCTTGGTTTCGGTTTAGCCCTGAAAAGAAAACAAAAAGTCAAGGAAAAGCGTAAGCCATTACGCAGTATACTGGAAGCATATGTTCAGTTTAACCTACCCAGCAACTGTTTTCAAATGTGGTAGCTGAGTGGCCGACGATTCACCAGACGATGAATGAGAAGTGACTTGATAATCGGAGTCGGATGGATTAAGAGGTTGACGGAAGAAACCCGCTTTAGGATTTAAATCAATAAAAAGGTCGGAGACCTCGGAGCGGCGTTTTCGAACCGGACTGTTCGGTAAACCGGCAGAAGTAACTACCTGGCCGCTGTGCCGGGTTGTGCGGTGAGCTTCGTGTTGCTGGGTCTTCATAAGAAAGTTGGGATCCAAATAAGCAAGAGGATGAGAAAACTTAACTCTCCGGTTTGCCCGGTGAGATTTTGGCAAAGGCAAGATTTCTGAATCAGAAGAGAGAATAGTTACCTCAACGAAGCCCGCATTGCTGCCCTCAGCGTCATCCTGACAAGCATCATCATCAATAAGGCGTGTAAAAAGCAAGCCAAGTGAATCAAGTTCTATCTCAAGATCCGGATTACCCACATCATCATCGATAGCCGGGTCAGATGAAGCGGTGGTTTTCCTCTTACGAGCTAGTTTCTTGATAACCTTGGTCTTGGGCCGAGTTGGGCGCCCTGCCTTCTCCGTTTTATCTTGCGGAAGTTTTTTGCTCCAAAAACGGATTATCATTCTGGATCAGCAGTAATTACAGGTCAGGCAGATAAAGCAGTAACAGGTTCAATCATAGAGCAATTAAAATCTTACCGCTGGCGGTTCGTTGGTGGTGCAGTAAGGAAGCAGACCGGTTTGAGCACAGAGGTGCTCCGGTTCATTCAACATCTTCTTTACAGATTCTGTGACTTCGTCGTTGGAGACTTGAATTTGGGTATGTCGGAGTGGGTCATCGACACTACCGGTGTATTCGCACATCAAACCGGAGCGCCGGCTCAGAGGCAGAATGCTCCATGATATCCAGCAGCGGGCAAGGTCTATTCCTGTTAAACCGTTGGCCATGAAGGCCCGGAGCTTGGACAGTTGAGGAGCATATTTTATTCTCTCCTTGGCACTTAACCTTTGTGGAAAGGGGTGAGTATTGCTGAGCCATTCCGGACGGAAACCAGGCAAGGGATTTTCATTGTCAGGGGAGGTATCCTGGCAATAAAACCAAGTTGCGTTCCACTCCTTAGGGTGAGTATGGAGTTTGACGTGGGGATAGGTGATTTCCTTCCTCTTCTGAATGGCCATACCGCCCAATTTGGTATTAGGACCGTCGGTGAATTCAGTACGGCGGTTCAGATGAAAGAGATCTCTAAACAGCTCGACTGAAGGTTCTTCTTGAAGGTATGCCTCAGAAAGTACTTGGAAGTGACACAGATTGGTGACCGAGTTGGGGCCGATATCCTGTGGGCGGAGCTGAAAGTTAGCTAACACATCCCGATAAAATTTAGACCCGGGCGGTTTGAAGCCCCGGGCCATGTGATCTGCGAAGACCACGACCTCTCCTTCCTGGGGCGTGGGAGGACATTCATCTCCAGGAACCCTCCAGTGGATTGTGTCTTTATCATCTAAAGCACCGATCTGGACTAGGTCGTCTAACTGCGATTTTGTGACATGAGAGGGAACCCAATTGCACTCGTACACCTGTTTGGCCATGGCGAGATCTACAAGAAATAGGCGATCCGGTTCAAGAATACGCTGGATAAAAGAAAGTGGTGATCTAGCTATGATAAACCGGAGGCATTACCTATAAACCGGACTTCTACAACACGGCATCATGTGGATTCAGGCGATTCAACCAGGGGACAAATGATATATACCGGTTTAGCAATTTTTTCTATGGTAAAGTTAAACCGCCTGACCTAAAGCATCGGAAGCAATCGAAGCTATGGATAATCAACTATGCAGAAACAAGTTTCACAAAGTCTTGTTACAGCCGCGGATCTACAGCAAGCTCACAAAAAAAAGCAGGAAGTATTTTGAAGAGTAAGGCGAAAACAGAAGTGAACCATTGAGCGAATAGGTGTAGGAGATCTATGGGCTTGGATGAGAAGTTGCAGGCGGATGCTTAGGGATCGCTACTAAACACAGCAAGAGTTCATGGATTCGTTCAAAATCAGAGAACATATATGAAGCGCGTGATGAACACAGCACGAACGCGGAACCCTAAGAACAGATCTAGGGTAAGAAGTAAAGAGAGCTTACCGGGAACGGAGAAGATGCGGAAAGGCGCCGCAACACTCTGGTATGTTCAGGTTGATGCAGCGGCCCGAGACGAGGCAGAGCTCGACGGCGGTGGCAGAGCTCCAAAGCCGGCGACGTGAGGAAGAAGAAGAAGAAGGGACGAAGGGAAGAGAAGGCAAATGACCCTTCGGCCTTATTTATAAGGCAACCGAGCTAGGTCAAGCGCGCGGATCCAGGAGCTGTCATTAAGAGGGCGTTATAAATTTCATGATGACATCATGCCGGTTTACAGTAGCCAAAACTGATGACGTCATGCCGGTTTACGGCAACCAAAAACGATGACGACGTGGAGGTTTACCGATTACCAGAAGATGTCCAAGACGCAAGATTATGTGAAGGATTGACATAAACTAGTTCAAATCAATTTGGGGCCTAATGTTGGGGATATTACCACTAGGCGTAAACCGGCCTACTTGGGCCGGGTTAACTTCATTAGTGGTATAAGCAGGTAAAGGCCCAAGGCCTATAGTCGGTTTAGAACGTGTAGCCGTAAACCGGCCTGATGTATGACTTGTATTGTAAGTTAGGAATAGAGAGATACCAACCGGAATACGAGTATGAACCGGTTAGGGACTCTATGGACCGACGGGCGTCACCCGTGTATATAAGGGGACGACCCGGCGGCGGTTCAAGACAGACAACAAACAACTCGAGCCTAGGCGAAGCTTGTCTGCTCCCTAGCCATCGAGACCACATCAATTCCATCACAACTAGACGTAGGCTTTTACCTTCATCGAAGGGGCCGAACTAGTATAAAACCCTCGTGTCTTTGTGTCCACTTTAACCCCTTCAAGTAAACCCGTAGCAATGGCTCCACGACTAAGTCCCTTCGCTAGGACATCTGCCGTGACAAATCCATGACAGACAGGAAAAGCCGAAATCCATGGCAGCCCTCACATCACTCATGACCCGCTTCTGCGCGGGAGAGGACAGCTGGCTAGCTTGCAGTAATAACCTGACCAAAAACCCTGGTAATTCGGATACCAAGGACAGCCATGGCAGGTCGCGTTGCAACAAGCACAAGCGCCGCATTAACGGCAATAATACTGAAGACACGGCAGTCAATGCCGGATTCAGAGGCTCTAAACCCGGTCAGCGGAAAATGCCGTTCAAAAGAAATACTCAGGGCCCGTCCAATTTGGACCGCATACTCGATCGCTTGTGCCAGATACATGGCACCCCCAAAAAACCAGCCACCACACCTACAGGGATTGTTGGGTATTCAAGCAGGCAGGCAAGTTAAATGCCGAAAACAACGACAAGGGGCTGCATAGCGATGACGAGGAGGATCCCCAGCCGCCGAACAATAGAGGACAGAAGGGCTTTCCCCCACAAGTGCGGACAGTGAACATGATATACGCAACCCACATACCCAAAAGGAGCGGAAGCGTGCACTAAGGGACGTTTACGTGATGGAGCCAGTCGCTCCAAAGTTCAACCCGTGGTCCTCCTACCCGATCACTTTTGATCGAAGGGACTACCCCACTAGCATCCGCCATGGCGGATTCGCCGCATTGGTTCTTGACCCAATCATTGATGGATTTCACCTCACTAGAGTCCTGATGGACGGCGGCAGCAGCCTGAACCTGCTTTACCAGGATACAGTGCGCAAAATGGGCATAGACCCCTCAAGGATTAAACCCACAAAAACGACCTTTAAAGGTGTCATACCATGTGTAGAGACCAACTGTATAGGCTCAATTACACTTGAAGTGGTCTTCGGATCCCCGGATAACTTCTGAAGCAAGGAATTAATCTTTGACATAGTCCCGTTCCGCAGCGGCTATCACGCACTGCTCGGACGAACCGCATTTGCAAAGTTCAATGCGGTGCCGCACTACGCATACCTCAAGCTCAAGATGCCAGGCCCTCGAGGAGTAATCACGGTCAATGGAAACACCGAACGCTCTCTCCGGACGGAGGAGCACACGGAGGCCCTCACGGCGAAAGTACAAAGCAGCCTATTAAGGCAATTCTCGAGTCCGACTACTAAACGTCCGGACACCGTCAAGAGCGCCCGGAGTAACCTACAACAAGACCGCCTGGCATGTTCCGAGCACACGTAGCAATGCAGCCCCAACCCTAGCCCTCGCGAAATCGTGAGACCAGTACCACGCGTACATAACTATGCTCTGGAGATACCATGGGCATAGGGGGAGGGGCACGACCACGGCATGCCCAGAGTGCGGCTCAACCACACAAGGGGCTCCCAATTGTGTCATTCTTTTTTTTCTTATCCTCAGGACTCCGTTTTCCAGAAGCCCTGCCCAACAGTAGAATCGCCGAACTCACGATGCAACAGCCAGGGAAGCAGAAAAGCTACGTCGAGTGTCCAGGTGGTCTCTATTACGAGCAGTATACCTGTTTTACATACTATCCCGTAGCCTACCCCTGGAGGGGGACATGTTAAATAGTCCCATCCCTTGCTTATCGCACTATTTGTATCGTTCTGCTTTCATTGCAGTATTTTTCAATAAACAATACATAGCTTCTGCTTATTATTGCATTCCTTTTTTTCTATACATGTTCATCTATGACATGTTGCACCCGTACAACTTGGTATGGTCAATACACCAGGGGCTTAAGTACCCCAAAACATGGTGTGATAAGTCCGAACACTTTCACAAGTGCGGCACCCCGAACTTATAGCATTATATGCATCGGCTCCGAATCATGTCTTGGGTCAATAGTTGGGTTTGCCCGGCTCCCATGTTTTGGTACCTTACGTTCCGTTATATCGGCTAAGGTAGCGCTGGGAGAACCACTGCAATTGTGCCCCGGTTGACCTGGGTTGAGCACCCCAGTGGAGAAAGCTAAAACTGACCGTCATGATAGGGCGAGAGCCAGTCGCTGTTGGAGAGGTTTTTTCGGGTCCCTAAAGACTCATGCCGCTTAGAGCGAGGAGTCGGCATTGTCCGGCCAAGGCGTGGATAGCGCCCCGAACTCGGTCTTCCGAATACTAGGGGCTTCGCCAAAATTTAAAATTATAGAATTCTATGGCTAAGTGAGAGTGTTCAAGCATTATAGTCCGGTTGCCTCGTTCGTCGTGTTGAACGCCTCCCTCGGAGGACCCAAGAATGGGAATAAGAGCACTCAATTTTATCCCGAACACCCCAGCACTCGGGGCATGGGGGTTGAAGCCAACGACTCGCCATCTCTCAAATTTGATAAACGGCCGCACAGAAGGTAATATTTTAAATTAACAAGCGTTGAGTAGTGCATATGAACAAAGTTTTCAGCGTACATGATAACAAATGCGAGTCTACTAAAAAATTACATCTTTGGAGCATTCACTCGCTATAATGCGGGCACCCTTTTGGACGCCCTTATAGTACATCTAGGGCTTGCGATACTCCTTGCCCGGCGGTGGCGCGTCCATCACAAGCTTCTCGGCGTCCATCTTGCCCCAATGCACTTTAGCACGGGCAAGGGCCCGACGGGCACCTTCAACGCAGAAGGAGTGCTTGATGACTTCAATCCACGGACAGGCGTCCACCAGCCGCCGCACCAGACCGAAGTAGCTCCCAGGCATGGCTTCTTTAGGCCACAGTCGAACTATGAGGCCATTAATGGCCTATTCGGCCACCTTGTGGAGCTCGACCAGCTGCTTCAGTTGGTCGCTCAGGGGCACCGGATGTCCGGCCTCAGCATATTGAGACCAGAACACCTTTTCCGTCGAGCTCCCCTCCTCGGCTCAGTAGAACACGGCAGCATCGGACACACTACAGGGCAGATCTGCGAACGCTCCTGGAGAGCTCCGGATTCGGGTAAGTAATAGATAATTCACTTTTACATGCTTGCTTTGCATATAGAATGCCTTACCCGCCGCTATCTTTTTTATCGCCTCGATCTCCTGGAGGGCCTTCTGGGCTTCGGCCTTAGTGGCTTTGGCACTCTCAAGAGCCAAGGCAAGCTCGGACTCTCGAGTCTTTGAGTCACGCTCCAAACTCTCGTGTTTTTCCACGAGAGCCTGGAGCTCTTGCCGCACCTCCGCCACCCGCGCCTCCTGCGTCTCTCGCTCGGTGCGCTCCAAGGCCACACTATTTTTGGCCTTGGACACCGCTTCTTTTAGGGTCGCCACCTCGTTCGTGGCCCCTGCAATACCCATGTTATTCTTGTCATTTTTTGTAACCAAATCCTTTCTATAAGGTATTAATTTAATAAGATATTAGTTACCTTCCTTGTCCTCGAGCTGCTTCTTGGCAAGGCCGAGCTCGTTCTCGGACCGCTCGAGGCTCTCCTTCAATGCATTGACCTCCGCAGTCAGTGCGGCAGAGGTCAGCAGCGCAGCCTGCATTCCCATATTGACATATTTATGTTAGACTCTTGCGTATATCTTTTTAGATCCTCAGCTTGGCTTTTCTTTCCGAACACCAAACTGAGCATCAGGGGCTACTGTCTATGCGGTAATATTCTTACATATCTTAAAAACTTACCTCAAAGCCTGTTAGAAGGCTGGTACAGGATTCAGTCAGCCCGCTCTTGGCGGACTGAACTTTCTGGATCACTGCACTCATGATAGTGCGGTGCGCCTCGTCGATGGAGGCGCCGTTAAGCGCCTCCAGCAAGCTATCCGGTGCCTCCGATTGGACGGAGGCCACCGGCGTCGCAGTCTTGCCCTTCGTACGAAGGGGCTGCCTGCAGGACTCCAGAACCACTGAAGGTTCCGGTACGGAGTCTGGCACGGAGGCCTCCGGGGTTTTGCCCCCTTTGCGCCCGGAGTCCGGGAGGTCGCCTTGCGGTGCCTCGAGGACCACCTCCTCCTGGTTGGGCCCCTTTTGGGACTCCACCGCGGTGTCTTCTGCGTCGCGAGCGGAGGAGGCAGTCAGAAATGAAGTGCTATTCACATCCGACGAATCCAGGGAGCCGCTCGACGAAGCGGGGAGCTCGTCCTTGGGCGGGCTACATTGTTGTATTCGGCGTTATAAGATACTATGTGACAAACGAAAGATCATGAGTTATTCTGGAATCCGGACACTTATGATCTCGCCAGGGGCTTGGCCCTCGAGGGCCACTCCTCTTCGCCGTCGTCGGCGTTGGTGGAAAAGTCCGGAGGAAGGGTCCTTCCTTTCTTGGACCCTCTGGCCCCCCCAGCTGGGGCGGCCTTCCTTTTCTTCTCTCCCCCCACTGGGGAAGAGGCTTCTTTTTCCTCCTCCACGCCTTCGCGGGAGGAGTCCGCCTCGGAATCATCGGACGACGAGTCCGACAACACCTGGCGCCGGGCACTGCTTCGAGTTCCCGTGGCCTTCTTCTTGGCCTTCTTCTCCTGCACCACATGAGGTGCCGGAACCAGCAGCCCCGTTAAGCGGGCGTCCGCTGGGTCTTCTAGCAAAGGAGCCGGACAATTAACCTGCCCGGACGTCTTCAGCCAGTCCTGTCAAAGGTAAGGGAGTTTAGATCCAACATAGAGTCAGACTATGAAAAACAAGAATCCCATAAAGGGTAGAATAGCTTACCTCGCTGGCCTGACGCCGCGAGCTGAATCCGCGATCTTCGGTAGCAGATGCGGGGGCCTTGGCGCCCTTAAACAGCACCTTCCAAGCATCTTCGTACGTAGTGTCGAAGAGCTTGCTCAGGGTTTGGTGCTGTGCCGGGTCAAACTCCCACAATTTGAAGGCTCGTTGTTGGCATGGGAGGATCCGGCGAATGAGCATGGCGTTGACAAGCTTGAGATTCTTGTTCGCCAGCTTTTGGACGCAGGCTTGAAGTCCGGTCAGCTCTTCCGAATCTCCCCACGTTAGGCCCGTCTCTTTCCAGGAGGTGAGCCGTGTAGGGAAACCAGATCAGAATTCGGGGGCCGCCACCCATTTGGAGTCGCGCGGCTCGGTGATGTAGAACCACCCCAATTGCCACCCCTTTATTGTCTCCACGAAGGAGCCCTCGAGCCATAGGACGTTGGCCATCCGGCCCAGCATGGCGCCTCCGCACTCCACTTGACGGCCGCCCACTACTTTCGGCTTGACATTAAAAGTCTTCAGCCATAAGCCGAAGTGGGGCGGGATGCAGAGGAAGGCCTAGCACACGACGATGAACTCCGAGATGTTGAGGATAAAGTTCGGGGCCAGATCGTGGAAATCTAGGCCATAGTAGAACATGAGCCCCCAGACAAATGGGTCAAGTGGAAAACCTAGTCCGCGGAGGAAGTGGGTGAGGAACACCACCCTCTCATGGGGCCTGGGGGTAGGAAGGAGCTGCCCCTTGTCGGGGAGCCGATGCGCGATGTTGCTGGACAAGTATCCGGCCTTCCGCAGCTTTTTGACTTGTTCCTCCATTACGGAGGAGACCATCCACTTGCCTCCCGCTCCGGACATGGCTGGGGAAGGTTGAGGCGAGAAGCGCGGACTTGGGCGCTGGAGCTCGAGTGCACGGAAATGGATAAGCAAAGGAGGAAGAAGGCGTAGGTAAAAAGGTGGATCCTTATCCCCTTATATGGACGGACGAAACTATGCATTCCCACCAGCCTGGTAAAACTCGCTTATCTCCCAAGCGCCATAATCAATGGTGCGGTTGGATTACTCATGCCCGTATTGATGAGAATCCCGGAATAAGGGGACACGATCTCTGCTTTGACAAGACGTGCCAAGGAAACCGCCTCGCTAAACACGCTGAAGTGGGACAGTAAAAACGATTCCAATAAAGTCTTGGCCGTGGTGTGACGTCACGCCGCAGAATACTTCAGCAGATCGAATTTGTGTAAAGATTATTCTCTCTACGGTGGTATGTGGAACTTATTTTGCAGAGCCGGACACTATCCTTGTGTTCAAAATCTTCTATGAAGTATTCGGAGGAGGAACCCGCCTTGCAATGCCGAAGACAATATGCGCGCCAGACTCGTCGTCATTGAAGCCTGGTTCAGGGGCTACTGAGGGAGTCCTGGATTAGGGGGTGTCCGGATAGCCGAACTATCACCGATGGCCGGACTCCTAGACTATGAAGATACAAGATTGAAGACTTTTTCCAGTGTCCGAATGGGACTTTCCTTGGCGTGGAAGACAAGCTTGGCAATACGGATATATAGATCTCCTACCATTGTAATCGACTCTGTGTAACCCTAACCCTCTCCAGTGTCTATATAAACCGGAGGGTTTTAGTCCGTAGGGTGTCGAGAACGACAGCGTGCCGAGGATCAAAATCCCAGGTATTTATCTACGCC
Organism: Triticum timopheevii; assembly: GCA_963921465.1. NCBI lineage: Eukaryota > Viridiplantae > Streptophyta > Magnoliopsida > Poales > Poaceae > Triticum > Triticum timopheevii. The sequence continues at coordinate 626,951,095 of OY997268.1, forward strand.
TTTCCTAAGCAGGTGGCGGACAGTTCGGTGGCTAGCCGAACAGATGGAGTTGCCGAACTAAAGCGGCAGCTTGACGTTGCGGATGCGGACATCGCGCTGGTCAATAAACGACTTGACGAGTCACAAGGTAGGTTTTTTCTCCGTGGTCACCTAGTAAGGGAGCCGAAGCCCACGCCTTACAACATGTGTGTTCTATGCAGATGGTGCCGCTGCTGTGGAGAGCCTTCAGGTGGAACTTGCTCAAGCCAAGGAGCAAGCCAGAAGGAGTGATGCGGCTGCCTCTAGGGCGGCCGAAGAGCTAAAATCCGAAAGGGCTGCACACTGCCGATGCAGGGAGGAAATTGCCGAAATGGCCGTGAAGTTGAAAGATGCTACCGACCGCAGTGACGTTCTTGAAAAGGAATGCCTAGCGGAGCAAGAAGACCTGGGAAAGGCCGCCGCCGAGGCCAAGGATGCCCGTACTGCAATGCGGGCTATAAAGGAGGAGCTGCGCCAGGCAGGAGACATTGTGGCCGGCAAGCCCTTTCTGCTGCGCTGAATCCAAAGTATGCTCAGCTTGGCCAGCTGTGGGGTCCGGAGGATCCTTATATGGACTTAGCGGCGAGTGCGGCAGATGCCGTTATGCACTTCCGAAGTCAGAAGGATCACAAGACGGAAGAGCTGTTTTGGTCTCAATTCCATAGTCCGGAGCGTTCACTTCCGCCGAACGATCGGCTGGCCGAGTGGGCTGAACTGAATAGGTTGTCCGGACTTGCCATGACAGATATCGTGGCTCATGTCTGGCCGGATAGGCCCAAACCGAAGAGTTATTTGGGCTTATTGCAGCAATTCCTTGAGGCGGTGCCGCATATCAAGGCGATGAAGTGGTCGGCTTGCATAGAAGGTGCACGGATGGCCCTTGCCCGTGTGAAGACACATTGGACAGAGATGGATGCCACCGCTGTTGCGACCCAGGGTTCGGACGAGAGACGGTTACCCGCCGAGCACTATTTTGGGGAAGTTCTGCGTGGTGCTCGTGTAATAGAGTCGCAATGCTCAAAAAATTTCATGTTCAAGTGAACATTTTTGTTTGTAAAACGATGTTTACGATTTCAGCGCTTTTTGGTACTTGTGCGTTGAAGTATTGAAACATCTCCTGTGCGGCCGTTGATGTATACTTGTGTACACATGGTGCGGGGGTGTTTGCGAAATAGCGCGTTTTCACACTTAATCCAACGTCTTGGTCCTATTAAGGAGGTGATAGCGTAGCAAACGAGGCAACCGGACTATAATGCTTTATCACTTTCACTTAGCCATAGGAGTTCGAAGGTGGGGCTACGATATAGCCCCTAGGGGCACCGCGCTCTCCGAATTTGGGGCGCGTGTGTGCCTGACCGGGAAGCGGTCCTTCGCCGAAGTGGAGGAATTCTAAACATTCCTGAGGTCGATCGAGTGGTTGACCAGTCTCTCGCTACATCATGACAGTCAGTTTTCGGCTTTCTCTACTGAGGCGCTCACCCGGCCGAACCGGGGCACAATCGCAGTAGTTCTCCTGGTGCCGCGTTAGCCGACGATGCAGAACGTAGGGCAGCAAAACACAGGAGCCGGGCAAACCCAACATTTGACCAAAGACATGATTCGGAGCTGATGCATATAAGGCCTAACTCGAGACGCCGAACACTCCCTGAGGTGTTCGATCTTTATGATGACAGACAGATCAATGCCCTAAGCCCCTAGTGTCCAGGTACACGCAAGATCCTCTGACGCGGCCGATGCCAAAACGTCAGCCTCCTCACTGGTTATGATAAGAAACCAGGGGATGTATAGCAACAATAGACAGTAAAAAAGGTTTACGCAGGGTCTTAATCTGAAAAGAATCCTTGCAACGGGTCCCTACTGCACGTCTGCGCCAGTGTCTCTGTTGTGCGGTATCCTGGACGGGTGTAACACGCTGTTCATCTGTAAAAAGAGAGGAACTTGGTTTAGAAAGAAATCGTGTCGAAAAATGTATTTAAAACAGAGCATGAATAAATGAATAAAATGGAGCCTTTATTGGCTCCTTGTTGCTCATACGCACAGCCCCTGGTAAAGGGGTGTCTGGCTAGGGAGCCCCTAGTTTATTTATGCCGGACTCGTTCTAGCCGTGTCCGGGGTCTTGAACGACCTTTTAATGAGATGATGCCGCGTGGACCAGGCATTTTAAGTGTAAGAGATGCGTAGTGTGGTATTGCATTAAAGCGAACAAAAGCTTCACGTCCCAATAGTGCTTGATGGCAACTTTTGAATGGGGCGACATGAAAAATTAGCTTTTCACGTCGGAAGTTGTCGGGTGACCCGAACATAACTTCTAGTAGTAAGGAGCCCGTGCACTTGGCAGGAGGGCCTGGCGCCACTCCTTTAAAGGAAGTGTGGCTATGTCGAATTTTAGTACGGTCTACAACATGCGGATTGTGTCCGGATATAGCAGGTTTAAGTCGCTGCCGCCATCCATTAGGACCTGTGTAAATTGCAGTCCGTCGATTATAGGATCCAATATCAGAGCAGTCCATCCTGTGTTTCAAATGCTCCTGGAATAGTCCAGGTGGTCGAAAGTAATTGGTCTTGACATCCAATCTCGGGGTTCCGCTGGGGTGGACCGTGTGACACCTACTTTGGCGGGTGCCGCATTGTTGTTTCGTGTTATCACATGAAGTGAGTTTACTGTTTTGACTTCTTGTGGGAAAGTCTTCTGTTTTTTGGTGCTCTGCTGGTGGGGTTTGTCATCATCCTCGCTTGGCGCGTCGAGCCCCTTGTGTTCGGCGTTGAGTTGGCCGGACTGTTTGAAGACCCAACAATCTCGGTGGGTGTGGTTTGCAGGCTTCCCGGGTGTACTGTGGATTTGACATATCCGATCCAAAATTTTGTTTAGGTTGGATAGCTCGTCACTGTTGTCCTTGAGGGGCAGTGTTTTGTTGTTCGGCCGCGAGCTTTTGAATCCGGCGTTAACCGTCGTGCTCTTTGGGCTCTTTTCTTTATTTCGGCGCTGGTCCTTTCTGCGCCGTGATTTTCCGTTTCTATCTCTGATCTCGGATGTACTCGGGTCGCTGGTGCTGCGTCTTGCTAGCCAGCTATCTTCCCCCGCGCAAAAGCGGGTCATGAGGCTTGTTAGCGCGGACATTGTCCTCGGCTTCTCTTGGCCGAGGTGTCTAGCAAGCCATTCGTCTCGGACATTAAGTTTAAAAGCTGCTAAGGCTTCGGCGTCCGGACAGTCAACTATTTGGTTCTTTTTGGTGAGGAACGTGTTCCAGAATGCGCTGATTCTCCGGGCTGTTGGGTTATGTGACTTAAATCGTCTGCATCCGGGGGGCGGACATAAGTCCCCTGAAAGTTTGCTCTAAACGCGTCCTCGAGCTCTTCCCAGCTTGCAATGGTATTTTCTGGGAGGCTTTTGAGCCAATGCCTGGCTGGCCCTTTGAGCTTAAGGGGTAGATATTTTATGGTGTGGAGATCATCTCCTCTAGCCATATGTATATGCAGGATGTAATCCTCAATCCAGACTCCGGGGTCTATTGTTCCGTCATATGCCTCTATGTTTACGGGTTTGAACCCTGCCGGAAATTCGTGATCCAGCACCTCATCGGTGAAACATAGTGGGTGTGCGGCGCCCCTATATTTGGGTGTGCCGTTTTCTTCGAACACTCGGCGTGTTATGTTACTTCCTGGGGCCCTCTTCTTCGGCCCATAAATGGACCTAACTGGGCCATCCGTTTTGCGAAGATATTTATGTGTGTCGTGTGCTGGCTTGTGTGCGGCGCCGCGTGCCGCTCCTGGCCTGCCTTCTGGTCGTCTATCCGGCCAGGCGGCCTCTTTGCTTTTTAATTGTGGGGGCTCTACGGCCTCCTCGTCGAATTCGGGCAGCAGCTTGCACTTTGGGTAGCTCTTTGTTTGTTGGCTATTGCCATATATGTCCGCGGTCTTGAGTACTTTGCTCCACCTCATTCTGAGTACATCTTCCGCTGTTTTGAGCTTCCGCTTCTCCTTCTTCAACTTTCTTGCAGTGGCGACAAGCCTTTTTTGGAGGTTCTTATGCTCCGGTGGTGTGTAAGGTGTGAGATCGTCCGGACTGTTGTCTTCGCCGAGGGTGAGTTGATTTTCCGATTCATCCTGTTCGGATGGCTGCTTGGTTGTATGTTCGTCGCCCACTGGTTTGCCCTGCACTATGGCTGGGTTACTACGAGTGTTGTTGTTATCGAGGCGGGACTTGGGGCGGGGCTTGCGTCGCCGTTTTGGTTGTTTTTCGGCGGAATTATCCTTCGCTGCGTCCCGTTGTTCCTCGTCATCACTCCCTTTTGGGGTGTCCACCATGTATATATCATGAATTGAGGTGGCTTTCCAGTGCCCTGTAGGCGCTGGTTCTTGGTCGTCTCCGGCATCGTCGTCCATACCGTCGATGTCTTCAGAGTCGTAGTCTAGCATGTCGGTTAGATCATCGACAGTGGCTACAAAGTGGGTGGTGGGTGGGCTTTGAATTTCTCCGTCGTCCGCATCCCAGCCATCCTGACCGCAGTCCAGCCAGGGTACTCCTGATAACGAGAGATGTTTTAGCTAATTTAGGATGTCGCCAAAGGGTGAGTGCTGAAAGATGTTCGCAACGGTGAACTCCATGATCGGCGGTGTCTATGTGAATAAACAGGCGGTGCTTCTTGCCGCTGATGCCCGCAGGGCGGAAGTCTCCAGACTCAAGCGGGACCTGGAGCAGACCCAGGGAGAGCTCAGCCTCACGAAGAGGCAGCTCAAAGAGAACAAAGGTGAGTGATACCCCATTCATATATCACAAAGAATAAAAATTGATGACGCTAAAAAACGTCATGATTTTGCAATAGGGGCCATGACCGAAGTGGCGTCCCTGAAGAAAGCGCTATCCGAGGCCGAAAACAAGGCGGCCGCGGAGCGCATTGAGTGTGAAAAGCAAAATGCTAAGGTGGGTGTCGGTGTCAAAACCGGCGGATCTCGGGTAGGGGGTCCCGAACTGTGCGTCTAGGCGGATGGTAACAGGAGACGAGGGACACGATGTTTTACCCAGGTTCGGCCCCTCTTGATGGAGGTAAAACCCTACGTCCTGCTTGATTAATATTGAAGATGTGTGTTACAAGAGTGGATCTACCACGAGATCAAGGAGGCTAAACCCTAGAAGCTAGCCTATGGTATGATTGTTGTAATGGTTGTCCGTCCTACGGACTAAAACCCTCCGGTTTATATAGACACTGGAGAGGGCTAGGGTTACACAGAGTCGGTTACAATGGTTGGAAATCTACATATCCGTATCGCCAAGCTTGCCTTCCACGCCAAGGAAAGTCCCATACGGACACTGGACGAAGTCTTCAATCTTGTATCTTCATAGTCTTGGAGTCCGGCTGATGATGATAGTCCGGCTGTCCGGACACCCCCTAGTCCAGGACTCCCTCAGTGGGCGAGGTATAGCAAGAGCTCTAGGAGCTTGGCAAGAAGTTCGTGTCCTTGGAGCGTGACTTCAAGACGAAGGAGTTTGAGCTTGCGAAGGCCCTTTTGAGCATGAAAGACGCCAAGGCCGAAGCCGAAAAGGCCCAGCAGGAAATCCAAGCGGCCAAGAAGATAGCGGCGGGTAAGACATTCTTTATGCAAAGCAAGCATGTGGAGGAGGCGTTTCTTTTACTTACCCAAATTCGGAGCTCCCAGGGGCATTCGCAGATCTACCATGCAGCATATCGGATGCCGCGGAGTTCTACCGTGCCGAAGAGGGGAGCTCAATGGAAAAGTTGTTCTGGTCCAGTATGCTGGAGCCGAACACTCGACGCCTCTGAGTGACCAGTTAAAGCAACTAGTTGAACTTCACAGGGCGGCCGAAGTGGCTATGAAGGATTTCATAGTCCGGTTGTGGCCTGGTGAGCCCTTGCCTGCCAGCTACTTCGGCCTAATAAAGCGGATGGTGAATGCCTGTCCACGGCTGGAAGTGATCTAGCGATCTGTTTGCATCGAGGGTGCCCGCCGAGCCTTTGCCCGTGTGAAGGTGCATTGGGGCAAGCTGGATGCGGAGAAGCTGGTGAAGGATGGACCGCCAAAGGGCAAGGCGCATCACTATCCCGAGAAATATTATGATGGCGTTATGAAAGGCGCTCGTCTTATGGCCGATGAATGTACAAAGGACACAATCTTTGAGTGAATGTACTCCTGTCATTTTTATAATATAAAGACGGAGTTATTTGCGCTATATAGCGCTTTGTTGATTTAAAATATTACCTTTTGTGCGGCTGTTTATAAAATTCTGAAAGTAGGCCAGTCGTCCGCTTCCACCCCCATGTAACTAGTACTGGGTTGTCCATGGAAATCCCAGACACTCTTTATCCAAATATTTGGTCCCTGAAGGAGGTGTTTGGCGCAGCGAACAAGGCAATCCGACTATGCGGCTTTACAATTTTCACTTAGCTATAGAAGTCTATAATTTTAAATTTCAGTGAAGCCCCTAGAATTCAAAAGGCCGAATTGGGGCGCTATATACGCCTAAATCAGACGAGGCTGATTCCTCGCCTAAAGCAGAAAAATCTTTAAGAATTTTAAGACCTCTCGAACAGCGACCAGCTCTCGCCACATCATGCTGGTCAGTTTTTGGCTTTCTCTACTGAGGTGCTTGTCCGAAAGAACTGGGGCACAATCGTAGTAGTTCTCCCTGCGCTACCTTAGCCGATATAACAGAACCTAAGGTACCAAAACAAGGGAGCCGGGCTAACCCAACTATTGACCCAAGACATGATTCGGAGCTGATGCATATAATGCCATAAGTTCGGGGTGCCGCACTGTCGAAAGTGTTTGGACTTACCTTGCCGTATTAAGGGGCGACGTAAGAAGCCCCTGGCAAACTGAATGTACCAAGGTGTACGTATGCAATAGTAAATGAACATTTATATGAAAAATGTGCAGATAGGAATAATAAGTTGACACTATGCATAATCTCCCATTAATGAATAATACGTCTAAGCGTATGTTTACAATGAATGGTTAAGAAGATGTAAATAGGACTATTTGACATGTCCTATCCAAGGGCGGGCCGCATGTAGGTATATAAAACAGGTATAACGATCGTGAATAGATTCCACCTGGGTATTCCCTTTGTGCGCAACGCCTTTTGCCTCCTTGGATTTCTCTCCTGTGGAAGTCCGACAATCCGGCTCTTTTGAAGAGGCTGCTCGAAAGTAGGGTCTTGAAAGATAAAGGGGGTTATTAAAGTATGTTGCGGCTGAACCGGACTGTTGACTGTGCCACTATTGCGTCTCCGCCTATGCCCATGGGATTTTGAGTGCGTAATTATGTACGCGTCGCATGAATTTTACCTTAATGGGGCTGGAGCGGAGGCCGGACTACTAGTCGCGCTCTTGGCATGCCTGACGATCTTGTTGCGGGGTACTTCGGACTCGCTTGACGGTGTTCGGAGTTGTTGTCACCGGATTGGTGGTTTGTCGGAGGAAGCTGCTTTGTACTTCTGCCGCGAGGGCTGCAGTATGCTCTTCTGTACAGAGAGAGCGGTACATGTTTCCGTTGACTGTTATGACCCCGCGAGGTCCTGGCATCTTGAGCTTAAGGTATGCATAGTGTGGTACCGCATTGAATCGAGCAAATGCGGTTTGTCCAAGTAGTGCATGATAGCCGCTATGGAAAGGGACGATGTCAAAGATTAACTCCTCGCTTTGGAAGTTATCCAGAGATCCGAAGACCACCTCCAGTGTTATGGAGCCCGTGCAATGGGCCTCTACCCCTGGAATTACACCTTTAAAGGTAGTTCTGGTGGGCTTGATCCTTGAAGTGTCAATGCCCATTTTGCACACTGTGTCCTGATAAAGCAGGTTTAGGCTACTGCCGCCGTCCATAAAGACTCGTGTGAGGTGAAATCCGTTAATGACTGGGTCTAGAACCAATGCGGCCGAACCGCCGTGACGGATGCTGGTAGGGTGATCCCTACGTTCAAAGGTGATCGGACAGGCTGACCATGGGTTGATTTTTGGGGCGACTGGCTCCATCGCATAGACGTCCCTCAGTGCTCACTTTCGTTCCCATTTGGGAATGTGGGTAGCGTAGATCATGTTGACCGTTTTCACCTGGGGAGGAAATTTCTTCTGTCCCCCCGTGTTCGAATGCCGGGGCTCTTCGTCATCGTCGTTGTGCAGCCCCTTGTCCTTGTTCTCGGCATTTATCTTGCTGGCCTGCTTGAACACCCAGCAGTCTTTATTACTGTGGTTTGCTGGCTTATCCGGGGTGCCGTGAATTTGGCATGAGCGATCAAGTATGCGGTCCAGACTAGATGGTCCCTGATTGTTTCTTTTGAACGGCTTTTTCCGCTGACCGGATTTTGAGCCACTGAATCCGGCGTTGACTGCCGTGTCTTCAGTGTTGTCGCCATTGTTTCGACGCTTATGTCTGTTGCACCGTGGCTTGCCGTTATTGTCGCGGACGTCTGAAGTGCTGGAGTTTATTGGCGTGGTGCTACTGCGAGCCAACCAGCTATCCTCGCCTGCACAAAAGCGTGTCATGAGTGTTGTGAGGGTCGCCTTGGATTTTGGTTTTTCCTGGCCGAGGTGCCGGGCGAGGCAGTCATCGCGGATATTATGCTTAAAGGCCGCCAGGGCTTCAGCGTCCGGACAGTCAACAATTTGGTTCTTTTCAGTTAGGAATCGAGTCCAGAATTTTCTGGCTGACTCTCCGGGCTGTTGGTTAATGTGGCTCAAGTCATCAGCATCCGGTGGTCGCACGTATGTGCCATGGAAGTTGTCGAGCAAAGCGTCCTCCAGGTTTTCCCAACTGCGGGCTAGTCCTTTGAGCTTAAGGGGAAGATACGTTATGGCGTGTAGATCGTCACCACGGGCCATGTGAATGTGGAGAAGGAAATCTTCGATCCATACTGCGGGGTCTGTTGTGCCATCATATGATTCAATGTTTACGGGTTTAAACCCTTCTGGGAATTCATGATCCATTACTTCATCAGTGAAGCAGAGGGGGTGTGCGGTGCCTCTGTGCTGGGCTATGTCGCGATGCAATCTGACTAAGTCTGGTTGGTTATGTTTGGCCCGGCCGGATTTATTGTTAGTGTATCCGACATGACGGTCATCGTCATGTGTTGTGGCGTGCCCCCGTGATCCGTAGATCGATCTTGGTTGTCCTGCGTTGTTTTCCAATATGTCTCGCAGGTCCTGCGTATTGCCCCGGGTCGTAGTGAATTGGCGTGGGGGTGCGGGCTGGTATTCGGGCTGATATGCCATTTTATCCTGGCCACGAGATGGCCGGTCAGCCGTGTGGCGCTCAAGTCCATATTGCTCGGCTGCCAGGACTTCTGTCCATCTGTCTATGAGCAGGTATTGATCAGCTTGGAGCTGCTGCTGCTTCTTTTTCAGGCTCCTTGCAGTGGCCATAAGCCGGCGCTTGAAGCGCTCCTGCTCTACGGGGTCCTCAGGCACGCCGAACTCATCGTCGCCAAGGCTAATCTCGTCCTCGGAGGGGGGCATGTAGTTGTCCTCCTCCAGGTATCCGTCCGTTGCCTGTTCGACTGGGCTGTCCGGCCCATCTTCCTGTTCGGCCTGCTCAAAGGCAGGCTGCTCAGGGTTATATTCTTCTTCGGCATCATCTGGATTGTTTTCGTCTCCTGTGCCGATATTGCTGTGGCGGGGCTTGGAGCGGCGCTGACGACACCCATGCTTTGCTTTCTTCCTTGAGGGGTTATCCTCCATTGCCTCATCGCCATTGCTTTCTTTCGGAGTGTCCACCATATATATATATATATCATATGAGGAGGTGGCTGTCCACCGCCCTGTGGGTGGTGGTTCATGTTCTTCTCCTACATCGTCGTCCATACTGTCGATGTCTTCAGAGTCGAAATTAAGGACGTAGGTCAAATCATCGACCGTGGCTATGAAGTGGGTGGTGGGTGGGCAACGAATTCCTTCGTCGCCTGCTTCCCACTCGAGCCGGACATAATTCAGCCAAGAGTCTTCTGACAAAGAGAGAGACCTTAACGAGTTTAGCATATCGCCCAAGGGCGAGTGTTGGAAGATATCCGCAGTGGTGATATCCATTACCGGAGCCAATCCAGAATCGGCGGGCTCGGGGGTGCGCGGTCTGGGACCTACAGCCGGACACAAATCCAGGGGTTCGGAGACACAGGCTTACTTGGGGATGAAGTCCGTGTTCGGCTCTAGCGCCAATGAGTGTGCAGCCTCTGGGGCGGGGTCCATCCGCCTGTCCTTGGACGACGCAATCTGCCTCGGATTTAGGTCCGGGGCTTCTGGAGGTGCGATATTGAGTATTGTCCGACAGCAGTTCTAAGCCGCACTCATCGTGACTGTTCGGCATTCCTGGCGTAGGCCCGAATCCGTCGAAGATCAAGTCTCCGCGGATATCGGCCGTGTAGTTCAAATTTCCGAACCTGGCCTGATGGTTGGGGGCGTAGCTGTCGATCTGCTCCAGATGGCCAAGAAAATTGGCCCGCAGTGCGAAGCCGCTGAACACGAAGATCTGTCCGAGGGAAAAAGTCTCACCCCAGACAGCGTTGTTGTTAATGATTGAAGGAGCCATCAAGCCTTGCAGCGACGACACAGAGGAACTCTGAATGAAAGCACCAATGTCGGTGTCAAAACCGGCGGATCTCGGGTAGGGGGTCCCGATCTGTGCGTCTAAGGCTAATGGTAACATGAGGCAAGGGACACAATGTTTACCCAGGTTCGGGCCCTGTCGATGGAGGTAAAACCCTACTTCCTGCTTGATTGATCTTGATGATACGAGTATTACAAGAGTTGATCTACCACGAGATCGTAGAGGCTAAACACTAAGAGCTAGCCTATGATGATTATGATTGTTGTGATCGTCCTCATCCGGACTAAACCCCCCGGTTTATATAGACACCGGAGGGGGCTAGGGTTTACAGAGAGTCGGTTACAAAGAAGGAAATCTAATATCCGGATCGCCAAGCTTGTCTTCCACGCAAAGGAGAGTCCCATCCGGTCACGGGACGAAGTCTTGAGTCTTGTATCTTCATAGTCCAACAGTCCGGCCAAAGTATATAGTCCGGTTGTCCGGATACCCCCTAATCCAGGACTCCCTTAGTTACTGAATGTTGTTCAGAGTCCCAGGTGAGATCCCGGACGTGACGAGGAGTTCCGAAATGGTCCGGAGATAAATATTTATATATGGGAAGTCCTTATTCGACCGCTGGAAGTGTTCGGGGGTTTATCGGTATTGTATCGGGACCACCGAAAGGGTTCCGGGGGTCCACCGGGAGGGTACACCTGCCCCGGATGGCCCTATGGGCTGAATATGGAGGGGAACCAGCCCCTAGGTGGGTTGGGCGCTGATACGTCTCCAACGTATCTACTTTTCCAAACACTTTTGCCCTTGTTTTGGACTCTAACTTGCATGATTTGAATGAAACTAACCCGGACTGACGCTGTTTTCAGCAGAACTGCCATGGTGTTGTTTATTGTGTAGAAAACAGAAGTTCTTGGAATGACCTGAAAATCCACGGAGATAAGTTTTGGAAAATATAAAAAATACTGGCGAAAGAATCAAGGCCAGGGGGCCCACACCCTGTCCACGAGGGTGGGGGCGCGCCCTCCCCCCAGGGCGCGCCCCCTATCTCATGGGCCCCCTGATGCTCCACCGACCTCAACTCCAACTCCATATATTCCGTTTTGCGGAGAAAAAATCAGAGAGAAAGTTTCATCGCGTTTTACGATACGGAGCCGCCGCCAAGCCATAATCTCTCTCAAGAGGGCTGATCTGGAGTCCGTTCAGGGCTCCGGAGAAGGGGATTCGTCGCCGTCGTCATCATCAACCATCCTCCATCACCAATTCCATGATGCTCACCGCCGTGCATGAGTAATTACATCATAGGCTTGTTGGACGGTGATGGGTTGGATGAGATTTACCATGTAATCAAGTTAGTTTTTTTAGGGTTTGATCCCTAGTATCCACTATGTTCTGAGATTGATGTTGCTATGACTTTGCTATGCTTAATGCTTGTCACTAGGGCCCGAGTGCCATGATTTCAGATCTGAACCTATTATGTTTTCATGAATATATGTATGTTCTTGATCCTATCTTGCAAGTCTATAGTCACCTATTATGTGTTATGATCCGACAACCCCGAAGTGACAATAATCGGGATACTTCTCGGTGATGACCGTAGTTTGAGGAGTTCATGTATTCACTATGTGCTAATGCTTTGTTCCGGTTCTCTATTAAAAGGAGGCCTTAATATCCCTTAGTTTCCACTAGGACCCCGCTGCCACGGGAGGGTAGGACAAAAGATGTCATGCAAGTTCTTTTCCATAAGCACGTATGACTATATTCGGAATGCATGCCTACATTACATTGATGAACTGGAGCTAGTTCTGTGTCACCCTATGTTATAGCTATTACATGAGGAATCGCATCCGACATAATTATCCATCACGGATCCAATGCCTACGAGCTTTTCACATATTGTGCATCACTTATTTACTTTTCCATTGCTGCTGTTACAATTCCTACAAAACTATTATCTTTACTTTTGCCATTGTTACCATTATTATCATACGACTTCGCTACTAAATACTTTGCTACTAAATACTTTGCTGCAGATACTAAGTTATCCAGGTGTGGTTGAATTGACAACTCAACTGCTAATACTTAAGAATATTCTTTGGCTCCCCTTGTGTCGAATCAATAAATTTGGGTTGAATACTCTACCCTCGAAAGTTGTTGCGATCCCCTACACTTGTGGGTTATCAGGCGCCACCCCCCCAGGGGCCCATGCACCTAGGGTTGGGGGGAACCCTAAAGGGGCGCCCCCTTGGCTTGGGGGGCAAGCCTCCCCCTTGGCCCCACCCCCCCTGTCACGCCCAATATGCCACCCTATTCAAGAGGAACTCGAAGGTCCCACCAAGGATAGACCCGCATATTGGAACGCTTTTGCAAGGTGGATATCATTACATCAACATTACATCATAGATGGGGATACATACATAAGGCATACAATTCCACACGAATACAACATCATCATACATAAGATCCACATCCGAACTACGGATGAAAACACAAACAGAAACTCAAATGACATCCACCCTGCTAGCCCAGGCTGCCAACCTGGAACCTATCCCCTGATCGAAGAAGAAGCAGAAGAAGAACTTCAAAACAAGCAAACATCACTCTCGCGTCATGACCATCGGAAAAACCTGTACCTGCAACTGTTGTTGTAGTAATCTGTGAGCCACGAGGACTCGGCAATCCCATTACCATGGGTATCAAGACTAGCAAAGCTTAAAGGGAAAGGAAGGGGTAAAATGGTGAGGTTGCAGCAGTGACTAAGCATATATGGTGGCTAACCAATGCAAATAAGAGCGAGAAGAGAGCAAGCGGAACGGTCGTCAACTAGCAATGATCAAGAGGTGATCCTGAACTCCTACTTACGTCAAACATAACACAGAAACCGTGTTCACTTCCCGGACTCCGCCGAGAAGAGACCATCACGGCTACACACACAGTTGATGCGTTTTAATTCGGATCTGGTGTCAAGTTGTCTACAACCGGACATTAACAAATTCCCATCTGCCAATAACCGTAGGCACGGCTTTCGAAAGATTATACCCTGCAGGGGTGTCCCAACTTAGCCCATGATAAGCTCTCGCGATCAACGAAGGATAAACCTTCTCCCAGGAAGACCCGATCAGACTCGGAATCCCGGTTTACAAGACATTTCGACAATGGTAAAACAAGACCAGCAAAGCCGCCCGATGCGCCGACAATCCCGATAGGAGCTGCACATATCTCGTTCTCAGGGCAACACTGGATAAGCGAAGCGTATAGGAACCGACGTAACCCAAGTTGCCAAGGGATGGTCCCGCACGGTGCTCTAGTTTGGACCAACACTTAGACAAGCACTGGCCCGGGGGGGCTATAATAAAGATGACCGTCCGGTTAATTACTCCCAAGGGAAATATAGGTGGTGGTGAGGCGAATGGTAAAACCAAGGTTGGGCCTTGCTGGAGGAGTTTTATTCAAAGCGAACTGTCAAGGGGGTCCCATAAATCACCCGACTGCGTAAGAAACGCAAAATCCGGGAACATAACACCGGTATGACGGAAAACTAGGGCGGCAAGAGTGGAATAAAACACCAGGCATAAGGCCGAGCCTTCCACCCTTTACCAAATATATAGATGCATTAATAATATAAGAGATATTGTGATATCCCAACATAACCCTGTTCACCATGGAGCAATCTTCAACTTCACCTGCAACTAACAACGCTATAAGAGGGGCTGAGCAAAAGTGGTAACATAGCCAAACAACGGTTTGCATAGGAAAGGTGTCAAAGGTTAGAGGTTCATGGCAATATGGGATGGCTTGATGAACAAGTGATAGGTAGCGCAGCATAGCAATAGAACGAAGCAACTAGCATAGCAATGATCTTAGTGAGATCCAGGGTAGCGGTCATCTTGCCTGAAATCCCGCAAGGAAGAAGAACGAGTCCATGAAGAAGACGAACGGATGAAGCCACGAAGACGAACCAAGCGTAGACGAACGAGTCCTCACGATCGCAACGAAACAGGAACTATCGAAAAAAAGCACACAGCATGGTAAACACACCACACATGAACAAGGCATGATGCACAACAAGCATGATGCATGACAAAGCTATATGAAGCTACTCATGGCAAGGGATGATGCAAACCAAAGCAACACACCAAGGCAAGTTTAAATGAGGCCGGGAACAACATATAACAATTCCGGTAACTCCTCATACGCATATTTCGAAATTTGTCCAGATCTGAATAAACCTTATGTTCAAGTTGTTAAACAGCAAGTTAAGAGGCACCAAGATGATCTACACGAGATTCTAGTCAAGTTACATATAAAGTTCATTTAATTCGGAGCTACAGCCTAGAAGATATGAGCAAGACAAGTTAAACATGGCATTGATGCAAAATGCACCCAAACATCAAGCAAACACCTCAAAACAAGGATGCAACATGATAATATGAAACTACATGCAAATCTAGGCAAGTTTCATATAGAGCACACTCAAAACGGAGCGACGGTTCAACACACACACACACTATACAAGTCATAACAACAATCTGTCCATAACAGCAACTAGGCATATTGCAAGCATCAAAACAACATGCTACAGGACCTCAACATAATGAAAAAAAGGCATAGGCATGAAGTACAGGTAAAGCATAACAAAACATGAACACTGAGCTATCTCCAGAAATCGCAGGAACATGCTCAAAAGGACATGGGAAGATTGCAAATAATAATAGTTTCAGACATATCAGGAAATAACATCAGGTTGCAATGTTTAGAGCTATCAAACAGCATGTTACAGGAACTTATCATGGCAAACAAAGGCATGGCATGAATCTACTAATTGCATAGAACAAGAGTCCCTTACTGACCAAGAGCCAAAAAGGCACAGAAAATATGATGGCACCGATGTAAACATGGCAAGTTATATGACACATTCATACATGGCAGGAACAACAATAAGTAGGCATGTTGGTGAGCTTGAAGCACTCACTACAGAGCAATACATAGCATGGCAAGGCAACCAACAGTAAGAAGGCATGTTTATGAAGCTAAGCATGGCAATAGCAAGTTCATAGGGTGCATGTATCGCTAGTAAATCACATGGCCAAAACTGAACTTCAAGTTAATAGGCTGACAGCAACATCATTAAGCAACTTTGGAGCAAGATATGAACAGTCTACAGCAAGCTATAAATGCAACCAGGGGCATGAATGGATAGAGCATAACCATATGTACAAAACATCCTTACTGAAGTATCTCAAAATAAGCATGGATCTCTTTGTAGCATCAAGTTTACATGGCATAAAAATAACAGCAGAACAGGGACTGAAATCAGCAATAGCAAGTACCCTACTTAGCAAGCTCGATGCACTCAGCACACAAATCACAAAAATACATGGCATACACCCCTGTAAAGATGGCATGGCATAGTTCAAAACACATGTAGACATCAACCTCATAGGATGCACACATCAATCATGGCAAAAATGACAAATGAGCATGTTATAACAGTTTCAGCAGATTAACATCACATAGCACTCTTCCAACAACATTTCGGGCATCAAGATGACCTCAAATGAATATGATGCAATGGAACGAAATGATGTACTCGTCGAGGCTAACAATTCGACATATTACACGCACGAAACGGAGCTACGGATGCAGAGATGTGACAAGTCAAGCATAGCATGATAATTACAAAAGCTGGGGACTTAGCAGATTTAGCACCTCGGGGAAAAAGTCAACGCGGCCGGGATCTCGCCGGAGAGCTCACCGGAGTAGCTCGGGGAAGAAGGGGACGGCCGGAGCAGGCGGAGCTGGGGTCGGGGAAGAAGGACCCGGGGCGCTCTCGGCCGGATCTCGCCGGATCCGGGCCGGAGAGGCACGGGGGCGGCAAGGGGCGCGGGTTTCGGCGAGCGGGCGCGGAGGCGCGCGGTGGCCGGCGCTGGAGGCGACGGTGAGGCGCGGCGTCGTGGAGGGAGGCGCTCGAGGGCGCGGGGCTGTGGCGCGGCCGGGCGTGGAGGGACGCCGGCGCGGGGCGGCAGGGCGGCGCCGCGGGAGACCGGAGGGCGCCGGGCGTGGAGGCTCTAGCCGGCGAGGACCCGGCGTGGCGGCGGGGCGCTGGCGAGGGCGGTCGGCGGGGCGCGGGGCTCGGGCCCGCGGGGCGCGGCGGCGGGCGCGGTCGGGCTCGCGTGGGCCCGCGATGGGCTCGGCGGGCCGCGACCGCGGGGACGACGGCAGCGGACAGGTGTCGGGCTGCAATTCGTCGGGGCAGCGGGCGGACATGTCCGGCGGCGCGGACGTGTCCGGTGGCACGGGGAGGAAGAAAACTAGGGTTTCGCCCGAAATTTCGGAGGGGAAGGCTAATTTATAGGTAGAGGGAACTAGGAGAGTCCAAATGAGGAGCGGTTTTCGGCCACGCGGTCGTGATCGAACGACCGAGAGCATGGAGGGGAGTTTGCTGGGTTTTGGGCCACTTGGAAGGGGTGTTGGGCTGCACACAAGAGAGGGCTTTACGGTTACCCGGTTAACCGTTGGAGTACCAAACGACCTCCAAATGGCACGAAACTTGACAGGCGGTCTACCGGTGCTATACCAAGGCCGCTTGGCAAACCTCGGGCCATTCCGAGAAAGTTTAACACCCACTCACAATGAGAGACAAAAAGGGGGACGCCGGAGGACATAGGAGTGCCGCATTGCGAAACGGACAACGGGGAAAATGCTCGGATGCATGAGATGAACATGTATGCAAAATGAGATGCAATGCACATGATGACATGATAAAATGCAACACGCAAGCAAATGACATGGCAACGACGGTGAATAACTCGCAGACATCTGCCGCATCGGATCCGGGGCGTTACAACACTCCTCCACTAACAAGAGATCTCGTCCCGAGATCTTAGGACCGAGACGGAAGGGAAAAGGGATGAGGTGAAACAAGAACTCAAGAGAAGAATCAAAGAATCGAGAGCACTCGAGAAGAAGAGAGGAACGACGAGCACGATGAGAATCAAAAGCTCACAGAATCAGATAGACTATGAAAGCACTCCGGTTAGAACTAGATAAGAAAACGAATAAGACTAAAAGGATTTAGGCAGCACTCTGACTGAAACATGGAGGAATAGAACATGAAATTAAGAAGATGGAATGAAACTTGATGAGCTATTGAAGAATGAATTAAATCATGAAGAACCACCATGAAGAACTCCGTAGACAAAAGGGTGACGATATAAAATGAAGGATGAAAGAATAGATGAGCATTGCGATGATTTAGATGGAGGTTCCAACGAGATGGCCGAGGAAAATTTGATCTTCGGAAAGAAAAGATGAAAACACTTGGAACTAGAATTTATTCAACACGAACAAACTCCGAAGGAAGGGATTACTCACTAGGATGAAATAAGAATGAGATTTATTGTATGCTTATCCTTCATCAAATTAAATTGATGAAAAGCAACGGATTATGCCTACTACTTATTCTTGTCGAAAAGGATTAGGGGAAAAATGGCGCAAAACTGAGAAAGTCTTCATGAACCACCGGTAGGATTCGAAAGAATGAATGGATTAAAATGATAAACAAGGAAAAGAATCTTGAACGAACCACCATGAGAATTCGAAAATGACTGATGAAAGAGAATGAATCACCGGGAAGAATTAGAGGAACAAATATGCTAGAGGGGATTTAGATGCAAAAGAACAAAGAGATCATGAGCTGATTGAAGAGCACTTGAACGAAGCGCCGGGATAATTGGATAATGGTAGCTGGAATGAGAGGACAAAAAATTCTTCTAGGACGATGGCCTCCAATGAAAAGAAACGAGAAAACAACTTCTAAATACTCCGGATGGATGAAAAGAACATCTGACAAAAGGAATAATTAGAGACTGATAACATGAAGCTAGAACCAAGAATCTTTGACAGAATGGGCAAGATTTAGAGGGAAAACTCTTCTTCGATATTCAAATGACGACGGAAAAACACCAACAAAATTACTGAGATGCTCCGGGAGAATGAAAACCGAAAAGGTTGAGCCAACAATGAAAAGAGTTTGAAAGTGATCTTGGAGAAGGCATGTGACTGATGAAATCCAATCTTACGTCACACTTTGAAAAGAATTGAGAATAACTCCGGGGGAAATTAGAAGAGTCAGGTTAGATCCTGGGAAAAGACCTGTGGGTTAGGGCCCACTGAAGAGATAACACCGTTGGAAAGGATTGTTGAACAGATGGATGATGCACCGGAACAATTGAAATATTTGAATGAGGTGACGACCTCGAATTAATTGGAACACAGACGAATCTCCTGAGAAGTCTAGAACACTCCGGGTTGATTGAATGGCGAGATGCAAACGAGCAGGGAAAACACTTGATCCGAGGGAAAGAATATGATCAACACCGAATACTTGAATTGAATCCACCGGAGAAAAAAAAAGAGATGAAGAATGTCGAACAAGGCGAGAATTCACCGGATGAAAAGATTGAGGGAAGACTGAAGAGTCTCCATACAAATGAAATAGATGGTCGAAACAGACCCAGGCTCCAGGAAGAAAAAGGGTGGGAGGGCGGGAAAAACAAAGGCAACTTGGAAGGGGAAACGACGAATATCTTGAAGAGAAAACACAGGTTAAAATCATTGAGAAAGGAAGGCAAAGACTTCGCACGAGTAGGATGGATACTCGATTACGGACTCCGGTTCCGAGAGGAAGAAGGGTGGGCGGGTGGGAAAAGAGCACAACTGAGGATTGAACTCAAAGATGGAGAGGCTCGAGTCAACTTGACGAGAAATGCACCGGATGAAAAGAGCTGAGGAACAACGATCGGAAAACCAACTACGTGATCCTAAAGAAAAATTTGAAGGGGAAGAGGAGTAGTTCAAAACACCTACGTCAAGATTCCTTACCAGAGCGACGAAGGGGCTGAGGAGTAAAAAGAATTCCTACTCTCCGATATATCTAGACTCCAAAAATAGTTTTCTTCTAGACTCGACAACGGCCAAACTACACGATCAATCAAGGGGGCTCCTAGGGTCGGTCGAGGCTCTGATACCAACTTGTCACGCCCAATATGCCACCCTATCCAAGAGGAACTCGAAGGTCCCACCAAGGATAGACCCGCATATTGGAACAATTTTGCAAGGTGGATATCATTACATCAACATTACATCATAGATGGGGATACATACATAAGGCATACAATGCCACACGAATACAACATCGTCATACAAAAGATCCACATCCGAACTACGGATGAGAACACAAACAGAAACTCAAATGACATCCACCCTGCTAGCCTAGGCTGCCGACCTGGAACCTATCCCCTGATCGAAGAAGAAGCAGAAGAAGAACTTCAAAACAAGCAAACATCACTCTCGCATCATGACCATCGGAAAAACCTGTACCTGCAACTGTTGTTGTAGTAATCTGTGAGCCACGAGGACTCAGCAATCCCATTACCATGGGTATCAAGACTAGCAAAGCTTAAGGGAAAGGAAGGGGTAAAATGGTGAGGTTGCAGCAGCGACTAAGCATATATGGTGGCTAACCAACGCAAATAAGAGCGAGAAGAGAGCAAGTGGAACGGTCGTCAACTAGCAATGATCAAGAGGTGATCCTGAACTCCTACTTACGTCAAACATAACACAGAAACCGTGTTCACTTCCCCGACTCTGCCGAGACGAGACCATCACGGCTACACACACAGTTGATGCGTTTAATTCAGATCTAGTGTCAAGTTGTCTACAACCAGACATTAACAAATTTCCCATCTGCCAATAACCGCAGGCACGGCTTTCGAAAGATTATACCCTGTAGGGGTGTCCCAACTTAGCCCATGATAAGCTCTCGCGATCAACGAAGGATAAACCTTCTCCCAGGAAGACCCGATCAGACTCGGAATCCCGGTTTACAAGACATTTCGACAATGGTAAAACAAGACCAGCAAAGCCGCCCGATGCGCCGACAATCCTGATAGGAGCTGCACATATCTAGTTCTCAGGGCAACACCGGATAAGCGAAGCGTACAAGAACCGACGTAACCCAAGTTGCCAAGGAATGGTCCCGCACGGTGCTCTAGTTTGGACCAACACTTAGACAAGCACTGGCCCGGGGGGGCTATAATAAAGATGACCCTCGGGTTAATTACTCCCAAGGGAAATATAGGTGGTGGTGAGGCGAATGGTAAAACCAAGGTTGGGCCTTGCTGGAGGAGTTTTATTCAAAGCGAACTATCAAGGGGGTCCCATAAATCACCTGACCGCGTAAGGAACGCAAAATCCGGGAACATAACACCAGTATGACGGAAAACTAGGGCGGCAAGAGTGGAACAAAACACCAGGCATAAGGCCAAGCCTTCCACCCTTTACCAAATATATAGATGCATTAATAATATAAGAGATATTGTGATATGCCAACATAACCCTGTTCACCATGGAGCAATCTTCAACTTCACCTGCAACTAACAACGCTATAAGAGGGGCTGAGCAAAAGCGGTAACATAGCCAAACAACGGTTTGCATAGGAAAGGTGTCAAAGGTTAGAGGTTCATGGCAATATGGGATGGCTTGATGAACAAGTGATAGGTAGCGCAACATACAATAGAATGAAGCATGATGCATGACAAAGCTATATGAAGCTACTCATGGCAAGGGATGATGCAAACCAAAGCAACACACCAAGGCAAGTTTAAATGAGGCCGGGAACAACATATAACAATTCCGGTAAGTCCTCATATGCATATTTCGAAATTGGTCCAGATCTGAATAAACCTTATGTTCAAGTTATTAAACAGCAAGTTAAGAGGCACCAAGATGATCTACACGCGATTCTAGTCAAGTTACATATAAAGTTCATTTAATTCAGAGCTACGGCCTAGAAGATATGAGCAAGACAAGTTAAACATGGCATTGATGCAAAATGCACCCAAACATCAAGCAAACACCTCAAAACAAGGATGCAACATGATAATATCAAACTACATGCAAATCTAGGCAAGTTTCATATAGAGCACACTCAAAACGGAGCGACGGTTCAACACACACACACACTATACAAGTCATAACAACAATCTGTCCATAACAGCAACTAGGCATATTGCAAGCATCAAAACAACATGCTATAGGACCTCAACATAATGACAAAAGGCATGGGCATGAAGTACAGGTAAAGCATAACAAAACATGAACACTGAGCTATCTCTAGAAATCGCAGGAACATGCTCAAAAGGACATGGTAAGATTGCAAATAATAACAGTTTCAGACATATCAGGAAAAATATCAGGTTGCAATGTTTAGAGCTATCAAACAGCATGTTACAGGAACTTATCATGGCAAACAAAGGCATGGCATGAATCTACTAATTGCATAGAACAAGAGTCCCTTACTGACCAAGAGCCAAAAAGGCACAGAAAATATGATGTCACCCATGTAAACATGGAAAGTTATATGACATTCATACATGGCAGGAACAACAATAAGTAGGCATGTTGGTGAGCTTGAAGCACTCACTACAGAGAAATACATAGCATGGCAAGGCAACCAACAGTAAGAAGGCATGATTATGAAGCTAAGCATGGCAATAGCAAGTTCATAGGGTGCATGTATCGCTAGGAAATCACATGGCCAAAACTGAACTTCATGTTATTAGGCTGACAGCAACATCATTAAGCAAATTTGGAGCAAGATATGAACAGTCTATAGCAATCTATAAATTCAACCATGGGCATGAATGGATAGAGCATAACCATATGTACAAAACATCCTTACTAAAGTATCTCAAAATAAGCATGGATCTCTCTGTAGCATCAAGTTTACATGGCATAAAAATAACAGCAGAACAAGGACTGAAATCAACAACAGCAAGTACCCTACTTAGCAAGCTCGATGCACTCAGCACACAAATCACAAAAATACATGGCATACACCCCTGTAAAGATGGCATGGCGTAGTTGAAAACACATGTAGACATCAACCTCATAGGATGCACACATCAATCATGGCAAAAAATGACAAATGAGCATGTTATAACAGTTTCAGCAGATTAACATCACATAGCACTCTTCCAACAGTATTTCGGGCATCAAGATGACCTCAAATGAATATGATGCAATGGAATGAAATGATGTACTCGTCGAGGCGAACAATTCGACATATTACACGCACGAAACGGAGCTACGGATGCAGAGATGTGACATGTCAAGCATAGCATGATAATTACAAAAGCTGGGGACTTAGCAGATTTAGCACCTCGGGGAAAAAGTCAACGCGGCCGGGATCTCACCGGAGTAGCTCGGGGAAGAAGGGGACGGCCGGAGTAGACGGAGCTGGGGTCGGGGAAGAAGGACCCGGGGCGCTCTCGGCCGGATCTCGCCGGATCCAGGCCGGAGAGGCACGGGGGCGGCAAGGGGCGCGGGTTCCGGCGAGCGGGCGCGGAGGCGCACGGTGGCCGACGCTGGAGGCGACGGCGAGGCGCGGCGTCACGGAGGGAGGCGCTCGGGGGCGCGGGGCTGCTGCGCGGCCGGGCGCGGAGGGGCGCCGGCGCGGGGCGGCAGGGCAGCGGCGCGGGAGACCGGAGGGCGCTGGGCGTGGAGGCTCCAGCCGGCGAGGACCCGGCGCGGCGGCGGGGCGCCGGCGAGGGCGGTCGGCGGGGTGAGGGGCTCGGGCCCGCGGGGCGCGGCGGCGGGCGCGGTCGGGCTCGCGCGGGCCCGCGAAGGGCTCAGCGGGCCGCGGCCGCGGGGACGACGACAGCGGACAGGTGTCGGGCTGCGATTCATCGGGGCAGCGGGCGGACATGTCCGGTGGCGGCGCGGACGTGTCCGGTGGCACGGGGAGGAAGAAAACTAGGGTTTTGCCCGAAATTTCGGAGGGGAAGGCTAATTTATAGGTAGAGGGAACTAGGAGAGTCCAAATGAGGAGCGGTTTTCGGCCACGCGATCGTGATCGAACGACCGAGAGCA
This sequence comes from Triticum timopheevii, assembly GCA_963921465.1. Taxonomy (NCBI): domain Eukaryota; kingdom Viridiplantae; phylum Streptophyta; class Magnoliopsida; order Poales; family Poaceae; genus Triticum; species Triticum timopheevii. The sequence goes on from OY997268.1 coordinate 626,974,588, forward strand.
TGGAGGGGAGTTTGCTGGGTTTTGGGCCACTTGGAAGGGGTGTTGGGCTGCACACAAGAGAGGGCTTTACGGTTACCCGGTTAACCGTTGGAGTACCAAACGACCTCCAAATGGCACGAAACTTGACAGGCGGTCTAACGGTGCTATACCAAGGCCGCTTGGCAAACCTCGGGCCATTCCGAGAAAGTTTAACAGCCACTCACAGCGAGAGACAAAAAGGGGGACGCCAGAGGACATAGGAGTGCCGGATTGCGAAACGGACAACGGGGAAAATGCTCAGATGCATGAGATGAACATGTATGCAAAATGAGATGCAATGCACATGATGACATGATAAAATGCAACACGCAAGCAAATGACATGGCAACAACGGCGAATAACTCGCAGACATCTGCCGCATCGGATCCGGGGCATTACACCCCCCCCCCCCCTCTAGATCCATCTGGAGGGGGCCATGTCGGTGTCAAAACCGGCGGATCTTGGGTAGGGGGTCCCGAACTGTGCGTCTAAGGCCGGTGGTAACAGGAGGCAGGGGACACGATGTTTTACCCAGGTTTGGGCCCTCTCGATGGAGGTAATACCCTACTTCCTGCTTGATTGATCTTGATGATATGAGTATTACAAGAGTTGATCTACCACGAGATCGTAGAGGCTAAACCCTAGAAGCTAGCCTATGGTATGATTGTTGTTCCCAACGGACTAAACCCTCCGGTTTATATAGACACCAGAGGGGGCCAGGGTTACACATAGTCGGTTACAGAGAAGGAGATCTAACATCCGAATCGCCAAGCTTGCCTTCCACGCAAATGAGAGTCCCATCCGGACACGGGACGAAGTCTTCAATATTGTATCTTCATAGTCCAACAGTCCAGCCAAAGCATATAGTCCGGCTGTCCGGATACCCCCTTATCCAGGACTCCCTCAGTATCCCCTGAACCAGGCTTCAATGACGATGAGTCCGGCGTGCAGATTGTCTTCAGCATTGCAAGGCGGATTCCATCTCCGAATACTTCAAGATAAGTTCCGAACACAAGGATCGTGTCCGGCTCTGCAAGACAAATTTCACATACCATCGTAGAGAGAACAATAATCCACAAATCTGATCTGCTGACAACTCTTTGTATCGTGACATCACGCCATGGCCCGGCCTTTATTCGAACCGTTTTTTACAACAGCTACCGCACACATTGCGAGGCGGTTTCCTTGGCACGTCTTGTCAAAGCAGAGATTGTGTCCCCATTATCGCGGGATCCTCATCAATACGGGTATGGGGTAACCTCACCACGCCTGTTGGCATGACTCTGTGTTTTTAGGCAAGTCCCAAACGGTTACGCTAGGGACGCTTGATATCCTCCCCCTTTATAGAGGGGTCAAGGCCTATCCCTTTCCTACCACGCTTGTGCCTTTCTGCATCTCGAGTTCCAACACCCAAATCTCAAGCTTAGGCACTTCGGATCTTTAATCATGTTCGGATCCAACCTTCAAGGTTGGTGGATGGCCTCCTCTGTCACAGAGGAGGACATTGCGAAGCTCAGGGAGGCCAGATATTTGACCGCCGACGTTAAGCACAGGCTTCCCACCCCTGGGCAGGTCATCCCCACTCCCGAACCCAACAAGAGCGTCATATTTGTTTCTCACCTCCTCCGAGGTTTGGGCCTAACTCTTGATCCCTTCATGAGAGGGCTCATGTTCTATTACGGACTAGATTTTCATGATCTAGCTCCAGATTCCATCCTCCACACCTCGTCGTTTATAGTCGTGTGTGAAGCCTTCCTCCACATCACCCCACACTTCGGCCTATGGCTCAAGATCTTCAATGTGAAGCCGAAGGTGATTGAGGGGCGACACGTGGAGTGTGGAGGCGCCAAAATAAGCAGAAACGCCGATACTCCATGGCTAGAAGGTTCCTTCCCGGAGGTGTCTGATCTGTGGCAACGGAGGTGGTTTTACGTCACAGCCCCCCAAGGCTCAACGTGGGTGGCTGCCCCTGCCTTCCCTCCGGGCCCTCCGCCTCAACTGGCATCGTGGGCCAATGTGGGACTAGACTGGGGGCCTGCTAATGATGTACCGACATTGCAGAGCCGTATTCGGGAGCTTCTTGAGAGGGATATCGATCTTGTCAAAATCATTCGGGTAATGCTAGTTCGGTGGATCCTGCCGTGCAAACGTCGGCCTCTCCGGATGTGGGAGTTCAATCCGGAAGGTCCGCGAACCATTCAGCACTTCTTCGGCATGACGCTCGAAGGGATGTATAAGTTATTCTTCGGACCACAAGTAAGGTGTTCGGACACCACCGAGGATGCGGGCCTGAGCTGCAACCGCCCAGATACTCAAGTAAGTAACCCTGTAACCGAACACTTTGCTTATGTTTAATACAACATTATTCTGAAAACCTGTCTGTAGCCCAGATTGGCTCAGCAAGGCGGAGAGGATCAGGTGTTCGGCCCCACTTCCCGAAGGCTCGCCTAGTCCTGCAATAGCCAGGATGCTTAGACATGCATTAAACCAAGTGCCCTCGGGGAAAGGGGAAGAGAAGAATAGAGAAGACGAACTCCACACATTGCACATCCAAACCGGGGGAATTACTGTTCCCATGAAGGAGGATAATCGGGGAGGTTTTTCCAACGTTTCCTCTCCCCGCGGGAAGAAAAGGGTTGCCTCCGAAGACTTGGAGACGAGGTGCCTAAGCAAGGGAAGAGAGCTTCACGAGGGGGCCCTACCCCGAAGAGCATCCTCACCGCGCCGTGTCGCAAACGGGCCAGCCCTCCACCGAGCTGTAAGTTAATGAGCGAGAAGCTATTGCTTTTTCCTCTGAGAACAATAACCCGGATCTATTTTATGTAGTCCGGCTAGTAGCTCGTCTCAACAGGGTTCATCTTCGGGGATCTTCTTTCGGAGATGATGGAGAGTGAAACCCCACCTACCTCTCCGCCCCATGGGGAAGGTGACCCAGAGGTGTCGTCATGGAGGAGTCCATATCCGCTAAGGCCGGAAGTTAATACTTCGGCCGCCCCGAGCCCGGCGCGTTCGGCTACAATGGAGGGCAATGAGAAGGGTCCGGAACAGTCCGGTGCCTCGCCGAACATACTGACGGGCCTCCTGGAGCAAGCTGCTCTCTCGGAGGAGCACCGTACGCTAATGGGTACGGTGTTGGAGAAGATTTCGTTCGCCACAAGCGGGTTAAATGAAGCTTTTGGAAGCTTGCTCAAAGGCTTCAAGGTACGTGATGAAATACGCAATTTTTGGCTGTACCGCATGCGCTAGGTGTGCTCCGTACAGATAGTAGCCCCTGAGACTCTGGTTGCCAGCCCTAGGCGGAAAACAGAGGATCACACTCTCAGGTAATGATCATACTGCATTCATGCGCAGGTTGCTAAGGGTCCGGCGGTAGAGCGGACCTCTGGATTTCGCCGAACTGAGGCGACAGATTGATGTGGTGGATGCCGACATCATGCTTGTAAACAAGCAGCTTGACGAGTCACAGGGTATGCGCTCGTTTTTTCCTCATTTGTTTAGGAAATATTAAGAGGATTATAATATTTATATGGTATGATGGGGCTGCAGGCAGAGCTGCTGCCATTGAGGCCCTGAGGGCGGAACTTGCCCTAGCCAAGGAACAAGCACGGGCTAGCAATGCGGCTGCCCTGAAGGCACCCGAAGACTTGAGAGCCGAACATGCTGCTCATCACCGAAGCGAAGAAAAAATAGCCGAGATGGCTGTGGAGCTGAGGGACGCCGCCGGCCGGTATGAGCTTCTCGAGAAGGAGAATTAGGAGAAGGTGGTTGACCTAAAGAAGGCCTTGGATGCGGCTAAGGAGACGCGCTCTAAAATTAGAGACGCGCGGGAGGAACTTCGACAAGCTGGAGAAATCGCGGCTGGAAGGCCATATTTGTTGCGGATGAAGTAGATCCAAAGTATGCTCCTTTGGATTGGCTTTGGAGTGCTGCAGATGAGTATGCGGACTTGGCGAAAAGTACGGCTGATGCGACCAAGTTATTCAAGGATCATAAAGATAATGAAATAGAAAGGTTGTTCTGGTCGCAGTTTAGCGCTCCAACTCCCTCATTGCCATTGAGTGAGAGGATGGCTGCTATAGCCGAGCTCCATAGGTTGTCCGGTCTTGCAATGAGGTCTGTAATAGACCATCTATGGCCGAAGGGACCGAGACCGGACAGTTACTTCGGTTTAGTGCAACAATTATTTGGTGCCGGATCGTGAATCGATGCCATGAAAAGGTCGGCATGCATAGAGGGTGCATGGATGGATCTTGCCCGTGTTAAGACATATTGGGCAGGTATGGAGGCCAGTAGCATTGCAACCCAGAGTCCGGCAGGAAGCCAGGACCCAGCCGAGCACTATTTGGAGCAGGTCATAGAAGGTGCTCGTATAATAGAGGCTCAGTGCTCGAAGAATGTCATGTTCGAGTGACAAGTCGATTAATTGTAAACAATTATGTGTTAAATATAGAGGTTGTGTTTATACTTTTGCCTGAAAGTGTTATGATTCCTCCTGCGTGGCAGTTTATGTATTCATATAACTTGAAAGTTAGCAGTCGTTGGCATTAGCCCCCATGCATATAATGTGGGGGTGTTCGAAAAATATGCATAATCACACTTGATCCAACATCTTGGTCCATTAAGGAGGTGGTCGCACGTCGAACCAGGCAATCAGACTATATAGATGTAACACTTTCAGTTAGCCATAGGAGTTTAATGGTGGGGCTAATATGTAGCCCCTGTGTCACGCCCAATATGCGACCCTATCCAAAAGGAACTCGATGGTCCCACCAAGGATAGACCCGCATATTGGAACGCTTTTGCAAGGTGGATATCATTACATCAACATTACATAATAGATGGGGATACATACATAAGGCATACAATGCCACACGAATACAACATCACAATACATCAGAGCACCATCCGACTACGGATGAAACACAAACAGAAACTCAAACGGCATCCACCCTGCTACCCCAGGCTGCCGACCTGGAACCTATCCCCTGATCGAAGAAGAAGCAGAAGAAGAACTCAAAGCAAGCAAGCATCGCTCTCGCGCCATGATCATCACATACCCTGTACCTGCAACTGTTGTTGTAGTAATCTATGAGCCACGAGGACTCAGCAATCCCATTACCATGGGTATCAAGACTAGCAAAGCTTAATAGGAAAGGAAGGGGTAAAGTGGTGAGGTTGCAGTAGCGACTAAGCAATGTATGGTGGCTAACATACACAAATGAGAGCGAGAAGAGAAACAAAGGAACGGTCGTCAACTAGTAATGATCAAGAGGTGATCCTGAACACCTACTTACGACAAACATAACCCAGAAACCGTGTTCACTTCCCGGACTCCGCCGAGAAGAGACCATCACAGCTACACACGCGGTTGATGCGTTTTAAATCGGATCTGGTGTCAAGTTATCTACAACCGGACATTAACAAATTCCCATCTGCCAATAACCACAGGCACGGCTTTCGAAAGATTATACCCTGCAGGGGTGTCCCAACTTAGCCCATGATAAGCTCTCGCGATCAACGAAGGAAAAAACCTTCTCCCAGGAAGACCCGATCAGACTCGGAATCCCGGTTTACAAGATATTTCGACAATGGTAAAACAAGACCAGCAAGACCGCCCGATGCGCCGACAATCCCGATAGGAGCTACACATATCTCGTTCTCAGGGCAACACCGGATGAGCAATCCGTACAACTAAAACCAGACCTCAAGTTTCCCTGAGGGGGCGCTGCAAAGGGCTCTAGTTCGTACCAACACTTAGACAAGCACTGGCCCGGGGAGGGCTATAATAAAGATGACCCTTGGGTTGGCCGACCCAAGGGAAAGGGTAGGTGGTGGTGAGGCAAATGGTAAAACCAAGGTTGGGCCTTGCTGGAGGAGTTTTATTCAAAGAAAACTATCGAGGGGGTCCCATAAATCACCCGACCGCATAAGGAACGCAAAATCCGGGAACATAACACCGGTATGACGGAAACTAGGGCGGCAAGAGTGGAACAAAACACCAAGCATAAAGCCGAGTCTTCCACCCTTTACCAAGTATATAGATGCATTAATAATATAAGAGATATTGTGATATCCCAACCAAAATCATGTCCACCATGGAGAAATCTTCAACTGCACCTGCAACTAGCAACGCTATAAGAGGGGCTGAGCAAAGCGGTAACATAGCCAAGCAATGGTTTGCTAGGAATGGTGTCAAAGGTTAGAGGTTCATGGCAAATTGGGAGGCTTGATGAGCAAAAGATAGGTAACACAGCATAGCGATAGAACGAAGCAACTAGCATAGCAATGATAGTAGTGAGATCCAGGGTAGCGGTCATCTTGCCTGAAATCCCGCAAGGAAGAAGAACGAGTCCATGAAGAAGACGAACGGATGAAGCCGAACCAACCGTAGACGAACGAATCCTCACGATTGCAACGAAACAGGAACTATCGAAAATAAGCACACAACAAGGTAAACACACCACACATGAACAAGGCATGATGCACAACAAGCATGATGCATGAAAAAGCTATGTGAAGCTACTCATGGCAAGAGATAATGCAAACAAGAGCAACACATCAAGGCAAGTTTAAATGAGGCCGGGAACAACATATAACAATTCCTGTAAGTCCTCATATGCAAATTTCGAAATTGGTCCAGATCTGAATAAACCTTATGTTCAAGTTGTTAAACAACAAGTTCATATGCACCAAGATGATCTACACGAGATTCTAGTCAAGTTACATATAAAGTTCATTTAGTTCGGAGCTACGGCCTAGAAGATATGAGCAAAATAAGTTAAACATGGCATTGATGCAAAATGCATACAAACATCAAGCAAACACACCTCAAAACAAGGATGCAACATGATAATATGAAAATACATGCAAAATCAAGCAAGTTTCATATAGAGCACACTCAAAACGGAGCAACGGTTCAACACACACACAGGAAACAAGTTATAGCAACAATCTGTCCAAAACAGCAACTATGCATATTGCAAGCATCAAAACAACATGCTACAGCATCTCAACATGAAAACAAAAGATATGGGCATGATGTACAGGTAAAGCATCACAAAACATGAACACTGATCTAACTCCAGAAATCACTAGAACATACTCAAACACACATGGAAAGATTGCAAATATTAACAGTTTCAGACTTATCAGGAAATAACATCAGGTTGTAATGTTTAGAGTGATCAAACAACATGTTACAGGAACCTAACATGGCAAACAAAGGCACGGCATGAATCTACTAAACCCATAGAACAATAGTCCCTTACTGACCAAGAGCCAAAAAGGATCAGAAGATATGATGGCACCCATGTAAACATGGCAAGTTATACGACAGATTCATACATTGCAGGAACAACAACAAGTAGGCATGATGATGAGCTTGTACCACTCACTACAGAGCATTAAATTGCATGGAAAGGCAACCAACAGTAAGAAGGCATGTTTATGAAGCTATACATGGCAAGAGCAAGTTCATAGGGTGCATGGATCACTAGGAACAATCATGGGAACATTGAACTTAATGTTAACAGGCTGACAGCAACATTATGAAGCAACTTTAGAGCAATATATGAACAAGCTAAAGCAAGCTATAAATGCAACCAGGGGCATGGATGGATAGGGCATAACATGTAGATCAAAACATGTTTAATGATCATCTCCAGATTATGCATAGAATGATTAGTAGCAACATGTTTACATAGCATCACCAAATAACAGATTCAACCTAGCAAAACAGCAACATCATGAACCCTACTTAACAAGCTCGATTCACTCACCACAAGTCATTGAATGACAAGATAATCATAGCATCATCAAGAAGACATGTTTGTGAAACAAACCAAGGCAAGAACAAGTCGATAACATGCAAGGATCAACTATAGCAACCTTGGCTAAATTGAATAACATGTAAACAATCTGCCAGGAAACATTTTGAAGCAAAAGTAGAGCACGAAAATGACATGCTAGACTACTCCATAATTGCAACCAAGGGCAGTGATGGATAGAGGACAACCATATGTTCAAAACATCCTTACTGAAGTATCTCAAAATATGCACGGATCTCTCTGTAGCATCAAGTTTACATGGCATCAAAATAACAGCAGAACAGGGACTAAAATCAGCAATATCACGAAGCCTAGTTTGCATGCTTGTGCTAGTCACCACATTGATCACAAAAATACATGGTAAGCACCTCTGTAAAGAAGACATGGCATAGTTCAAAACACATGAAGACATCAACCTCATAGGATGCACACATCAATCATGGCAAAAATGACAAAAGAGCTCATTCCGTTAACACACAGCAGAAAACATCATGAAGCACTATTACAACGATGATTCAGGCATCTAGATGACCTCAAATGAATATGATGCAATGTAATAAAATGATGTACTCATTGAGGCGAACAATTTGACATATTACACGCACGAAACGGAGCCACACACATGAAGTTACAGCAGGTCAAAGTATGCAACATTTTATGAGTTTTTGGGGACTTGGCAGTTTTTCAGCGAGCATCAAATAGTAAAACGACGAACAGGCGGGATATAGCGGGCGCTCACCACTGGGCCGAGCCCATCTGTGGAGGAGGGAGGCCGATCGGGTCGGCTGGGACTGGCCTGGCACGGGGACGGGCCGCGAGGCCCACATGGCCGGCTGCACGTGTGCCCGCACGCACGCAGGGATGAGGGAGGCCGCGCCGACGGTGGTCTCTAGCGAGGGGCGGCACGCCGGCGACGGAGAGGGCTGGGAACGAGGTCGCGGGACAGATCTGGCATGGGCGGGGCCGACAGAGGCCGGATCTGGCCGGAGGGGCCGGCTGCGGGGCGCGGAAGCGAGATTCCATGGCGGTGGTGGCGGCGGTTTCCTGCGGGAAAAGAGGAGAACAGGGTGAGGGAGAGAGGCAAGATGGAGAGGAGAGAGAGGGCGGTGGGGCACTGGCCTGGACGGAGGCGCTCGCCGGCGGCGGGGCTCCGGTGGCTGGCGGGTGGAGTTCGGCCGGGCGGCTCGAGGAGCTCGGGATCGGGCTCATCCCGATCCGGATCGAGCGGGCACCGGGGAGCGGGAAGAGCCAAGCGGCGGCGGGGTTCGGGCCCGGCGAGGCCCGGTTCGGCCCCGGGGCGGGCCGGATCTGGGCCCCGGGCGGCGGCGGCGATGTGGGCGCGGGCGGCGGTGACGTGGCGGTTTCCTATTGGACGGGGGCGACGGGCGGACATGTCCGGCGGCGGGGAAGATGTGTCCGGCGCGGAGAGAGGAGCGGGGCTAGGGTTTGGACCGGGGATTTCGGGGGGAGAGGGCATATTTATAGATAGAGGGAGCTAGGAGAGTCCAACTGAGGTACGGTTTTCGGCCACGCGATCGTGATCGAACGACCGAGAGCATGGAGGGGAGTTAGATGGGTTTTGGGCCACTTTGGAAAGGGTGTTGGGCTGCACACAAAAGAGGGCTTTGCGGTTACCCGGTTAACCGTTGGAGTACCAAACGACCTCCAAATGGCACGAAACTTGACAGGCGGTCTACCGGTGCTATACCAAGGCCGCTTGGCAAGACTCGGTCCATTCCGAGAACATTTAACACCCGCACACGAAAAGAGAGAAGAGGGGGACGCCGGAGGACATAGGAGCGCCGGATTGCAAAACGGACAACGGGGAAAATGCTCGGATGCATGAAATGAACACGTATGCAAAATGAAATGCACATGATGACATGATAAAATGCAGATGATGACATGGCAAAATGCAACACGCAAGCAAATGACATGGCAACAACGACGAATAATTGGCAGACACCTGGCACATCGAATCCGGGGCGTTACACCCTGTTACTTCTGCGTGCATCCGGATAGGGGCACGTATGTACATGACCGGGAAATGGCCCTTCGTTAATGCGGAGGAATCCTATAGATTCCGATGAGTCTTCGAGTGGTTGACCAGTCTCTCGTTGTATCATGACAATCAGTTTTAGGCTTTCTCTACTGAGATGCTCATCCGGAATAACCAGGGCACAATCGCAGTAGTTCTCCTTTGGCCGCCTTAGTCGATAAAACGGAATGTAAGGCAACAAACCCAGGAGCCGGGCAAACCCAACATTTGACCAAAGACATGATTCGGAGCTGATGCATATAAGGCCAAACTCGCGACGCCAAACACTCCCGAAGGTATTTAGACTTTATAACATATACTAGGCTGAGCAACGCCCCTGAATATGAACCCTGTATTTCTAGGTACGTGCATTGATCTGTCGTGGCGAAATGCCTATAACGCCAGTGTCCGCTGTGGGTGTATTGAATGCCCACGGGATGTCAAGCAACAAAAGACAGTAAAGAAGGTTTACACAGGGGCTTAATCTAAAGAGAAACCTTTGAGCGGGGCCCTGCTGCACGTCTGTGCCTTTGTCTCCGTTGTGCCGTATCCTGGAAGGGTGTCGCATGAATAGTGTCTATAAAAACGAGAACTCATGTAAAAGAGTAGGCGTGCGAGAAGTTGGTCATTCTCAATGGATGTTAGAAATATGAGATATTGGCCTATTAATAAGGCAAGCCGAATTGTGGGCTTTACTACATGTTTGCAGCCCCTGGTACCATTTATGGAGATATATGTATGGCACCCAGCTCAGGTTTATCCGGGTTGTTGTTGATGGTGGTGCACTGGACTCGTCTAGCCGTGTCCGTGTTCTTAATGACCGACCATGCGTTCTGATGGAAGAGGCCTCTTAGTGTCCGGCTACGAGAGCCACCGCATACTGCTCTGTGTTTCCGCTAACAGTTATGACGCCACATGGACTGGGAATCTTAAGTTTAAGGCAGGAGTAGTTCGGTACTGCATTAAAGCAAGCGAAGGCCGTTCTTCCGAGTAATGCATGATAACCGCTGCTGAAGGGTGCGATGTCAAAAAGTAGTTCCTCGCTTCTGTAGTTGTCGGGAGAACCGAATGTCACATCTAATACGAGGGAGCCCCAGCAGCGGGCCTCAATGCCTGGTATCACTCCTTTAAAGGTGGTGTTACTTTGGCTTATTCTGGATGGGTCTATCCCCATCTTGCAGACGGTGTCCTGATATATCAGATTAAGACTACTGCCGCCGTCCATTAGGACTCGAGTGAGATGGTATCCGTCAATTATTGGGTCGAGCACCAAGGCAGTCGATCCTCCGTGTCGGATACTGGTCGGGTGGTCCCTATGATCAAAGGTGATCGGGTAGGCCGACCAGGTGTTGAATTTGGTGGCAATGGACTCTATGCGAGTTGCGTGGACCATGTTTACTATTCTGACTTCTGGTGGGAATTTTTTTTGTCCCCCAGTGTTCAGCTGGTGAGGCTCATCCTCGTCTTTGCTTGGCGTTTCCCTTCCCTTGTGTTCAGTGTTTATCTTGCCGGCCTGCTTGAAGATCCAACATTCTCTGTGAGTGTGATTTGTAGGTTTTTCGGGTGTGCCATGGATTTGGCACAATCTGTCCAGGACTTCATTCAGGTCGGACGGTCCTTCTTTGGTGCCTTTAAATGGCTTCTTTCTTTGACCGGGTCGAGAGCCCCTGAATCCGGCGTTGACCGCCGTGTTGTCCGGAATTTCTTCATTGTTCTGACGCTTGTTCTTTATTGCGTCGTGGCTTCCCATTGCCATCTCGAATTTCGGATGTGCCTGGGTCACTGGTGCCTCTACGGGCCAGCCAACTGTCTTCGCCCGCACAAAAGCGGGTCATAAGGCTTGTTAAGGCCACCATCGTCCTTGTCTTTTCTTGGCCGAGGTGTCTGGCCAGCCACTCGTCCCGGATACTGTGCTTAAAGGCCGCTAGGGCTTCGGCATCCGGACAGTCGACAATTTGATTCTTCTTAGTGAGAAATATGTTCCAGAGCTTGCGGGCTGACTCTCCAGGTTCTTGTATTATGTGACTTAGATTATCTGCGTCCGGAGGTCGGACATAGGTCCCTTGAAAATTGGCCCTGAAAGCGTCCTCAAGTTCCTCCCAGCTTCCGATTGAATTTTCGGGGAGGCTTTTCAACTAGTGTCGAGCTCGTTCTTTCAACTTGAGGGGAAGGTATTTGATGGCGTGGAGGTCATCCCCATGAGCCATGTGGATGTGAAGGAAAGAATCTTCAATCCAAACACCAGAGTATGTCGTTCCGTCATATGCCTCTATGTTCACGGGTTTAAATCCCTGTGGAAATTCGTGATCCAGCACCTCATCGGTGAAGCACAGAGGGTGTGCAGCCCCTCTGTATCTGGACGTGTCATGGCATGCTGTCGGCTGTTGTTGCATCCGGTGTTGATTCCGAACTGGTATTCGATTAGTGTGATTGTTTTGGTGACCATAATCCCGCATCAGAGCATGTCCTCTGGATCCGTAGATGGACCTGGCCACACCAGCCTTTTTGTCCAGGAGCTCGCATAAATCGTGTGCGGCATCAGTGGCTCCTCTATCGCGGCCATGAAGTGGTTGGTCTGGCCGAATGGTCGTATTGTTCTTTGGCGGCATGGGCTCTGCAGCCTCATCATCGAATTCGGGTAGCAGCTTGCGTTTGGCTAGCTCTTTGTGTGGCGATCGTTGCCACATTTTCCTTCAGTGTCGAGCACCTTATTCCATCTGCGGTTGAGCGTATCCTGCGCGGCTTTAAGCCTTTGCTTCTGCTTCATTAGGCTCCTTGCCGTGGCCATAAGCCTTCTGCGGAGGTTATCTTGTTCCAAACGTTTTTCCGGAATGATGAATGCATCGTCAACTGAACTGTCCTCCTTTCTGGAGGCGGTTTGATGAGTTCGGCCCTCGGGATCGCTGTGATCGGGCGTCTGTTCAGCGTGGCCTGGCTCTTCTTGCTCCATCGCTGGGTTCATATTGTTGCCATTGGAGTCAACTGGAGTGTTATTTTTCCTTGCGCTGTTATCGCTATTTTTACTGTGACTGGACTTAGAGCAGAGCCTACGCCGTTGTTTTGGCTTTTGTCCGGGGGGTTTATCCTCAGTTGTGTCCTTTTTGTCACCGCTGTTGAAAGTGCTAGTATCGACTAGAGGGGATGTGAATAGGCGAATTTTATGAAAGTCTTCAAAACTTGGAAGTTTCGAAGACAAACAACAGAAATAACCTAGTTGATATGCAGCGGAAGTTAAACTACCATAAGCAAGCCATAGTCAAGTATGTAATGATGTGAAAGTACAAGACTAACAACAGCTAAGTAGTAGGGATCAGGATGGAAGATAGTATGAAGCCAATCAACAGTAGTAGTCAAACAATGAAGTCAAACAGATAGACATATGGGCAGTGACTTCACGAAGACAAACTTAAGTAAAGGATGGAAGGGATAGAACTAGTTGCTTGTTGAAGACACAGTATTTGTTGGACCAGTTCCAGTTGCTGTGACAACTGTACGTCTGGTTAGGGAGGCTGAGATTTAACTCAGAAGACCGTGTCTTCACCTTATTCCCCTTGAGCTAAGGACACCCAGTCCTCGCCCAATCACTTTGGTAAGTCTTCAAGGGAGACTTCCAAACCTTCACAGACTTCGTTCACCGGCAATCCACAATTACTCTTGGATGCTCAGTACGCGACGCCTAACTGGCTGGAGGATACACAGTCCTCAAGTGTAATAAGTCTTCAGGTCACACAGACAGAAAGACTTCAGTGATGCCTAACACTCTTTGGCTCCGGGTGTTTGGGCTTTGTCCTCGCAAGGATTTTTCTCTCTCAAATGCTTCGAGGTGGGTTGCTCTCAAATGACAAAAGCCGTATACAAACTCTGAGCAGCCACCAATTTATGGTGTAGGGGGTGGGCTATTTATAGCCACTAGGCAACCCAACCTGATTTGTCCAAAATGACCCTGGGTCACTAAGGAACTGACACGTGTTCCAACGGTCAGATTTCAAACACACGCGGCAACTTTACTTGGGCTACAAGCAAAGCTGACTCATCCAGCTCTGGATAAGGTTTGCTCTCATTGTCTTCTCTCGAAGACATAGGATTTGAGTTGAGCATCACATCAGTCACTCTGACTTAGTTCACTTGGACCCCACTTAACAGTACGGTGGTTCCTATGACTCAACAAAGAAAAAAAGGAAACAACGAAACCACATAGTCTTCGCGCTCCATAGTCTTCACGCAATGTCTTCTCATGTCATAGTCTTTGATATGTATATCTTCTCATACCACCATTGTCTTCAATGTCTTCATACATTTTTAGGGGTCATCTCCGGTAGGTAAACCGAATCAATGAGGGACAGTACCTGCGTTATCCTACAATTCTCACAAACGCATTAGTCCCTCAACCAACTTTGTCGTCAATACTCCAAAACCAACTAGGGGTGGCACTAGATGCACTTACAATCTCCCCCTTTTTGGTGATTGATGACAAAATGGTTGAAGTTTTCAACGGGGATAAAGTATGTGAAATTGTAAAGGATAGGAAATTGTCTTCATAAGTAGCAAGGGCTCCCCCTGAAGATGTGCATATAAGTAATTTGCTTTTGGAATGCAAATGCACATGGCAGGTTTTACTTGTGGAGATCCACTTCAACTTATGAAGATAATTCATCATGCATGAACTGATATGGTAAGTAGAATGACATGCATAATGAAAAATGGACGTCTGCAGAATGATCTAAGTGCGGAAGTTATCGTAGCACATGCGGAATTTATCATCGCATCACAGTAAAGCAGATAGGTAGCAGACGACCATCAAGTTTAGGTGTTACAACTCAAAGAATCAAATGTTTCAAAAAGCAAGAGTTGTAAGCACACAGCAAAATATAATGCAACCGCCCATATGAACCCGCTTGAAGACTATCAACTCATACACTTCTCCCCCTTTTGTCAGTAAGGACCAAAAAGGTTTGAAGACATAGAGTATTTACTCGTCATGAGTAGGTGAAGCAGTTGGGTTCTCGTCGTTGGGTAGCAGTGCAGATGAACTTGGTACAGTGTCGAGGCGCGCAGTAGTTGGAGGTGGTGAAGTAGCGTCATCTTCATCATCGATTACTTTGGCATTTACCGTTGCCGCGGAGGAAGAATATTCTGAGTCTTCAAGAGATGGAGTACGACGTAGAACAGCAGTCCATGGAGGAGTGGTGTCAAACTGAAATCTTTCATCGAAGCCATCGTCTTGAAGATCTGCTTCAGCACTGAGCAAGGTCAAACTCTTCCATGATCGCCGGCAAGTTTCATGAGCAACAAATGCATTCTTGGTGGCAAGGTTGCGAATGTGATTGACATCCACCAAGAGGCTTTGCATCTGTCTCTTGAGCCAAAAGTGATGTTTATCCTGTTTCTGATGAAGGGCCACAAGAAGTTCTCGGTCATTGAGAACACGAGAACGCTTCGGACGCCTTTGGGCAATGGTGCTTTCAGTGGCTTCAGTGGGTGCTCGATGAGGCAGACGAGTGTTTCCAGCCAAGGGATAAATTCGTGTCGCTGCTTGAACACCTTCAATAGGCTGAGTGAAGCTTTGGTGCTCGGCATTCTGAAGACAAAGAGTCTTCTTGGCAGGATCAGGGTATATGGCTTCAAGTGACATATCAACCTCTGGTAAAAAGATCAGATGGTTGCGAGCAGATGGCTGATAGTTGACAGATGAGTGTTGCTTGATGAGGCGCATGACCCATGGAGCATAAAACTTCAGACCAAATAGGTCAGAGCCGGAAGCAGCAAGTTGTCTGGTGAAGAACTCTTGTGTGTTGAAGCTGATGCCATTGAGAATGTAGAAGACCAAAGTCTTCATAGCTCCTTCTAGCTTGGCCGCTAATGAATGTCCTTTGATAGGCCACAGAGTCCGCCTGATGATATGATATATGGTGCGAGGCAGATACTCAAGGTCTTCAACAAAGAAATCTGTTGGATATTCAGCGTCAGATGGCAAGGGCTTCATCATGCTCAACATCTGGCTCGTATTGGGTTCTGGCTTATGGAAGATACTCTCTACAACATTGCGGTGTAGCTGACAGTCAGGTTCATATAGTTCTCCAGGAGTGGCTAGCCCTGTAAGCTCGATGATATCCATAGCTTTGGCTTCATGATGAACATTTCCAGTCATCCACTCGAGAACCCATGTCTTGATATCTCTGTTGTAGCCGTGAATGTGTAGAGTAGCATAGAATTGAAGCACTAGCTCTTCATTCCAATGTTCTTTGTCTGTCACAAAGTGGAGCAGACCAGCATCACGAAAGCAATCAAGTGCTTCTTCTAAGCACGGCAGTCCAGCAATGGCTTCTGTATCAAGGCGCATATGAGGGAAAATGCGGCCTTGATCATATAAAATGCAGGAGTAATAGCTTCGCTGTTGATAGCTCCAGAACCAATCTGATGATATCCTTGGCTTGGAGTAGGGGTTCTTGGCGCTGTCAAAGAAGGTATTGTGGCTTTTGAAGCCATTGGCATTGAAGGATCCTGTTGAGTTTGCAGTACCTGGAAACCTTGGCAATCTTGGCTTGGGCTTCTGGACCTGAGGCCTATGCTCAATGTGATAGTCAAATTGAGGTCCTGAGGCAGTAGGCGGAGGTACCAGAATGGGCCATCGGGCAGTGGTAAGCTGACCATGACTGTATGCTTGCTCAATCGTGTGAGGCCTTGGTGGCAGAACAGGAGCAGGGGCAACAGTTGAGGCGACATGCTGCACAACAGGTGCTTCGAGAGCGATTGTCTCATTTGCTTCAGGTGCAGCAGCCTCAGTGGTTTCAGGTTCAGTGGACACACTTGCTTCTGGCACATTGGTTGGTGCAGGCTCCACATTAGCATCAGCCATGACTACGTCATTGGCTTCATTGGCGTTGGCGGTGGCAGCCTCAATATTGTCAACCTCCTCTTGACGAACAGGAGGGTCGGACACATGCACGTTCACATCAGGAACTGCTTCTTCTTCAATTGCTGGGGGAGTAGGTACACGTACTTCTTCTTGATTTTCCTCGGCTGATGCAGCCGGAATGTCTTCAGCGGCATGTGCTTCAGACACGGAGACATTCACAGTTGGAGTAGGTTCAGAAAATACTTGACGTGCAACAGGCGAACATTGCACTTCTCCTTCTGGAACGCTCGACAGAGGGACTTGAGGCCTTTGCCCTTTGCGAAGCCTGCGAAGTGCTGGCAACGCCTTTGGAGATGGAGTTGGCTGGGCCTGAAAGTCTTCATCCTCTTCTTGCATGGGGGGTGTAGCTTGTTGTTGTTGTTCGGGAGTACTGGGGGAGTCTTGTAGTTGTGGGTGATCAGCCCACGATGCATCCTGAGCAATTGGCGTCAGTGGACGACCAATGCTGATAAGTTCGATGTTCGTATGAACAGGTGATGATACCACGTCATGTTCGATCTGAGGAAGAACATCATCATCGGCGACATTGTCATCATGACCAATGTCTTCAGCAGCGGTAGGTTCAGCTGCTAAACTATCATCTGTCTTTCTTGATGTTCAGATGCGGGGCGAACCATTGAGATGGGTTCAACAATGAGGGGCTCTGTGGGAGCAGCCCGATTTTTCTTGGTCTTGCGCTTCTTCTTGGAGGGAGCAGCATCAGAGGCTTCAGTATTCTTCCTCTTTCTAGCTTCAGCTCTGTTCTTGGGTTGAAGGCCTCGATAGAGAATATCGCCCAAAGAACTCTTGATAGCATTCTTCTCTGCATATTCCTTGGTCACAAATTTGTACTTGAACCATTCTTCAGCCCAATAGCGTCGAATCCATTGGATTCGCGTCTTTCTCTGATGATAATTCTCTTCGGGGTCTGTCTTGTAGAGTTCTGCTAAGTCTTCAGGCAGATCTTTGGATGTTCCTTCTCTGCGCTGTCTGCCACCCTTCGTTGCTGATTTTTCTGCAGCCATGAACTTCAAACTAAATGGCTTCAATACGTTCAAAGGCTTCAGAGACTTTCGCTTGCTGGTCAAGCAGGAACTGGCTTCAGGAGAATTGATATGATGTTGTAAGTATTCTGCAAACGAATGTAGACTATGAGAACCAAGGGATTCTCCCACGGACATGTACCTGTGACAGCTTTAGAGATGCGAGGGAAGGGGAAGAGGTCATATGCATTCTCAGAAGATTTTGAAGATAAATCAGGTTGAATACATTGACCTCAGGATGCGAAGACATTCACTTATATAGGTGAGTTGGTTCCAGATTTGTACCAATCCGTGAATAAGTACAAGTGAGGAATCAAACTAGACAGGAAATCTAAGTGAATTGACTAGGCAGTATGAGATGCGGACAGAATAGATCTAACATTGAATAAGCTGAAACCACTTTTGGTAAATAGGATGAATCTTGAAGATCAAAAAGGTGGTAAAAATAGAGTTATAATTACCGCACGAAGAACTGCTAGATGGGAAGAATAGTAGACCGAGCAGTTCAGCCCACCGTGCCCTAACTTGGCGACGGAGGACACCTACGGCGACGGAGGAGAGGACGATGTCCGCGGACGGCGTGAGGACGGCGTCGGAGAAGTCGCGGCAGCTAAGCGCTTCGTCGCCGGCGTCGTCGAGAGCTAGCGGTGGCGCTAGGGTTTTGACGAGGTGGAGAGGTGGAAGAAGGATTTCTTTACCGCAGGGGACAAGTATTTATAAGTAGGTGAGAGACACAGCGCAATTACACTGGTGCCCCTGGCGGTTCACATCTGAGGGGTACGTGGCATGCATGCAACATACTTAGGATTGTCCCACGTTCCCATGCCCGCCAGGCATGTCGGAGAGTTGTTCCGGCTTATCCGGATTTCAACAATAAAGATAATTCATTTAAAACAGATTTAATGTTTGTCTCTTTGCCTTCTGCTGACAAGGACGCAAAGAAGACATTCGACAGTTTCAATAGAATGCATATGATTTGGACAGATAGTGTTTGAGATAGAAAGCATAGAGAGGTTAGGGTCCGATCACATTCACTTAGTTCAAAAGATTCAAACTGAAGACATAGCTATAAGTGAATGCTGTAGAGGACAGAACACTAGTATATATATATGCAATCAAATCGTCATAGAAAAAAATGAAGATAAATTGAAACTGAAGGCAAACCAAATGCAAAGTCATTGCAATATAACGCCATGAGTGGAACACTTCAAACAGAGAAAGTTGGTGGTGGCGTTACCCACCGTATAGGAAATATTAGACCCAGACACGGCACACAATTACCGTGGCGCTCCGAAGTCAAATTCCATGTTAATGTATTCACACTCAGAGTGTAAATCTTCATTGATTGAAGATATACATTACTTTGTGTGTTGCACATCTAAGTCATCAACATGCATAAGTGTTAGGATGTGTGCCTGATCACAGGACATTCGAGGATTCCAAGATATTTAGCTCACACCGTAACTTGCAAAACCATTTCTCGTCCAAGGGCTTTGTGAAGATATCTGCGAGTTGCTCTTCAGTGTTGACGTGCATGATATCTATATCTTTCTTCATAACATGATCTCTGAGAAAGTGATGACGTATTTCAATGTGCTTTGTCTTCGAGTGCTGGACAGGATTGTTGGCTATCTTGATGGCACTTTCATTATCGTAGAAGAGTGGTAATTGTTTCAGGTTGATGCCATAATCCTTGAGAGTTTGCTTCATCCATAGAAGCTGAGCACAACAAGATCCAGCAGCAATGTATTCAGATTCAGCAGTTGAGAGTGATACACAGTTCTGCTTCTTTGAAGACCAACAGACAAGTGATCGACCAAGAAAATGACATGTGCCTGATGTAGACTTGCGATCCACCTTGTCACCAGCATAGAATCCAACCAAATCAAATTTTGAGCCCTTGGGATACCATAATCTAAGTGTTGGGGTGTAAGCCAAATATCGAAGAATTCGCTTCACAGCTAAGTGATGCGATTCCTTTGGTGCCGCTTGGAATCGAGCACACATGCAAACACTAAGCATAATATCTGGCCTAGATGCACATAAATAAAGCAAAGAACCAATCATGGAGATGTATACCTTTTGATCGAACTCTTTACCATTGTCGTCGGGACCAAGATGGTGTTTGGCAGGCATTGGCGTCGTGTAGCCTTTGCAGTCTTCCATTCCAAACTTCTTCAGACAATCTTTGAGGTATTTTTCTTGAGATATGAAGATGCCATTGCTTTGCTGACGAATTTGAAGACCAAGGAAGAACTTCAGCTCACCCATCATGGACATTTGATATTGCTCTTGCATCATGTACCCAAACTCATCACTGTACTTCTGGTTGGTGCAGCCGAAGATTATGTCATTCACATATATTTGGCACACAAATAGTTCACCATCATATGTCTTCGTGAAAAGTGTGGGATCGAGGGATCCAGGTTTGAAGCCTTTGCTCTTCAGGAAGTCTTTGATCGTATCATACCAGGCACGAGGAGCTTGTTTGAGGCCATACAGTGCTTTGTTTAGCTTGTACACCATATCAGGATGTTTTGGATCTTCAAAGCCAGGTGGTTGTGCGACATATACTTCTTCTTCAATCTTGCCATTGAGAAATGCACTTTTCACATCCATTTGATGTAGCAAGATGTTGTGATGATTAGCATAGGCTAGCAGTATGCGAATAGCTTCAAGCCTAGCAACCGGAGCAAATGTTTCATCGAAGTCTATTCCTTCAACTTGAGTATAACCTTGAGCCACAAGACGTGCTTTGTTTCTGACGACTTGACCATTCTCATCTTGCTTGTTTCGAAATATACATTTTGTTCCAATAATCTTATGCTTGCGAGGGTCAGGTCGCTTGACGAGTTCCCAAACATTATTCAGCTTGAACTGTTGAAGTTCTTCTTGCATGGCTTGAATCCATTCAGGTTCCATAAAGGCTTCAGCAACTTTCTTGGGTTCTGATATTGACAGAAATGAAAAGTGCCCACAGAAGTTTGCTAGCTGTGTTTCTCTTGATCGAGTGAGCGGACCAGGTGCATTGATGCTGTCAATTATCTTCTCTATTTGAACTTCATTTGCAACACGGGGATGAACAGGATGAAGATTTTGCTCTGGCTGATCATTGTCATCATTCGGAGGATTGTCTTCGGTCTGAGCATTGTCTTCAGGTTGATTTGGTGCAGAGATGATAAGTTCCTCTTCAGGCTGTGCTTCAGAGGACATGATTTCACCAGTTCCCATCAGCTTGATAGACTCGTTTGAAGGAGCTTCATCTAGTGTACTTGGCAGAAACTCTCTTTGTGAACCATTGGTTTCATCAAATTTCACATCCACGGTTTCAACGATTTTGTAGAGAAAAAGGTTGAAGACTCTGTAGGAGTGTGAATCCTTTCCATAGCCAAGCATGAAGCCTTCGTGAGCCTTAGGTGCAAATTTTGACTTGTGATGGGGATCCTTGATCCAGCATCTAGCTCCAAATACTCTGAAGTAACTGACGTTTGGCTTCTTGCCAGTTAGAAGCTCATAGGATGTTTTGTTCAGAAGCTTATGGACGTAGACATGGTTGATGATGTGACATGCAGTATCAATAGCTTTGGGCCAGAACTTCCTTGGTGTCTTGTATTCATCTAGCATTGTTCGAGCCATCTCAATGAGGGTTCTGTTTTTGCGCTCAACGATGCCATTTTGCTGAGGTGTGTATGGAGCAGAGAATTCATGAGTGATTCTCATTGTATCCAGATACAGATCAAGTCCAGTGTTCTTGAATTCAGTGCCTTTGTCACTTCTGATGTGCTTGATCTTCACGCCATAATTGTTCATTGCTCGATTTGCGAAGCGCCTGAAGACATCTTGCACTTCAGTCTTGTAAAGAATTATATGAACCCATGTGTATCTTGAGTAGTCATCAACAATGATGAAGCCATAGAGACAGGCAGTTGTTGTGAGGGTGGAGTAGTGAGTAGGTACAAATAAGTCCATGTGTAACAGCTCGAAGGGTTGACATGTTGTCATGATTGTCTTCGAGGGATGCTTTGCCCTTGTCATCTTTCCAGCTTCACAGGCACCACACAGATGATCCTTCTTGAACTTGACATCTTCGATGCCTATGACATGCTTCTTCTTGACAAGTGAGTGCAAATTCCTCATGCCAGCATGCCCCAGCCTTCGATGCCAGAGCCAGCACTCTGAAGCTTTTGTCAAAAGACATACGGCAAGCTATGGACCTGCTGAGAAATCTACCATGTATAGATCATCTTTTCGATACCCTTCAAAGACTAGAGATTTGTCAAATTCCATTAGTACAAGGCAACAATATTTGCCAAATATCACAATCATGTTCAAGTCACAAAGCATTGAGACAGACATTAAGTTGAAACCAAGGGATTCAACAAGCATCACTTTATCCATGTGTTGATCCTTTGAGATTGCAACTCTACCTAGACCTAATACTTTGCTTTTACCAGTGTCAGCAAATGTGATTTGACTCTTGTCGGATGGACGTAAGGTTGAGTCCATGAGAAGACTTCGATCACCAGTCATATGATTTGTGCATCCACTGTCCATAATCCATTCTAAAGCTTTTGGTGATGTACCCTACAGTGCAGTTAGGAGGATAGGCTTCACAAGAGTGTTGTGAAGCATAAGCATTTGCCACATATAGGGACAGTCACATCACATATCAAAGTTAGGACATAGTATGACTGATAACTGATTCAGATTTGAAGTATATAGAATGACACTTTTAGCGTGCGTCCAGAGTGAGTTTTAGGTCCCCAACAATAGTATCGGACGCCATTGATTGCTGACTGGAGACCACATTCTGCAAAAGAGAGTTAATTCTTCTTCACCACCCACATTTTCAGGGGTGGCTTAGAAGCAATGAGTCTAAGTGCAGCATCTGAGAATTTCGGCTTTGAAGCCCTAGCAAATAGCCTTGCAGGAGATGAATGATACTCATGTGAATAAGCAGAAAAGTTCTTAGTTCTATGAACATAGCGGTTTGAAGACACACACACATATTCATGAGTCTGAGTATGATTTCCCTGGAAAACATTGGCGTTAGGGTGACTCAAGTGAGTCCTGTGTTCGTAAGTAGCCGTTGGACCATATGATGCCTTTGGTCTGGGGTTTTTCTTCTTCACTGGTGGTGTCATGATGACATTCACTGGAAGATTCTCAAGGCAGCTTTTGGGAACCCAGATCTTCTTCATAGGAGGTCCATTCCTGCAGTTAGTACCAATATACCTGGCAAACACTTCACCATTCTGATTTTTGAATAGTTTATAGTTTGCATCAAAGGATTCATCAATGATAATAGGATTAGCACAGGTAAACCCAGATAAAGTGGATGGATCCACTGAAGGTTCCTTTGCAGCAACCCATGTGGTTTTGGGATACTGCTCAGGCTTCCAGTAGGAACCATCAGCATTCATTTTCCTCTCGAACCCAACACCCTCTTTCCTAGGGTTTCGGTTCAGAATCTGCTTTTTGAGGACATCGCAGAGTGTCTGATGTCCCTTCAAACTTTTGTACATCCCTGTTTCAAGCAATGTCTTCAACCTAGCATTTTCATCAACAATATTAGTGGTATCCTCCGCAGAGGGGTTAGTAACCACTTCAGTAGGTGAAGACAATGAAACAGCAGCAGTAGTGGAACATTCAGCAACAGTTGTAGCGTTATCATGCTCAATGCATTTTAAACATGGTGGTTCAAATCCATCCTGAGCGGAACAGATCTGTTGAGCGCAAAGTGACTCATTCACCTTTTGAAGATCTTCATGAGCCGCTCTCAATTTCTCAAGCTCTTGTTTCCTTTGAATATAACCATAGGAGAGCCTTTCATAAGTAGTTGAGAGTGATTCATGATGACCTTCAAGTTCTTGGTACTTAGCATGAAGATTTTTTATGTCATCAACTAAGGACTGTGAACGTGTCATTTCAGCGTCCAACAGGTCATCGCTTTTGTCTAACAGTTTTTGAGTATGTTCCATAGCCTTTTGTTGTTCAGTTGCAATTTTAGCAAGTGTTTTGTAACTGGGTTTGGATTCACAATCAGAGTCATCTTCACTTGACGTTTGAAAGTAAGCATCGCGGGATTTTACCTTGGCACCACATGCCATGAAGCAGTAGGTGGGAGAAGGATCGTCTTCGTCATTAGCTTTAGCATTGGTGTGGAAGTCATTGTCTTCAGTGTTGAAGATGGACTTGGCGACATAGGCTGTGGCTAGAGCCAGACTTGCAACACCAGGGTCGGACTCCTCTCCAGATTCCACCTCCGCCTCCTCAGAAGCTGACTCCTCCTCTGAATCCATTTCCTTGCCAACAAAAGCACGAGCCTTGCCAGATGAGCTCTTCTTGTATGATGAAGACTTGGAAGAAGACTTAGAAGACTTTGAGGATTTCTTCTTCTTCTTATCATCAGAATCATATTTCTTGCTCTTCTTCTTCTTCTTCTCATTGTCCCACTGAGGACACTCAGATATGTAGTGACCAGGTTTCTTGCACTTGTGGCAGGTTCTCTTCTTGTGGTCATGGGTGGAAGCTTCATCATTCTTGGAGCTGGATCGTGAAGACTTTCTAAAGCCCTTTTTCTTGGTGAACCTCTGAAACTTCTTCACCAGCATGGCAAGTTCCTTTCCAATGTCTTCAGGATCATCAAAACCGTAGTCAAATTCTTCTTCAGATGAGGAAACAACTTTTGCCTTCAAAGCACGAGTTCGGCCATAGTTTGGACCATAGATATCTTTTTTCTTAGAAAGTTGGAACTCATGTGTGTTGAGCCTCTCAAGTATATCAGATGGATCGAGTGTCTTGAAGTTAGGACGTTCTTGTATCATGAGGTCAAGGGTGTCAACGGAGCTGTCAAGTGATCTCGGCAGTGTCTTGACGATTTCATGCTTGGTGATCTCAGTGGCGCCAAGAGCTTGAAGCTCATTTGTGATGTCAGTCAGACGATCAAACGTGAGTTGGACATTTTCATTGTCGTTTCTCTTGAAGCGGTTGAAGAGGTTGCGAAGAACACTGATCCTTTGATCTCTCTGGGTTGAGACGCCTTCATTGACCTTGGATAGCCAGTCCCAGACTAGCTTTGACGTTTCCAGAGAACTCACACGGCCATACTGTCCTTTGGTCAGATGAGCACAGATGATGTTCTTTACAGTAGAGTCCAGTTGAATGAACTTCTTGACATCAGTGGGGGTGACACCTTCACCAGTTTTGGGAACGCCGTTCTTGACGACATACCAGAGGTCGACATCAATGGCTTCAAGATGCATGCGCATCTTATTCTTCCAGTAGGGATATTCAGTTCCATCGAACATGGGGCAAGCAGCGGAGACCTTGATTATCCCTGCAGTCGACATAGCTGAAACTCCAGGTGGTTAAACCGAATCACACAAAACAAGGGAGTACCTTGCTCTGATACCAATTGAAAGTGCTAGTATCGACTAGAGGGGGTGTGAATAGGCGATTTTTATGAAAGTCTTCAAAACTTGGAAGTTTCGAAGAAAAACAACAGAAATAACCTAGTTGATATGCAGCAGAAGTTAAACTACCATAAGTAAGCCATAGTCAAGTATGTAATGATGTGAAAGTACAAGACTAACAGCAGCTAAGTAGTAGGGATCAGGATGGAAGATAGTATGAAGCCAATCAACAGTAGTAGTCAAACAATGAAGTCAAACAGATAGACATATGGGCAGTGACTTCACGAAGACAAACTTAAGTAAAGGATGGAAGGGATAGAACCAGTTGCCTGTTGAAGACACAGGATTTGTTGGACCAGTTCCAGTTGCTGTGACAACTGTACGTCTGGTTAGGGAGGCTGAGATTTAACTCAGAAGACCGTGTCTTCACCTTATTCCCCTTGAGCTAAGGACACCCAGTCCTCGCCCAATCACTCTGGTAAGTCTTCAAGGGAGACTTCCAAAACTTCACAGACTTCGTTCACTGGCAATCCATAATTACTCTTGGATGCTCAGAACGCGACGCCTAACCGGCTGGAGGATACACAGTCCTCAAGTGTAATAAGTCTTCAGGTCACACATATAGAAAGACTTCAGTGATGCCTAACACTCTTTGGCTCTGGGTGTTTGGGCTTTGTCCTCGCAAGGATTTTTCTCTCTCAAATGCTTCGAGGTGGGTTGCTCTCAAACGACAAAAGCCGTATACAAACTCTGAGCAGCCACCAATTTATGGTGTAGGGGGTGGGCTATTTATAGCCACTAGGCAACCCGACCTGATTTGTCCAAAATGACCCTGGGTCACTAAGGAACTTACACGTGTTCCAACGGTCAGATTTCAAACACACGCTGATGAAGTCATATACCTAGGGTAGGGTCACGGGCTTGGCCAAAATACCCTCCCCAAGGACATCTTCAGAAGAAACTGCCTTCCAGTCGACCAAGAGGGATTCCACTCGACGGACTTGAAGACACTCGACCATGAAGATTCACTCGACCACCACGAGATGAAGAGCCACTCTGCATCTGAATGGTCTTTTATTAAATAGTCTTTATGGTCATGATGACACTTTGTGTAAGGCGTTACCAGTAATGCCCATCTTTATGTACTTTAAACCCTGCATAACTGAGGGCCGGAGGGGTCTAGCAGACACTATATAAGCCACCCCCCTCCTCAGTGTAAAGGGTTCGCACCCCTGTAACTCATACGCACATAATCCAGTCGACCGCCTCCGGGCTCCGAGACATAGGGCTGTTACTTCCTCCGAGAAGGGCCTGAACTCGTAAATCCCTTGCGTACAGAACTACTCCATAGCTAGGATCTTGCCTCTCTATACCTACCCCCCATTCTACTGTCAGACTTAGAACAACGACAGTTGGCTCCCACCATGGGGCAGGTGTCTTAGCGATTTTTGGAGAAGTTGCAATTGTTCCGATTGTTTTCATCATGGTTTTGGGTGGAGTTTTGGTCGAGGGCCGCGAGATCCGTCTCAGCGCGCTCACCTTCATCGCCGACGACTCCGCTTGGCTCCAGGAGGCTCCACTCGACATTGACGCGCTCCCCGTCTGCGGCGCGACGCATTCTCAGGCGTGTGTCCGTGGCGTTCTGCTGCGACAACCGTCGACTCCGTATCGGACAACTTTCGTGTCATCCTCCCTCCCGGTCTCTCGCTAGCGCATGCGCACTGGTCGGTCAAGGCTTCAGCGGTGGGTGAGGCACGCAGTGGCTCGCCAATCGGCCACCACCCAAGTCGCGGCAATTGAGCCCGACGAATCTCTCTACGGCCTGTTCGATCTGTCGACTAGCTCCGTAGAGACTGCATCCGAGTGTGACAGCAGTGATCCAGCGGCGGAGGTCCTGATGGTCAACGGGCCTCGTAGCCCTCCCGGCTTCCCCCACGACGACGGGGTGGACGGTGGAGGCGACCCCGCTCAGGCACATGAGGAATATCAACCCAAGCCACTTACTTCTCTGCAAAGGGAAGAACTTCGCCACAGGAACATGGATGCCCTGCATACTCCCATCGCAGGAGAAACTCCCGAGGCT
Organism: Triticum timopheevii; assembly: GCA_963921465.1. NCBI lineage: Eukaryota > Viridiplantae > Streptophyta > Magnoliopsida > Poales > Poaceae > Triticum > Triticum timopheevii. Next base: position 627,001,906 of record OY997268.1, read on the forward strand.
CGAACCTTGGAAGAGGCGCGTTTGGCCAACTTGGCTGAACGCACTCGACTGGAGAACCTCCAGCGAGCTCTTGACGACCGTGCGCGGCAACGAGTACCCGACTCCAGTCGACGTCCACTCTTTCCGCAACCGACTCAGGTATATCGAACCCCGATTCAGAATTTAGCAGCTGCAGCCCGTATAGCGGAGTCAATTCGGCCCTCTCAGTCAGAGGCTGGTAGAGGCTTGATGCAGATCAGGGACTTGCTTAGAGCAGCAGGAGATCAGAATTCAATCGTGTCACAGTCGCGCAACAGGATTCACAGTCGATCTGTCGCTGCGAATACTGTTCAGTCGGCTCACAGCCCAAGGTCGCCTCCGAGGCGCGTGGGACGTGAAGGCCAGCGGGATCACTATGATGACCGATTTGATCGTGATGATAGGCGTCGAGTGCCCACTCCTCCCCCGAGAGGTGGGTCTAATGTCCATCGACAGCAAGATGACAGGCGCCAGCTCAGTATTGGGCGGAGAGCTCCGGTCGATCCCAGAGAACCAGGCTTTGACGCGAGATCCATCATCGTGCAAGGTTTGGTCGACTGGAACAGAGCTCACAGAGGTGGCCATGACAGAGATGTGCCCACTAGCAGTCGAGTCCATGTTTCGGGCCCAGAATGCTTTAGCAGAGCCATCAGAGCCGCAGTAATACCCCCCAACTTCAGGTTGGCGACTGGGGTAAGTAAGTTCACCGAAGAGTCCAAGCCTGAAACTTGGCTCGAAGACTACTGGGTGGCGGTACAGATTGGTGGCGGTAATGATGAGGTGGCCATGAAGCATTTGCCACTCATGCTAGAGGGTTGGGCCAGAGCATGGTTGAATCAGTTAGCTCCCAGCAGCATTTACACTTGGGAAGATCTTTCCCGAGTGTTCATCAGGACATTCGAGGGAACTTGCAAATGACCGGCCGGATTAACGGAGTTGCAAGTCTGCGTACAGAAGTCGAGTGAAACATTGAGAGATTACATCCAGAGATGGATCACTTTGCATCATACCGTGGAGAATGTGTCGGACCATCAAGCGGTCTGCGCCTTCAAGGATGGTATCAAGAACAGAGAGTTGAGCCTGAAGTTTGGTCGGACCGGGGATATGACCTTGAGTCGAATGATGGAAATCGCCACAAAGTACGCCAATGGTGAAGAAGAGGACCAACTCCGGAGCGGCAAGTACAAGCCGAGTCAGTCGGAGAAAGGAAACTCCAGTCGGAAGCAGAAGCGGAAGGCCGAGCCAGCTGCTCCTGGAGAGGCTCTGGCTGTGACTCAGGGCAAATTCAAAGGAAATCCCAAAGGATCTTGGAACCCCAAGAAGGTAAAGGATAAAGAAGGAAATGACGTGATGGATCTGCCGTGTCACATCCACACGAAGAAAGACGAAGAGGGTAACTTCATCTACCCAAAGCATACCACTCGCCAGTGTCGGCTCTTGATCCAGCAGTTTCAAGGCAAGCAGCCCAAGGACAAAGAGAAGGAGCCGGACAAGGCTGAGGACAAGGAGGACAGTGATGGAGGTTACCCCCATGTCAATTCCACCCTGATGATTTTTGCTGATGTAGAGAGCAAAAGTCGACTGAAAGTGATCAACCGCGAGGTGAATATGGTCACCCCGGTGACACCAAGCTATCTGAGATGGTCGCAAACTCCCATTACATTCGACCAGTCCGATCACCCCACTCACATTGCCACCCCTGGGAGGCAAGCGCTGGTGGTTGACCCAGTCGTCGAAGGCACTCGGCTGACGAAGGTATTGATGGATGGCGGCAGTGGATTGAATATACTGTATGCAGAGACGCTCAAGGGAATGGGCATTCCGATGTCCAGGATCAGCTCCAGTAACATGAGTTTTCATGGAGTCATTCCTGGGAAGAAGGCTGAGTCACTAGGCCAAATAGCTCTGGATGTTGTGTTCGGCGACTCGAAGCATTTTCCCAAAGAGAAGCTGACTTTTGAAGTCGTGGATTTTCAAAGTGCTTACCACGCTATTTTGGGGAGACCTGCTTACGCACGGTTCATGGCTCGACCATGTTACGTGTACCTCAAACTGAAGATGCCCGGCCCCAAAGGTGTGATCACTATCACTGGCAATCGGAAGAAGGCAGAAGAGTGTTTTCAGAAAGGCTCGAAAATTGCCGATTCCCAGATAACAATGGTAGAGCTGGAAGGGTACAAGAAAAATGCAGATGCGAGTGAGTTGTTGCGGGCCAAGAAGCCTGCCACAGAATCAGCATTTCAGTCGTCTGGAGAGACGAAACCTGTTCACATTCACCCGACCGATCCCAATGTAGCTCCAACCCATATTTCCACAACACTCGACTCTAAATAGGAAGAAGCGCTCATCCAGTTCCTCCGTGAGAACTGGGACATCTTCGCATGGAAGCCAGCTGACATGCCGGGTGTTCCCAGGGGGCTAGCTGAGCATCGCCTTAGAGTCGACTCAAAAGAGAAACCTGTTAAAGAACATCTTCGACGGTCCGCCGTTCAGAAGAAAAAAGCCATTGGCGAGGAGGTGGCTCGACTCCTTGCAGCAGAGTTTATCCGAGAGATATACCACTCCGAGTGGCTCGCCAATGTCGTCATGGTTCCCAAGAAGGACAACTCACTTCGCATGTGCATTGATTTCAAACATATCAATCGGGCCTGCCCGAAAGATCATTTTCCTCTCCCTCGCATCGACCAAATTGTCGACTCGACTGCGGGGTGCGAGAGATTGTCTTTTTTAGATGCCTATTCCGGGTATCATCAGATCCGTCTGTATGGACCTGACGAAATCAAAACAGCTTTCATCACTCCATTCGGGTGCTTCTGCTATATCACCATGCCATTCGGTCTCAAGAATGCCGGAGCCACGTTCATGAGGATGATTCAAAAGTGTCAACTCACACAAACTAGTCAGAACGTGGAAGCGTATATGGATGATATCGTGGTCAAGTCACGAAAGGGTTTCGACCTGTTGACTGACTTAGCTGAAACATTTGCCAATCTCAGGAGATACGATATCAAGCTTAATCCTTCAAAGTGCACATTCGGAGTACCTGGCGGAAAGTTACTCGGTTTTCTCGTTTCAGAACGAGGAATCGATGCTAACCCAGAAAAAGTTGGCACCATACTCCGAATGAAACGCCCTGTGTGTATGCACGATGTCCAGAAGCTTACTGGATGCTTGGCCGCGTTAAGTCGATTCATCTCTCGCCTCGGTGAAAAGGCGTTGCCTCTTTACCGACTGATGAAAAAGGCAGACAAGTTCGAGTGGACTACAGAAGCTGATGCAGCGTTTGCCGAGCTAAAAGCTCTGCTCTCCACCCAGCCGGTGCTTGCTGCTCCAATCAGCAAAGAGCCTCTGTTGCTTTACATTGCAACCACAGGACAGGTCGTCAGTACAGTACTTACGGTCGAGCGGAAAGAGGAAGGTAAAACCTTCAAAGTTCAGCGCCCAGTGTATTATCTCTCGGAAGTTTTGACTCCATCGAAGCAAAGATATCCTCATTATCAGAAGCTCGTATATGGAATCTACATGACCATGAAGAAGGTTGCTCATTATTTCTCTGATCATGACATTACAGTCGTCAGTGATGCACCATTGTCAGAGATTCTGCACAACAGAGATGCAACTAGTCGAGTGGCTAAATGGGCAATTGAACTTCTTCCCCTTGATATCAAATTTGAGGCAAAGAAAGCCATTAAGTCCCAGGCTATAGCTGATTTCCTTGCCGAGTGGATTGAACAACAGCAGCCGACTCAAGTTCACTCGGAGCATTGGACCATGTTCTTTGATGGCTCTAAGATGTTAAATAGTTCTGGTGCTGGGGTTGTTCTAGTTTCCCCCCGAGGAGATAAGTTCAGATATGTGCTCCAGATCCACTTTGATTCCTCCAACAATGAAGCAGAGTATGAAGCACTCTTGTATGGGTTGTGCATGGCCATCTCACTCGGTGTCTGTCGCCTTATGGTTTATGGTGACTCAGATTTGGTGGTCAATCAGGTGATGAAGGAGTGGGACGTTAGAAGCCCAGCCATGACTGGATACTGCAATGCAGTGAGCAAGCTTGAAAAGAAATTCGAAGGGTTGGAGCTCCATCACATACCCCGACTGAAGAATCAAGCGGCTGATGATTTGGCGAAGATAGGTTTCAAGAGAGAAGCCATTCCCAGTGATGTGTTCTTGGAGCATATCCATACTCCGTCAGTCATAGAAGATCCTTTTACTGAAGAAACTCCGCAGCCCAAGAGTATCACAGACCCGACTGAGGTTGAAGTGCCGGTAGTGGTCGACCTGATCATGGAAGCTTTGGTGATCACTCCCGATTGGACAGTACCATACATCGCGTATATCTTGAGGAAAGAGCTCCCGAAAGACGAAGAAGAGTCTCGACAGATCGCCCGCCGATCTAAAGCCTTTACTGTGATAAGGGGACAGCTGTACAGAGAAAGCGCGACTGGAGTCAGTCAGAAATGCATAACACCAGAGGAAGGTCGAATAATTCTGGATGATATCCACTCGGGGACATGTGGCCATCATGCGTCCTCTCGGACCATCGTGGCCAAAGCATACCGAGCCGGATTTTATTGGCCAAGAGCGAACGAGATGGCAAAGGAGATAGTCGACAAGTGTGACGGATGTCAATTTTACTCCAATATGTCACACAAGCCCGCATCAGTTTTGAAGACCATACCACTCATCTGGCCCTTCGCAGTATGGGGGTTGGATATGGTAGGGCCCCCGAGAACAGGCAGAAGCGGTTTTACGCATGTGCTGGTAGCAGTCGACAAGTTCACCAAGTGGATCGAGGCTAAACCCATCAAGAACCTTGATGCCGGTACTGCTGTCAGCTTCATCAGAGAATTAATATTCAGATATGGAGTCCCGCACAGCATCATCACCGAAAACGGGTCAAACTTCGACTCAGAGGAATTCAGGGCATTCTGCACTTCTCAGGGCACACGAGTCGACTATGCTTCAGTCGCCCATCCTTGGTCGAATGGACAGGCAGAGCGGGCCAATGGCTTGATTCTTAAAGGGTTGAAGCCCCGACCGATGCGTGATCTCAAGCATGCGGCCAGAGCATGGGTCGACGAGCTTCCCTCGGTACTTTGGGGGTTAAGGACCACGCCTAATCGGTCTACTGGGAGAACTCCTTTCTTCCTGGCCTACGGAGCTGAAGCAGTCCTGCCGAGTGACCTTCTCCATAATGCTCCTCGAGTCGAACTTTACACCGAGGCTGAAGCAGAACAAGCATGGCAGGACACAGTCGACCTTTTAGAGGAAGAAAGGGAGATGGCCCTGATCCGATCAACCATTTATCAACAAGACTTGCGCCGTTTCCACGCCAAAAACATGAAAAGTCGAGCCTTCCAGGAAGGAGATTTGGTTCTCCGAGTGCATCAGCAGAAACCCCATAAACTTGCTCCTTCTTGGGAAGGCCCCTTCATCGTCACCAAGGTTCTCCACAATGGAGCGTACCGTCTTTACAACGTCGAGCACAACATCGACGAGCCCCGAGCTTGGAACGCGGAGCTTCTCCGCCCCTTTTACACTTAAGTATTCACTCGGATGAGTTGTAATAAAAGTACTTCTGTAGTTTATTTATCAAAGACAAGGGCTTTATATTTTCCCCAGTAACTATACTTTTGTTCACATAAGGCAATCCCCCAGTGGGTGGCTTGGCTGCGAATCTGATTCGCCCAAGTCTGTAAAAAAATCCCAACCGAGTGGTGAGTCGGCCTCCCACTCGGGGGCTTAGCTGCGAAATCAGTTTCGCCTAAATTAAACAAAATCCTACCGAGTGGTAAGCCAGCCTTCCACTCGGAGGCTTAGCTGCAGTCCAAGTACTCGCCTAAGTTAAACAAAATCCTACCGAGTGGTAAGCCAGCCTTCCACTCGGAGGCTTAGCTGCAGTCCAACTACTCGCCTAAGTTAAAAAAAATCCTACCGAGTGGTAAGCCAGCCTTCCACTCGGAGACTTAGCTGCAGTCCAAGTACTCGCCTAAGTTAAACAAAATCCTACTGAGTGGTAAGCTAGCCTTCCACTCAGAGGCTTAGCTGCAGTCCAAGTACTCGCCTAAGTTAAACAAAATCCTACCGAGTGGTAAGCCAGCCTTCCACTCGGAGGCTTAGCTGCAGTCCAAGTACTCGCCTAAGTTAAACAAAATCCTACCGAGTGGTAAGCCAGCCTTCCACTCGGAGGCTTAGCTGCAGTCCAAGTACTCGCCTAAGTTAAACAAAATCCTACCGAGTGGTAAGCCAGCCTTCCACTCGGAGGCTTAGCTGCAGTCCAAGTACTCGCCTAAGTTAAACAAAATCCTACCGAGTGGTAAGCCAGCCTTCCACTCGGAGGCTTAGCTACAGTCCAAGTACTCGCCTAAGTTCAAATACAACGCACGCTACGCAAGGAAGACGAGGTGCAGGTCGACTGCTACCCTCTCCTTCTGAGCTACGCCACAAATACAACGTGCGCTACGCAAGGAAGACGAGGTGCAGGTCGATTGCTACTCTCTCCTTCCGAGCTACGCCACAAATACAATGTACGATCCGCAAGGAGGACGAGGTACAGGTCGGCTGTTACCTTCCTCTCCAGAGGTACGCCTTGAAAATCCTACCGAGAGGAGAGCGAACCTCCCACTCGGGGGCTTAGCTACAGCCCAGTGCTGGCCTAAGTTTTTGAAAAAACTACCGAGTGGAGAGCAGACTTCCCACTCGGGGGCTTAGCTGCAGCCCAGTGCTCGCCTAAGTTTTTGAAAAACCTATCGAGTGGAGAGCAGACCTCCCACTCGGAGGCTTAGCTGCAGCCCAGTGCTCGCCTAAGTTTTTGAAAATCCTACCGAGTGGAGAGCAGACCTCCCACTCGGGGGCTTAGCTGCAGCCTAGTGCTTGCCTAAGTTTTTGAAAATCCTACCGAGTGGAGAGCAGACCTCCCACTCGGGGGCCTAGCTGCGGCCCAGTGCTCGCCTAAGTTTTTGAATATCCTACCGAGTGGAGAGCAGACCTCCCACTCGGGGGCTTAGCTGCAGCCCAGCACTCGCCTAAGTATATTGGGGAACAAGTCGATTGCAATCAGCGCTTCGCTTTATCCTGCAAAAGACACCACAAACCGAATGCAAACATATTCAACGTCGAATCCAGGTTCAGATAAAGCCTAACAGAACCGAAAGTGCTCAGGCGCTAAAGCCTGTTAAGGTTTGTCGGTTACAAAAATCACTCGGCATACCGAGGCAAATTTAAAGTATCAAGCTCAGAAGTTTTTTACCCCTCCTGTGGAGGGCTGGAAGGTGCAACGAACTCATCCAGGTCGATTCCATCTGCAATCCGAGTGGCAGCGGCGATGAAGGTCACCATGAAAGATCGGAAGTCGTACTTCTTGGTGTTAGCCACCCTGAGAGCCGCCAGCTTGTCCTCTCGCGCATCCTTGCAATGAACGCGGACCAAATACAGAGCAACATCCGTGCCGCACGTGGCAGAAGACTTTTTCCACTCCTGCACTCGACTTGGGACCTCGTTTAGTCGAGTCATCAGGGACTCGAGGTCGTTCTAGAGCGTCTCTCTTGGCCAGAGTGTCGTGTCGATGCGAGAAGTTGCGACCTTCAGCCTGGCGAGATAGTCGATGACAGCGGCGATGCGAGATTCAAGCCGAAGCACGTTCATGGCGACTTCATCTTTCACGGGAGAATTGATGGGATCCAAGTTTACTTCCAGTCAGCCAGTCTCCTCTTCAAAGTTTTGACAAAATTCTGCAAGCACAACCACCGAGTCAAGACAACAGTCGAATGGAAAGATCACAGTTAAAATGTCTGTTTGATTCAAAAGGTTACCTTCAAGCATGAGGAACAACTTTTTGGCGAGTCCACCCAGATAAGCCTCAAGATCATTCTTCTTTCCCGCCAACTCGCTGGCCTTATCATTCAGGGCAATCTTATCGCTTTTCAGTCGACTGACCTCCTTGTTGGCAGCATCAAGAGCAGCTTTCAGATTGGTGTTTTCTTCTTCGAGCTTGGTGACTGAAGCCAGCTTCTCATCTGCGAGCTTGGTCTTCTCTAAAGCCGCTTTCTGCATCTCAGCCAAGTCAAGGTCTTTCTTCCTCAGAGCATCATTCACTTTGTCTACAAAGTTACAGTGAGATCAGACTCTGAAACAAACGAGAGGCAAAGGCAGTCGTCAAGGGCCTCACCAAACATACCTTTAGCTTCCTCCTTCGCTTTAACCAAGTTCTCCTGGGCCAGTTTCAGATCAAGCTCGAGCTGGATGTGCTTGTTCTCCATCTCAGTATAGCGAGCCGCAAGGTCGCAGGATTTCTACAAAGAACCAGTCGACAGATGTCAAAGACAATTCACTTCCGAGTGACTAAGGAAGAATTATAACGTTTCTAAGACTACGGCCGAACACAAACGTTCGACCATAGTCTCGGGAACTACACCCAGTGGGTGCACTCAGCGTGCCCCCACTAGTTTTATCAGCTAGAGTCGACTAGTCGACCCAAAAAAAAAGGAGGTGTTCTTCAGACTATAGTCAACTGCCAGCAGTCGACCACGGTCTCGGGGACTACACCCAGTGGGTGCACTCCGCGTGCCCCCACCGGTCTATGAACCCATTCGACCTAGTCGAGTAAAAAAAACTTAAGACATAAAGACTATGGTCGACTGCCAGCAGTCGACCATAGCCTTGGGGACTACACCAAGTGCGTGCACTCAGCGTGCCCCCACTAACCCGGAATTTCAATCGACACACCCAGTGGGTGTAGGACAAACTCTAAGAATTTCAGAAAGAAGGATTTTCAGATGTCATATCCTAACAGAACAGGCGGTAACCGACTGACCTGAACATTACTCTGGAGAGCCGAACTGGCGTCATAGGATGCCTGGCTGGCTTCTCGGATTGCCTTCACTTGCTCCATCATGACCCCCGCCTGGCGTATTGCTTCTTTAGCAGCACTAGCTTGGTCTTCTGGGATGTGGTGGGTTGAGAAAAGCGAAGGTTGCACAGCACTCGACGACGAAGGGCGAGCACTCGTCAACGGCACCGCAAAGGACACGGAAGGCCGAGTGACATTGTCTCTGTCGGTGTCAAAACTGGCGGATCTCGGGTAGGGGGTCCCGAACTGTGCGTCTAGGCGGATGGTAACAGCAGACAAGGGACACGATGTTTTACCCAGGTTCGGGCCCTCTTGATGGAGGTAAAACCCTACGTCCTGCTCGATTGATATTGATAATGTGGGTATTACAAGAGTAGATCTACCACGAGATCAAGGAGGCTAAACCATAGAAGCTAGCCTATGGTATGATTGTCGTAATGGTTGTTGTGTCCTACGGACTAAAGCCATCCTGTTTATATAGACACCAGAGAGGGCTAGGGTTACATAGAGTCGGTTACAATGGTAGGAGATCTACATATCCGTATCACCAAGCTTGCCTTCCACGCCAAGGAAAGTCCCATCCGGACACGGGACGAAGTCTTCAATCTTGTATCTTCATAGTCTTGGAGTCCGGCCGATGATGATAGTCCGGCTGATGATGATAGTCTGGCTGATGATGATAGTCCGGCTATCCGGACACCCCCTAGTCCAGGACTCCCTCAGTCTCCCTCCACGATCAACGTCTCGGGTGCTGGCACGTCCTGAGTCGCCTTGCCAGCAGACGCTTTCCTGCTCCTCCTCTGCCTCAGTGGTTCCTCGTCGTCGTCGTCAAGAAGGTCAATAACGACGTTAGATGAAGCTGCAGAAATGAATCAAAATTAAAGACAAGACGTCAATCGACTGAAGACAGAACTACCGGAGTCATACCAGGTCTTGAAGTAACAGCATCCTCCATCTCGTGGTCTTCATCCCTGGCCGAGGTATCAGAAGTAGCAGCGCTGCAGTCCCATAAGTCAGTCACTTAGTTCAAGAGTCGACCAAGAACAAGTTCATGAAACAGGAAAACTCAAGCTACAATATTACCCTGAGATTGTGGGGATCACCATCTTCATCTTCGGCAAGACTTTCGCCGGCTTCGGCGGCACCACTCGAGATTGCTTCAGAGCTTTCTCAGACGGTGCCGGAGAAGTAGTCTGAGGGCGCTTGGTCGATTGAGTGACGGTTGCGACCCCCTTACCACGCTCGGCTGCGGGATCATGGGCAAGCTTCGAACGTCTCTCCGAGCGGGGAGGTACAACTTCCTCCTCCTCCTCCTCCTCCTCCTCTTCCTCCTCGCCAGAGTCATCACCATCGTCATCGTCGTTAGCATTCGATTCCCACTCCTCCGGGCTTTCGCCCCCACTTCCTTCCTCCTCCTTAGTCGGCGTTTGCGCTCCATTGGGCATTGAGTATAACTCAGTGGTAGCCTGACAGACAACAAAACAAAACAAAGGTCAATCGACCGATTCGCAGCAAAGCAGAATGAATGAAGCAAGATTACAATTGCAGATAAGTGGTCATACCGTGTCCGGTGTGTAGGAATGGTCGAGTGGTGGGATCCTCCTAGCCCCCCGTGGGTTGTCCTTATTCCCTGTGATTGCAGCCACCCACCTCTCCAGTGTGGCGTTGTCGACTGCCTCTGGATGGACCCGAGTGGTGTCTTCAGTTCCACAGTACAACCACATCGGATGGCCTCGGTACTGAAGCGGTTGGATACGCCATCTCAGGAAGACCTCCAGAAGATCCATACCCGTCACTCCGTCTCGAACAAGCTGGACTACGCGCTCCATCAACATTCTTACTTGAGGTTTCTCCTCGGGAAGCACCTTCAGAGAAGAGGGTTTGTTCACTCGGTCCATGGAGAACGGAGGGAGACCGGTCCACTGCCTCGGCGTCGACTCGTCTTGGCAGTAGAACCAAGTCGACTGCCACCCTCTGACCGACTCAGGAAGGGTCATGGCCGGGAAAGTGCTCTTACTCCTCATCTGAATCCCTAGACCCCCGCACATCTGGATAACCCTAGTCCTATCATCGTCTGGACTCGCCTTTTTCACCATCTGTGAGCGACAGGTGAATATGTGCTTGAAGAGACCCCAGTGCGGTCGACAACCCAGGAAGTTCTCGCACATAGACACGAAAGCAGCAAGATAGGCAATGGAATTGGGGGTGAAATGGTGGAGTTGCGCCCCAAAAAAGTTCAGAAACCCTCGGAAGAAAACACTTGGCGGCAGAGAAAACCCTCGATCTACATGGGTGGCTAGGAGAACGCACTCACCCTCCTACGGCTGCGGTTGCCACTCGGACCCCGGGAGCCTTGCCGACCCGTGGGAGATCAGACCCTCGTTGGCCAGATCATTGAGATCCGCCTCGGTGATGGTCGAGCGGATCCAATCCCCTTGGACCCAACCTTGCGGCAGGCGAGACCTCGATGAGGATCCGCCCCGACTGGACGGTCTCCCCTTCGCCTTCCCCATCGCTGTTGCCTCTTCGCGTGCTCTAAAGCCGCCGTCGGGGCACGCGAGGAGTGGGTGGGCGGAGGCGAGAACAGGCACAGCGGGCGGAGACGAAGAGGGCGGAGAGAAGAATGAGAAGGCACTGTTCAAAAACCCTCGCCCGGCGCTTTATATAGTGTCGCTTCCGAGTGGCTGACAAGTAGGCCCGGGCGATCCTGTCACATCCCGAAACAGTCGCGCACGCACGATATGTGGCGAAAAAGACGGCCCAAAAATTGAGGCGTCCACGCCCAATCCCATCCGAGTACAGCGGGCCGCCCGCTTCGCGCGCTTCCCAAAATTCGGATCCCGCAAAATCCGCCAACAGCAGATCAATCTGTCAGATGATAGATTTCCTGCAATCCGTCGCTCGGAAGTTCTCTAAGTTCAAAAGTTCACTCGACAGAAGAAAGGAATGGATCAAGGTGACTGAAAGAAAAGTTGCTGCCATCATTGCAAAGAATTATTGGTCCAAGATGAGACATGTTCAGAACACAAAAACGGGTCAGAAAGATTATCAACTCCTTCCCCACTCAAACCTCGATCCATTCGGGGGCTAATGATGAAGTCATATACCTAGGGTAGGGTCACGGGCCTGGCCAAAATACCCTCCCCAAGGACATCTTCAGAAGAAACTGCCTTCCAGTCGACCAAGAGGGATTCCACTCGACGGACTCGAAGACACTCGACCATGAAGATTCAATCGACCACCACGAGATCAAGAGCCACTCTGCATCCGAACGGTCTTTTATTAAATAGTCTTTATGGTCATGATGACACTTTATGTAAGGCATTACCCGTAATGTCCATCTTTATGTACCTTAAACCCTGCATAACTGAGGGCCGGAGGGGTCTGGTAGACACTATATAAGCCACCCCCCTCCTCAGTGTAAAGGGTTTGCACCCCTGTAACTCATACGCACATAATCCAGTCGACCGCCTCCGGGCTCCGAGACGTTGGGCTGTTACTTCCTCCGAGAAGGGCCTGAACTCGTAAATCCCTTGCGTATACAACTACTCCATAGCTAGGATCTTGCCTCTCCATACCTACCCCCCATTCTACTGTCAGACTTAGAACCACGACACACGCGGCAACTTTACTTGGGCTACAAGCAAAGCTGACTCATCCAGCTCTGGATAAGGTTTGCTCTCATTGTCTTCGCTCGAAGACATAGGATTTGAGTTGAGCATCACATCAGTCACTCTGACTTAGTTCACTTGGACCCCACTTAACAGTACGGTGGTTCCTATGACTCAACAAAGAAGAAAAGGAAACAACGAAACCACATAGTCTTCGCGCTCCATAGTCTTCACGCAATGTCTTCACATGTCATAGTCTTCGATATGTATATCTTCTCATACCACCATTGTCTTCAATGTCTTCATACATTTTTAGGGGTCATCTCCGGTAGGTAAACCGAATCAATGAGGGACACTACCTGCGTTATCCTGCAATTCTCACAAACGCATTAGTCCCTCAACCAACTTTGTCGTCAATACTCCAAAACCAACTAGGGGTAGCACTAGATGCACTTACAGTTGTCCTCCTTGGGCTTGTCCACCATGTAGATGTCATATGATGAAGTGGCAGTCTAGCTCCCCGTGGGCGGTGGTTCCCGATCGTCCCCTACATAAGTGTCCATCCGTCGATGTCGTCGGAGTCGAAATCAAGCATGTCTGTGAGGTCATAGACACTGGCTATGAAGTGGGTGGTGGGTGGGAGGCAATTTTCGTCGTCGTCCGTATCCCATTTGGGCCGGACATAGTTCAGCCAGGAATCTCCTGACAGAGAGAGAGAGACCTTAATGAATTTAGCACATCGCCAAGGGGGGAATGCTGAAAGATATCCGCAGCGGTGAACTCCATTACTGGAGCCCAATCGGACTCGATGGGTCCGGGCGCACGCGGCTCGGGACCCACATCCGGACACAAGTCCGGGGGTCTGGCGATACGGATCCCCTTAACAGCAGAACCTGTGTTCGGCTCTATCACCAAAGAGCATGCGGCCTCCATGGCGGGGTCCATCCACCCGTCCTCGGACGACGCGATCTGCCCTGGATTTAGGTCCGGCGCAGCTGTAGGGGTGAAATCCCGAATACTGTCCGACAGCATATTTAAGTCATGCGCATCGTGACTGTTCAGCGCTCCTGACGTAGGCCTGAATCTGTCGAAGATCGAGTATCCACGGATATCGGTCGTGTAACTCAAGTTTCCGAACCTGACCTGATGGCTAGGGGCGTAGCTGTCGATCTGCTCCAAATGGCCAAGCGAGTTGGCCCGCGGTGCGAAGTCGCCGAACACGAAGATCTGTCCGGGGAGAAAAGTCCCGCCCTGGACTGCGTTGTTGAAGGTTGAGGGAGCCGTTGAGCCTTACAGCAATGGCATAGAGGAACTCTCAATGAAAGCACCAATGTCGGTGTCAAAACCGGCGGATCTTGGGTAGGGGGTCCAGAACTATGCGTCTAAGGCCGATGGTAACAGGAGGCAGGGGACACGATGTTTTACCCAGGTTCGGGCCCTCTCGATGGAGGTAATACCCTACTTCCTGCTTGATTGATCTTGATGATATGAGTATTACAAGAGTTGATCTACCACGAGATCGTAGAGGCTAAACCCTAGAAGCTAGCCTATGGTATGATTGTTGTTCCCTACGGACTAAACCTCCGGTTTATATAGACATCGGAGGGGGCTAGGGTTACACAGAGTCAGTTACATAGAAGGAGATCTAACATCCGAATCGCCAAGCTTGCCTTCCATGCAAAGGAGAGTCCCAGTCGGACATGGGACGAAGTCTTCAATCTTGTATCTTCATAGTCTAACAGTCCGGCCAAATCATATAGTCCGGCTATCCGGATACCACCTTATCCAGGACTCCCTTAGGCCGGCCCCCCTCTACCTTGCCCCTATAAATAGAGGGGAGGTGGGAGGGCTGCCACACCCTTCCCCTGGCTCATCCGTCTCCCTCCCCAACACCTCCTCCTCCTCTGTAGTGCTTGGTGAAGCCCTGTCAGAGAACTGCAAGCTCCACCACCAAGCTGTCGTGCTGCCGAAGCTCTCCCTCAACTTCTCCTCTCCCCTTGCTGGATCAAGAAGGATGAAACGTCCCCGGGCTGTACGTGTGTTGAATGCGGAGGCACCGTTCATTCGGCGTTAGATCGGATCTTCCGCGATTTGAATCATCGCGAGTACGACTCCATCATCTATGTTCTAGTAACGCTTCCGCTTAGTGATCTTCAAAGGTATGAAGATGCACATCCTCTCTCTCTCTCTCTCTCTCTCTCTCTTGTTGCTAGAATCTCCTAGATTGATCTTGGTGATGCGTAGAAATTTTTTGAATTATTGCTACGTTCCCCATCATTTACTTCACAGAAAATCAATAACAAAAGGAGTCCGAACACAATGAAACTTTTTGGAGAATTTTTCTGGACCAGAAGACACCTATTGGGCCAAAGAAGTACCAAAGGGAGGCTTCGAGGGGAGCACAACCCACCTGGGCGCCATGGGGCCCCAGGCGCACCCTGGTGGGTTGTGCCCACCTCGACCGCCTCCCGCACCGCCTCTTTGCTCTATAAATACGCCGAAAATCCCAAAACCCTAGGGGAGTCGACGAAACACAATTCCAGCCGCCGCAACTTCCAGAACCACCAGATCCAATCTAGACACCATCACGGAGGGGTTCATCATCCTCATTGGTGCCTCTTCGATGATGCGTGAGTAGTTCATCGTAAACCTATGGGTCCGTAGGTAGTAGCTAGATGGCTTCCTGTCTCTCTTTTGATTATCAATACAATGGTCTCTTGGAGATCTATTTGATGTAACTCTTTTTGCATTGTGTTTGTTGGGATCCAATGAACTTGGAGTTTATGATCAGATCTATTTTAACCATGAAAAGTATTCGAGTTTTGATCTCTTATATGCATGATTGCTTATAGTCTCGTATTTCTTCTTCGAACCTTTGGTTTAGTTAGGCCAACTAGATCAATTTTTCTTGCCATTGGAAGATGTGCGGTGTGATTGGTTCGATCTTACGGTGCTCAATCCAAGTGACATAAGGGGACATGACACGTATGTATCGTTGCTATTAAGGATAACAAGATGGGGTCTATTCCTACATGAATAGATCTTGTCTACATCATGTCATCGTTCTTATTGCATTACTCCATTTTCCATGAACTTAATACACTAGATGCATGTTGGATAGCGGTCAATGTGTGGAGTACTAGTAGTAGATGCAGAAAGGAGTTGGTCTACTATTCTTGGACGTGATGCCTATATAATGATCATTGCATGTATAACGTCATAATTATTTGAAGTTCTATCAGTTAGCCAACAGTAATTTGTTTACCCGCTGTATGCTATTTTTCTCGAGAGAAGCCACTACAAAAAATATGTCAGATAGTGACCTTCTGTCAGTGACTCTGGAAGAATTGGTCATAGATCTATGACCATTTCAGACCAATTGGTCAAAAGCTATTCGGGGGGCTCCAAACCCTAAACCATTGCGACCATTTTGGTCAGAAAGGTCGTAATTTCCTTACATGAAATGGTCATAAAGCAAACAGTGCTGGTCCGCTACCTTATTTCTAGTTGTTAACTACCAATATAGATGGTCATAGCCTTGTATATTGTGGTGGGTTGTGATGACTAGGCGCCATCTCATCAGTTTTGCCTATGTGTCGTGTCCATGTGTCAATTTTTGCCCTAGGTTGTGAAGCAACCTATATTTCTGTTATTCCAAAAAATCCCAAAAAATTCTCATAAATTGTTTGGATTATATCTTCATCAAATATGTCAAAAACCTTCCTTGCCTAGTTCAAAAATAACTAAACAATATTCATTTTCCTATTCTGTTCAAAGTAGCACTTTGTGAAGGAAGTACCACTTTGGCATGTTCAAATGGTATCCATTTTCTATAGTGCTTTCCTATGCCCAAATAACCATCGTCCACCAAATGCCAGCTCAATCCATTCATTGTTTTGAGCCCAGCTTCAACATTCGTATTTATGTCCGGTGTGGTACTTTGCAAAGCAAGTACCACCTAGGCTCCTCCTTTTGAGCTGAAAATTTGTGAAGATGGTCTTCTTAGTAACTTATCATCCTCATCCAAAACTCACGCCCGTTAGCCATGTGCATTTCCTGTACTGCTAATCAAACACTTGGCTGCTTATTCATGTTTGAGCATCGATCGGTCTCCTCGTGAGAATCTTATGTTGTGATTTTATTCCTAGCACCTACCTGGGGAGCGCCCAACCCACTAGACATGCCTAGGCCGCCTAGAACACATGGCAATGCCACGGTCACGCGGTGACCACACGGCGGGCATGCGAGTTTATGCGCTCTAGAGTTGGGGCCCTCGGCCACCGTCCAAACCTCGACGTATCACCACTAGACCATGTATTTATGATTAAATAGGTACTTATGTAACTAGAAATGATTTTTGGAAAAAATAAATAGCAAACTATGAGGCAGCTGCAGTTCAAATTTGACCCGCTTCCTACTGAATCGGCGGGAATTTGTCTTTTTCACCAGAGGTGGATCAAAACTTTTGACACCCAACCATTTTGTCAATTGTGCATTAAATATGGCCTAGAATTTTAGAAAATTGGTTTGGTCCAATTTTGCAACAAATATATGGTAGCTCCTTCACAAAAAAACTCATTTCAGGCACTTAGAAAATGGAAAATGAATTTTCTGTGCAAAGAAAATGAAAACTCCCTTAGGCAACATTGTTTGGAATTACAAGATGCACCCTTGTGCACAATATTAGATCATTTGAACAAACTATGCCATGAATGTGGCCATAAGATTGATCATTTGGCTTGAAAGCCATGAATCTTCACACATGATAGCTCATTTTTTAGAACACTTTTTTAAAATAATTTCCATATTACAAGTTCATTATTTTTCCTGGAAACTTGGTCACATATAATGACACAATGCGAAGGTTTTCCAATTTTTTGATTTTTTTCAATTTTTTTATGGCGGTTTCAAAATGCGATCAAAACGGCGGGCTTGACCATTCCTAGCTAGATCTTGGAAAACTTTTGATATTTCTCTTACTAAATAGATACTTGTGTACCTAGAAATGATTTTTGGAAAAAATAAAGACCAAAGTATGAGGCAGCTGTAGTTCAAATTTGACCCGCTTCCTACTGAATCAGCGGGAATTTGTCTTTTTCACCAGAGGTGGATCAAAACTTTGGACACCAACCATTTTTTTCAATTGTGCATTAAATATGGCCTAGTATTTTATAAAATTGATTTGGTCCAATTTTGCAACAAATATATGGTAGGTCCTTCACAAAAAAACCTCATTTCGGGCACTCGAAAAATGGAAAATGAATTTTCCGTGCAAAGAAAATGAAAAATCCCTTTGGCAACATTGTTTGGAATTCCAAGATGCACCCTTGTGCACAATATGAGATCATTTGAACAAACTATGCCATGAATGTGGCCATAAGATTGATCATTTGGCTTGAAAGCCATGAATCTTCACGCATGATAGCTCATTTCTGAGAAAACTTTTTTAAAATAATTGTCGTATTACAAGTTTATTATTTTTCCTGGTAACTTGGCCACATATCATGAAACAATGCGAAGGTTTTCCAATGTTTTGATTTTTTTTGAATTTTTATGCCCGTTTCAAAATGCGGTCAAAACGGCGGGCTTGAGCGTTCCTAGCTAGTGGTTGAGTCTTGGAATTTTTTGGTGTTTCTCTGATTAAATAGATACTTATGTACCTAGAAATGATTTTTGGAAAAAGAAAGAACAAACTACGAGGTAGCTACAGTTCAATTTTGACCCACTTCCTACTGAATTGGCGGGAATTTGTCTTTTTCATGAGAGGTGGATCAAAACTTTTGGCACCCAACCATTTGGTCAATTTTGCATTAAATATGGCCTAGTACTTTTTAAAATTGATTTGGTCCAATTTTGCAACAAATATATGGTAGGTCCTTCACAAAAAAACCTCATTTCGGGCACTTGAAAAATGGAAAATGAATTTTCCGTGCAAAGAAAATGAAAACTCCCTTTGGCAACATTGTTTGGAATTCCAAGATGCACCCTTGTGCACAATATGATATCATTTGAACAAACTATGCCATGAATGTGGCCATAAGATTGATCATTTGGCTTGAAAGCCATGAATCTTCACGCATGATAGCTCATTTCTGAGAACACTTTTTTGAAATAATTGTCGTATTACAAGTTTATTATTTTTCCTGGAAACTTGGTCACATATAATGACACAATGCGAAGGTTTTCCAATTTTTTGAATTTTTTGAATTTTTTATGCCTGTTTCAAAATGCGGTCAAAACGGCGGGCATGACCGTTCGTAGCTAGTGGTTGAATCTTGGAATTTTTTTGGTGTTTCTCTGATTAAATAGATACTTATGTACCTAGAAATGATTTTTGGAAAAAATAAAGAGCAAACTATGAGGCAGCTGCAATTCAAATTTGACCCGCTTCCTGCTGAATCGGCGGAAATTTGTCTTTTTCACAAGAGGTGGGTCAAGGCTTTTGACACCCAACCATTTGATCAATTGTGCATTAAATATGGCCTAGTATTTTATAAAATTGATTTGGTCCAATTTTTCAACAATTATTTGGTAGGTTCTTCACAAAAAAACCCGCATTTTGGGCATTCGAAAAATGGAAAATGATTTTTTCGTGCAAAGAAAATGAAAAATTCGTTAGTCAACATTGTTTGTCATTCAAGATATAACTTGTGAACATTGTGAGACCATTTTTTTAATTTTGCATGTGTAAAAGTAGAAGAAAAACAGAAGAAAATACACAAATCACATATACTCTATTCCCATTGGTGGAGTTGGTTTGACACGGATTGATGACATGGCGCCCATCCATCCATCCATCATCCCACACCCATCCATCCATTTATCTATAGAGAACAAAAAAGAAAAAAGAAAATGAAAAGGGGAAACCCCACAGACCCACCCACCCCGATCCATCCCTCCCACACCCCTCTCGTCTCCCACCCACCCCCGATCCCATCCCTCCCAAACCCTAACCCGCACCCGCACTCCTCCTTCCTCGGCTCCTCGCCGCCGCCACCTCCTCCTCGTCCCGCAGCGACGCCCACCGCGTCACCTGCCGGCCGCCCTCGCGGGTGGCTGCGTCCAAGGCGACGACGGAGGCCGCGGTCGGTCGTTTCCCTATCTACCTCTCTCCCTAACGCCAGACCCAATTAGCCACCGTCCTCTTCTCTAGTCGCACCGGTGACCTCCAACCTCATCGCCGGCAGCCCCTCCCCTTTCCTCCTAGATCGACTCGAGATGCTCATGTCGTGGCCAGATCTGGCAGGAACTCCCTCCCACCCACCTCGCTCTGCATCCCGATCCAGACGCACACATCGACAGAGCTTTTGGCAGCTACTGCTCGGCTGCTCCCATGGGCCTTTGTCTGTCCGTGGCCTACGCCCACCGTCGGGCCGTGCAGCACAACGATGCCGTCGACGTGATGGTGCGTGGCAGCAGCTCCAACTGCTAAGGGATGGATGGATGCAGGCAGGCACATCAACCCGGTGGTGACCTTCGGGCTGTTCCTGGCGAGATCATCGGCAACTTCTTCCTCGTCTACACCACCAAGAGGAACGCCAGGGACTCCCACGTTCCCGTGAGTACCATCACCACCATTCTTCCCCCTGTTGAATCTCCTTACTATGTGTGCTTAATGGTGTGTGGAACGTCGACAGATCCTTGCCCCGTTGCCAATCGGGTTCACCGTGTTCCTGGTCCACCTGGCCACCATCCCCATCACCGGCACCGGCATCAACCTAGCGAGGAGCCTCGGTGCGGCCATCATCTACAACAGGGAGCACGCCTGGTTAGACCACTTGAGTGAACTAAAACCGAAACTGAATCCTAACACCCGCCTTTTCCTTTGTCTGAACTTGAAAGCATGGCACTTGTTCTTTGAAGTAGTAGTAACTGCAGGCATGTGGTAACTTTAAGTTGATGCAGGCGCATAACTACTTTAGCACACCTAATTAACTGATGTGTAATTGAGAAGCTTAATCTGGTGAACTGATGTGACAGTAGCAGCAATAATTGAACTAATGCTATATGTAGGCTTAACAAACTGAGCAAGGGAAACCATCATATCCCCTTCCTTGTTTTATGATTTAGCTTTTAGTTCTTCTGGCCAAACATGTGCTTTAGCCTTTTGCCTTTTCTTATAAATAGTTGTTTTGCTTGTTTTTTAGCTACTACCACTTTGAGCTGCTGTAGATTATCTAGTGCACATTTTGTGGTCTGGAAACAAAATTACTAAGCAAGGTGAAGTCCTGAGCTTGACTTCATCGCTGTCCTCTATGTATATTTATTTACTGCTATAACATGGATATATATTCAGCTTTAATGTTAGTTGTAGCGCTAACACATCCATATGTGAAAAAAAGGGTTCAGACACAACTATGCTTGCTAGTACTATCTCTCTAAAACATGTGCAATTTGAATCCCAACAATCCAACCTAGTAGTGACAGATTTTGCCTTCTTAGAGTTGTATTGCGATTTAATTTAGTGTTACATGGTTTTAGATTTCTTTGTTAACTTGAGCAGGAAAACTAACTAAGATGCGTATTTGACACATGGTATCGGCAAGGACAGAATGGCTTCTGATGTGTTGTGCTTATGTATTATGATTGCAGCCGCCGACCTCTTCCTGGGCTTCGCAACCAGCTTCCAGCAGGTTTACGCGTTGGCGCAGTGCGACGTTTACTGCAGCAACTACATCACCCAGGCCGTGCAGCGCATCACGATCGAGTGCGGTAGCGCCCCCTCCGGCCAGGTCTACCTCGACAAGTGCTACATTACCTACAGCTACTACCCCCACTATTTCATGAATGGTTCATTACAGTAGTTCTTTCTGTAGTAATTTCAGTGTTTCATAGATTAAGATTACATATGTATGTTCATGAATGATGAGTAGTTTCAGTTATTTCCCAACTTGAAAGAAACCGGAATAGGCAGTAGTAGGACAATGAGTCATCCTGCACTACTACAAGTACATGAACAAGTAGTATTATACGAGTCAGTGTTGATTTTGAAATTTGATGCTCTCTAATGATTGCTCACGTGCCCTCGGGAATCTGTCATTCCTTTTTCATCATCAGGATGACAACAAGTCTTCTTAGTGGGATCATACGGCACATTGTTGTTGCAAAAAACACTGTGATGTCATTTCGCTTGTATGCCATACTCTCGCACCAAGTCTTGGTATATATATATATATATATATATATATATATATATATATATATATATATATGATGACCCCATGTTGAACCTGAGCTCAATTATTTGGGGAAATACTGAGACATCAGATGGCCTGTCATCATCTTTACGTAGTTGTTAGTTGACTTATCGTTATGTATAAGCAGCTCATTTGGCGGCAGTACTATTGGTTATTATTTATAAGAAGTAATACTGATCATCAAAAATATGCCACAGTAAACTTTGAAACAATGTTGATAATAGTTTCACACAGTTGTGCCCCTTTTATTGCTTGCTCTCACTCAATAGGCACCATTTGTGCATTTCTGTTCCATATCTCTCACCCTGATGTTGAAAAAGTAATTAAGTCTTGAACTACTTGAATCATTGATGTGCTGTAAATCTATGCTCGGTTCTATATGCGAAGGTAGACACTATCTTTGCTGCTTGTGTCTTGAATAAATAAATAAAATTCTGTAATGATGATTTGAAATGTCACACAGGTGACCATTTGTGCTGTCACCGCCGTCGTGCCGGTTGCAGGTGTTGCTGCTGCATCTGGCGGAGCTGCAGTTGCCGCCCCAAAGGGAAACCTTCATCAAACACAACCCCATAACAGGGCCTCAAGGTTCTGTGCCCCATCGCCCCTTGTTGTGGAATTGTCACGACAGATGTCCTCGTGAAAGGACTTAGTTGTGGAGCCATCGCAACTAGGAAGCTTGAAGGGGTTAATCGGGACAAAGGACACAAGAGGTTTATACTAGTTTGGCCCCTTACAGTGAAGGGAAAGCCTACGTCTAGTTGGGTTGGTATTGATGTTTCGATGACCAGGGAGCGAGATACGCTATGCCCGACTCTCGATCAGTTGTTTCTTACCCTAAGCCGCTGGCGGGTCGTCCCCTTATATACACGGGTTGACGCCTTGCGGTTTATAGAGTCCCGGCCGGCT
Source organism: Triticum timopheevii (assembly GCA_963921465.1). NCBI lineage: Eukaryota > Viridiplantae > Streptophyta > Magnoliopsida > Poales > Poaceae > Triticum > Triticum timopheevii. The sequence continues at coordinate 627,024,492 of OY997268.1, forward strand.
CATAAACAGTGTCCGGCTCGGTGACTAGTTAAATCTGCCTTATGATACAACTCACGCCATTATGACGGTTTACTACGGCGGGCCTTAAGTCTCCCGTGGGCCTCAGACCCTGTACTGAACCGCCATCTTCATGCTTGGTCTTGGGCTTCCTTATACTAAATCTTCTTTGTGTAACCCGGGCCCTCCTGGGCGGCTTACACGAATAGTTACATCCCCAACATTAGGCCCCAGATTGATTTGAACCGGTTCATGTCAATCTTAAAATACCTTTAAGAAATAAATCTTCAGCCTTCTGCCTGTGCAAAAGGTTTTCCTTAACCCGCCATGACGTCATCTTTTGGATCCGCGTTAACCCGCCGTCATGTAATCTTCACTTAAATTCATTCTTTATTCCACCGTATCCTCCAATAGATCTCTGCCTTTGCTGACCGTTCCAAAAATCGAGGCGTCGGGGCCACTGGATAATAATGCTTATCTCCTCGTTTCTCGTGCCGTCTCAGTCATCCTTTCCTTATAAATAGGCATGACCAAGGTATTTCCCATTCTCCCCCTTCAGTCGTCTTCTTCCTCTCGCTTCTTCTTTGCCGCTCGAGCTCTGCCGCCGCCGCTGTCGCCGATCTCCTTGTCTTCACCAACTCAGGCCGCTGCATCAACCTGGTTGGCCCAGAAAAACGCAACGACCTCCGCAGCAACCCTGCATCTGTAAGTCTCCTCCTTGTTCCTCAGATCTGTATCAGGACCTTCGAGTTCCTCGGTGTTCCTCGCTGTTCGTCAGGAACCCTTCGTAGATTTCATCACCACTGTTGTTCCTTGATCTTGAAGATAGTATAAACTGACGCGGTAGCTATTTCACACCCATTTTGGCTGCAAGTAGATCCCTTTCTGTCACATAGAGGCTCTATTCGAGCCCTCGAACTTCCTCTGTGCCAGTTCTAGGTCAAGAAAATTTTCTTTTCAGAACAGTTGTTTGATCCAAAATAATAGCGGCAACTTGTGAAACCTGTTTGTTTCACCCGGAAAATAAAAAACTGCCTCTGTCAAATATGTTCAACCATGACTATCCATGTGGCCGGTTTAAATAAATGCCACTGATCTGTGAACCTTTCTTGCTTCTCGCGACTTAAGAAAACTTAACTGCTCGTGACACCTGTAGCGGCTTAAATATTGTTGCATGTATCATTAGGCCCCTTCTTAAGTCGCCACCTTGAATAATTAAAATGACTTCCGCCGGGTTAAATTTGAACCGGAACCTTTATTTTGTCATAGGCCAACTGTCGTCATGGCATCTAAGGCAACCAAGGCTCCTGTGACCTGTAATTGGGTCCCATCCACAGTCACCCGGAGCAAACTATCAGAATTTGTAAAGTCTGGCCATCTGCCCAAGAAGGAGGTCATGTCTTATCGTGCCCCTGACCCGTCCGAGGAGAAGCCTCATCCCAAAGAAAGGGAGGTGATAGTTTTTACGGATCATATGAGCCGAGGATTTGCTCCTCCCGGTTCAAAATTCTTCAGGGATGTTTTGAATTTCTTTGACTTTAGGCCTCAAGACATTGGACCCAATTCCGTGTCAAATATTTGCAACTTCCAAGTCTTATGCGAGGTGTACCTGGGAGAAGAGCCCAATCTGCTTTTGTTTAGAGATCTTTTCTATTAGACCGGCAGAATGAACGCGCCAATGGGCCCAGCCTTGAACTTGGTGGCATCTCAATTCGGCGGTGAAGAGACTGCCTTTTTCCTTATGCTGAACTGCTGAGTCATCCGAAAGATTGGAATCAGACATGGTTCTACTGCCAGGACACTTCTCCGGCTGGTGAGAACCCTCTGCCTGGCTTCCGCGCTCTGCGCCTTGAGTCAAATCACCCGCTGTCGGATAAGTTAACCGCTGTTGAACGCTTATCACTTGCTCCTACCATCAAGAAGATCAAAGCCCTTTTAGGCAACGGCTTGAATGGTATTGACTTGGTCCGAGTCTGGGTCGCTTGGTGAGTGCTTCCGTTAAGCCGCCACCCCGGCTTAATGTGCACTTACTCAGGCAAGAAGGATGATCCACTATGTCATAGTTCCGACGACTTGCCAGATGATGTGGTGGAGGCTACGACCCAAACCTTGCTGAAAGAGGGTACCGTGACTAGTAACGCCTTTGGCTTACTTCCTTTCTGCAAGAAGAACCCGGCCCCCACAGTAAGTCATTAATTCTTCATGAATACTCTTTTAGTGCTTTACACCTTACATTTACTCATAACCCCTTATCTTCTCCACAGGCCGATGACAACTTCTGGAAGGTCAAATATGACCATGAGGCCGCCAAACAAGCCAGAGCGGCCAAGAGAACCGAGAGAAAAAACACAAAAATAGGAACTTCAAAGAAGAAGAAGCCAAGTGCTTCAGACTTATTCAAATTGGACGACTCCTCTAATGATGAAGAAGAGGTAATTTCTAACTCCCTTGACTCTTTATCATTACCTTACTGACCTTAAATCTTTCTAGGAAGACACAGGGAACAGCCGAGCTGCCGAGGAAGAGGTAACTATAATTTCCTCCGACTCCGAGCCTCTGCCGCGTCAGAAAATTCGAAGAGTAACCCGGAAAGTAAGATTTTCACATCCTTTGGCTTACCAAGATCCTCAATTTCTTTTGAAGCAACAGCAGTTTGAAAGCCGGAGGTAGACCCGGAACAGCAAGGATGTAGAGCTCTCCTCCGGCTTACTTGACGTAACCAGGAAGCGTCGGACTGAGGTTACCTCCGATTTACGTTTTGTTTTACCTTTGGACGGTTTAATTCGCCAACCTCTCAATTCATCTGACTCCAATTATCAGGATACCTCTCCTTCTTCCAGCGAGTCTATGCAATCTAACATGCCGGCTTTCAAAACTTCCCCCGGGTAATGTAACTTTGTTTACCTTAGGCTTTACCTTACTCATACTTTTGTATTCATGCTTCTACCTTTGTTGGCAGTATGCAAGTGAAGCCAAGTAAGAGGGCAAAGAAGAATAAGTCGTCCCAAGACCCGATCGTGGCTGAACCGGAGCTTGGCACAGCTGCTCCTGATAGTTCCACCCATCAGCCGCCACCTGAACCAGCTTCTGATATTCTAGTGCCAACCTCTGATCCGCCCGCCGAAGATACTCTCACCAGCTCTGATAACCCGGAGGCTCCTATCCCGGTCAAGACAAATGACCCGGAAGTTGAGACTCTGAGGTCTCGGTTTGTTGAACTAGGGCGGCCCACTGTCCTTGCCAAATGCTCTGCTAAGGAGGAACTTACCGAACGCCGAAAGGCCAAGCTGGACATTACTGATTATACTCACTTAAGCATTGGCGACATAGTCTCGGGCTATCTAAATCAAGTGCATAACAGTCGTGACCTGGAAATTGACATGGTGAAACAAATACAGCACAAATCTGAGGTATAATTTATGCTATTTTCCTGATTCTTACTTACTGTATCAGCCCCCAAGTCTATTGCTTATGAATAAATATGATGTAGACTTAGAAAACTGCTTAATCCTGCTCTGTCCGGTTCAAAAGATATTTAATCCGGTTGTAACATGATGCCTTGAACTTGCGCTATACATTAGCCCCCAAGTGCCAAGTACCTTTGCTTGCAAAGTGCTTGGGACTTAATGTCATCTTACCATATTTCTTAACATAAACCGGCCTTGTTAATTAAAATTCTTCAGCATACATTAGCCCCAAGTGCCAAGTATCTTTGCTTGCAAAGTGCTTGGGACTTAATGTTACATTACCATGATTCTGACTATAACCCGGCATTAATGCAAGCCAGCATAAGTAAATTTGAATCAGAAATTAATGATCTGAAGAGTCGCCTGATAGCTCAAGAGCTTGAAATCCAAAAGGCCAACTCCAAGTTTGAATTCAGCGTCTCTGAACAAGAGAAATTGAAGAAGGAGTTTGAGGCGGAAAAGAAAATATGGTCTAATGAGAAGGCTTCACTCGTGACCCGGGCCGAAATGGCAAAGGCATCACTTGCAGAAGCAACAACCGAGTTGTTCGACTTAAAGCGCCAGATATCTCAAATGGTCTCAGCCATCTTCGGTAAGTTACTGCACATAACCTCAAACATTGTAATCCTTCCTTTGATGACTATTGTAATCGTTATCTCCGGCTCACTTGGTGTTTGTGAACGCAGGCCCCAGAAGCACGAACCTCAAGCAAAATATGTTGATCAAGCTGAAAGCGGTTTACACTCTAGTGGAGCAGTTGTACACCGGGTCACAACGTGCTTTGGCTATTGTAGCTTTGTCAAATACCACTCCCCACCTCCTGCAAGATGTGCTGAAGTGTCTCGCTGTGCTACCTCAGTGGATCCAGGATTTAAGGCAGGCGTCCGCAAGAGCCGGAACCATAGCCGCGTTGAGCCGGGAAAAGGCATGGATTCCAGAACTAGACCCGGCCGACCTCGCTCTTGGATACCCGAGTCTGAAAGAGGATGGTACCGTTTTTGACTATCAAGATTTCACCGCCTGTGTCAAAGTCATACGTCCCGTGGCGACCCTCATTGGGAACGACACTAACCTTACCAAGTATTCGTCGGGCTATGACAGTGAGAACCGGAGAATTCCAATCGCTCCATATGATCAAGTCAGCCTGATCCCTCCAATTCGTAAGCATACTTTTGCCCCTGAAGTGGACCCAGCCAGTTTAATAGATGATGAAGCTGAGTTTGAAGCCTTGAGCGGCATTGACTAGGCCTCGTCAACTTTCTAGGATAAAGCAGCCGACGGAGAAGCGGAGAAGGATAACACGGAGTCTTCAAGCCTACCAAAGGAGTGAACCGCCAGGCGTTTATGACTTTGCAAAACCATTCTGCATTATTTAGACTCGGGGAGTCTTGTAATAGGGTAGAAAAAACCTCTTAATTTTGTCATGCCTTCGCGCATGTTTATGGCGCTTAATACTTTCGTAAGCCGCCATCACCATATATTTCCTGCTTATGTTGATCTTTTATTTCCTTGATGTTTAAATTTACTTGCCTTATCCTGCATATGAAACAAGCAAACTGGCACTTAACAACCTGGGGTGATCAACATTAAGCCGGAAGAATCAAAAGATCATCTCAGAAGGTCTTAAGATAGTTAAATAACTTTGCTTATAAAATATGATGGATAAAAGGCTTCTGGTTCGAATACGATTAGTAAACCGTTCCAAAGAGGTTAAGCCAAGATTCGGATACGATCATATAGCCCCCAGTGGCTTTGGCGATGCCGATCAAGTGGGTATCGACAGCTATGTTCTCTTTGGTTCGAATACGACCTATGTTTGAAAAGGAAGCCCCCAAGTGACCATAAGAGTTGTTTAATGACGCTGATTCAAATACGATCCACGTCAGACCCAAAGGGGTTAAGCTATGATTAAAATATGATCAAGAAGCCCCCAAGTGGGTTTGGCAGTATGCCGATCAAATGAGTGTCGACAGCTATGTTCTCTTCGGTTCGAATACGACCTATGTTTGAATAGGAAGCCCCCAAGTGATCATGGCTAGATTCAGATATGATCATAAGCCGGACCAAAGGGAAAGCCGGATTCAGATATGATTCGCTCCCTGTTGGTAGTTTCCACCACCTGATAAGGAAGATATATAAACATTTTTAGGGAAAAAGGACAGAGGTCCTGCTTTATTGCTTTATATAATATATACATCGTCAAAATATATACTTCTTGGGAGCCGGTGGCTCAAGTATAGTAAGGCCGAAGATGGGCGATATTCCACGGCCGGCGGGTCTCCTCCTCCGACTTACGTGAGTCTTTGTGCTCTCGAACATCAATGAGGTAGTATGACCCGTTGTTCAGATTCTTGCTAACCACAAAGGGTCCTTCCCAAGGAGGGGATAGCTTGTGCATATTAGACTGATCCTGGATGAGCCGGAGCACTAAGTCGCCTTCCTGAAAGGTTCTGCTTCTAACCCGGCGACTGTGATAGCAGCGCAGGTCTTGCTGGTAAATCGCCGAGCGGGCTATTGCCAAGTCTCGCTCCTCATCCAACAAGTCAAGTGCATCCTGACGAGATTTTTTGTTATCAGCCTCAACGTAAGCCGCCATGCGGGGTGAGTTGTGCCGGATGTCACTTGGCAGGACTGCCTCTGCTCCATAGACCATGAAGAAAGGTGTGTAACCCGTGGATCTGTTAGGCGTAGTGTTGATGCTCCATAGTACAGAGGGCAACTTCTCCACCCAACAACCCGGAGTACGCTGTAAAGGGACCAAGAGTCGTGGTTTGATACCCTTCAGGATCTCCTGATTAGTTCTTTCTGCTTGACAATTAGATTGAGGATGAGCAACAGCCGAAACATCAAGCCGGATATGTTCTTGTTGACAGAACTCTTCCATAGCACCCTTGGAGAGATTAGTGCCATTATCAGTTATGATACTGTGTGGAAAACCAAAATGAAAGATCACCTTTTTGATGATCTGGACCGCCGTGGCTGCATCACACTTACTGACCGGCTCTGCCTCAACCCACTTTGTAAACTTATCCACTGCCACCAGGAGGTGTGTCTTTTTATCCTTAGACCTCTTGAAAGGTCCAACCATGTCAAGCCCCCAGACTGCGAACAGCCAAGTAATTGGAATCATCCTCAACTCTTGAGTCGGCACATGAGCTCGTCGTGAGAATTTTTGACATCCGTCACATTTGCTGACTAGATCTTCTGCATCAGCATGAGCCGTCAGCCAATAGAAACCATGACGGAAAGCCTTGGCCACAAGAGATTTTGAGCCGGCATGATGACGACAATCTCCCTCATGGATCTCACGAAGTATCTCTTGACCCTCCGTAGGCGACACACAATGTTGAAAAGCCCCCGTGACACTGAGGTGATGTAACTCGCCATTAACAATCGTCATAGATTTGGACCGCCTGATGATTTGTCTCGCCAAGGTCTCATCCTCAGGCAACTCTCCCCGGGTCATATAGGCCAAATATGGCACTGTCCAATCCGGGATGACGTGAAGGGCAGCCACCAGCTGTGCCTCCGGGTCTGGCACTGCCAGTTCTTCCTCTGTAGGCACCTTGACAGAAGGATTATGCAAAACGTCAAGAAAGGTGTTAGGCGGCACCGGCTTACGCTGAGATCCCAACCGGCTTAACGCATCAGCTGCCTCATTCTTTCTTCGATCAATGTGCTCCACTTGATAACCTCTGAAGTGCCCAGCCACAACATCTACTTCACGATGGTAAGCCGCCATAAGGGGATCCTTGGAGTCCCACTTGCCTGACACCTGTTGAGCCACGAGATCTGAGTCGCCCAAGCACCTTACCCGGCTCAAATTCATCTCTTTGGCCATCCGGAGGCCATAGAGCAAGGCCTCGTACTCAGCTGCGTTGTTAGTACAGGGAAACATAAGCCGGAGCACATAACAAAATTTGTCACCGCGAGGGGAAGTTAAAACAACTCCAGCCCCTGAGCCTTCTAACTGCCTGGACCCATCAAAGTGAATAGTCCAGTATGTGTTACCTGGCTTCTCCTCAGGTGCCTGCAACTCTGTCCAATCATTGATAAAGTCCACCAAGGCTTGAGATTTGATAGCAGTACGTGGCATATACTTCAAACCATGAGGCCCAAGCTCAATAGCCCACTTAGCGACTCGTCTTGTGGCTTCCCTATTCTGGATGATGTCTCCCAAGGGGGCAGAACTTACCACAGTTATCGGATGACTTTGGAAATACTGCTTCAACTTCCGGTTTGCCATAAACACTCTGTAAAAAATTTTCTGCCAATGTGGATATCTTTATTTAGACTCAATGAGCACCTCACTGATGTAATAAACCGGCTGTTGAACCGGATGCTCCTTGCCAGCTTCCTTACACTCTACCACAATAGCAACACTGATGGCTCGTGAATTAGCAGCCACATATAACAGCAACGGCTCCTTATCAATGGGAGCCGCAAGGACCGGTGGCTCTGACAACTATCTCTTCAAATCTTCAAACGCAGCATCAGCAGCATCACTCCAGACAAAGGTGTCAGTTTTCTTCATCATCTGATGCAGTGGTAGGGCCTTCTCACCTAACCGGATTATGAACCGGCTTAAAGCAGCAACACGACCCGCCAGTCGCTGAACATCATTGATGCACGCTGGTTTGGCCAGAGAGGTAATTGCCTTGATCTTCTCCGGATTAGCTTCAATGCCTCTGTTTGAAACCAAGAAACCCAAGAGCTTGCCTGCAGGTACACCAAATACACACTTGGTCGGGTTAAGCATCATCTTATAAACCCGGAGGTTGTCAAACGTCACTTTCAGGTCAGATATCAAGGTTTCCTTCTCTCTAGACTTCACCATGATGTCATCCACATAAGCATGAACATTGCGCCCAATTTGATCGTGGAGACAGTTCTGTACACATTGCTGATAAGTCGCCTGAGCACTCTTGAGCCCAAATGGCATAGATACATAACAGAAGGCTCCAAACGGAGTGATGAAAGCCGTCTTCTCCTGGTCCTTAACTGCCATTTTGATCTGATGATAACCAGAGTAAGCATCCAAAAAGCTCAAACGCTCGCAACCCGCCGTAACATCAATGATTTGATCAATACGTGGGAGAGCAAAGGGATCAGCCGGACAAGCCTTATTTAAGTCCGTGTAATCCACACACATCCGCCAGGTGCCTTTCTTCTTGAGCACGAGCACCGGGTTAGCCAACCACTCCGGGTGAAAAACTTCAACAATAAACCCAGCTGCTAAGAGCCGGGCAACTTCTACCCCAATAGCCTTCCGTCTCTCTTTGTTGAACTGTCGAAGAAACTGCCTGACCAGCTTATACTTCGGATCAATATTGAGAGTGTGCTCAGCGAGCTCCCTCGGTACACCCGGCATGTTAGAAGGCTTCCATGCAAAGATGTCCCGGTTCTCACGGATGAACTCGATGAGCGCGCTTTCCTATTTAGGATCCAGATTGGTACTGATGCTGAATTGCTTAGAAGAATCGCCTGGGGTGAAGTCAACAAGCTTCGTCTCAGCGGCCGATTTAAACTTCAACACTGGGTCATGCTCTGTAGTTGGCTTCTTCAGGGAGGTCTCGTCTTCTCTCTTTTTTGATTACCTTCCTCGCGTATGTATAAGACCGAATCCATTCTTTTTCGAAATCGATTTCGAAAAAGAACTACTAATCCTTAACTTTTCGAGGAATCCTTCATCAGTGGTTGTGAATGACTGACTTTTTCAATCCTTTCGACCTTGGTTCCGTAGGAGCAAGTCAGAAAGGTTGAGAAATAGAACCATCTGATTTGATTCGTTCCCAATAGCCATGAGATGATCATCTTAGGGTGATCCTTTTGTCAACGGATGCTCCTATTACACTCGTATCCGCTGGGTCAACATTTTCTTGATAAAATTTGAACCCTTCCGCTGCACAGGCAGACTCAGCATAAGCCGTGTCGCCTTCTTCACACTCCAAAGCTACCTTTCGACTCCCATGCACAGTGATGGTGCCCTTGTGACCTGGCATCTTGAGCAGCAAATAAACGTAACACGGCCGTGCCACGAACTTAGCATAAGCCGGCCGCCCAAACAGAGCATGATATGGACTCCTGATTTTAACCACTTCAAACATTAATTTCTCAGCCCTGGAGTCATACTCATCTCCAAAGGCCACTTCCAGTTCAATCTTGCCAACTGGGTAAGCCGACTTACCAGGAACCACTCCATGAAAAACAGTGTTGGATGTCCTCAAATTCTTATCAGTCAATCCCATGCATCGAAAGGTCTCATAATAGAGGATATTGATGCTGCTACCTCCGTCCATGAGTACCTTAGTGAATTTATATCCACCAACCTGAGGTGCTACCACCAAGGCTAACTGACCCGGATTATCAACCCGTGGAGGGTGATCCTCTCTGCTCCATACAATGGGCTGTTCTGACCACCTCAAATAACGAGGGACTGCCGGCTCAACAGAATTCACGGCCCTTTTATGAACCTTCTGGTAACGTTTGCATAAGCTAGTGGTGAACATGTGATTCTGCCCACTATTCAACTGCTTCAGGTGACTTTGATAACCCGACTGTTGTTGTTGCTCTCCTTGACCAGACTGCTGTTGATTATAACTACCTTGATGTCCCTAAAAGCCGGAGTTTAAACCACCGCCCGGGCCATGGAAACCGCCAGCTCCTGAACCGCCGCCGGACCCAGAATTGTCACCGAACGCGTTGGAATTTTTAAAAGCCTTCATGATTGCACAATCTTTCCATAAGTGGGTGGCGGGTCATTCCCGGGTGCCGTGTCTCGGGCAAGGCTCATTAAGTAGCTGCTCAAGAGATGGGCCTGACCCACCAGATCGAGGAGGCGGCTTGCCCTTACGTCTCTGATTGTTACCTTGTGCATTAGCGTTGGATACAAACTCCGGGTTGCCGTCCGCCTTACGCTTATTGCCACCTTGATTCATCGGGTTATGCTGCTGACCCTTTCCATTGCCGTTCTTCTTTCCCTTCCCTGTCTTTTCCTCATCAGACGCGGGATCCTTGGTACTATCAGAGTCGGCATATTTGACTAAAGCCGCCATCGGCGTACCCATATTGTTGCAGTCACGCTTAAGGCGCCCCAGTTTCTGCCTCAGCGGCTCAAAGCGGCAATTCTTCTCCAACATGAGGACTGCAGAACCAGCATCCATCTTGTCAGATGAATGTATTATCTCCTTGACCCAGCGTACCCAATGAGTTGTGGATTCACCCTCCTCCTGCTTACAATTTGTCAAATCCACAATCGACATAGATTGCTTGCAAGTGTCCTTGAAGTTCTAGATGAAACAGGCCTTTAGCTCTGCCCACGAATTAATGGAATTGGGTGGCAAGCCCTTTAACCAAGACCGGGCCGTTCCATCTAACATCATGGTGAAGTACTTAGCCATTGCTGCGTTGCTAACCTCCAACAGCTCCATGGCCTCTCATAACTTTCGATCCACGCTCCAGGCTGTAAATCGGCCGTGTAATTTGGCACCTTCGAGGTCCCTTGAAGTCCTTGGGTAGGAGCACATTACGCAGAGCCGTCACCAAACAAGGAACACCGCCAGTTCTAGTAGCCACTCCTGTCTCAACAGAAGTCATCGGATATTCTGGGAAATCTTGAGGAGCCGTCGGTTGAGCCGCTAGCTGAGTTGCCCGCTCGTTCTCCTGACGTATCCGATTTTGTACCGGGCTATAGCCACTGGGATGGTTCCGGCGCTGGGCATTGCTTGACAAAGCTTCTGACTCCATGGGTCTGCTGTAACTCAGACTCTGGTTTTGGCGAGGCGATGCTAACCAAGGCAGAGGAGTTGAGTGAATCCTGTCCCGGCTATAAGAATAAGTCTCTTGCTGAGCCAGGGCCGTCTGGACAAGTTCTCTGATCCTCTGGGTCTCCACTGCTGTCAAATTATCACCGTCCACTAGGAGAGCCGCCAAACACGCTGATGCCGCGATTAAGTTCTCCATGGGGTTGGAAAAGTGACCCGACGGTATCGGTACGTAGCGGGGCAGTGCCATGTTCCCATGAGGAGGTGCCATCTCCCGAGGCTGAGCCGGTCCTCCTATTCCGGCTGTCATAAACTGATTTGCATCTGGCGGGTTACTTGGGCCGGCTCCGGGTGTAGCAAAAAGATTCCGAGGGTCATAAATCTGAGGCAAACGGGATTGAGTTTTCTGGTGCCTCCTTCTCATCACCTCATTAGATGCGTTCAGGCTCATCGTAAGCTGGAAAGCCTCTGACTGGAGCTGCTGCGCCCGTGCATCCAAAGCCGCCCGTTCTATGGCTAACCTGGTGTCCTCAGCTGCCAAGGCCTCCTTGGCCTGAGCTATTTCCTCACGCACCCGTGCCACCTCCGCATCATGCTCATCTTTATTTGCCGAAATAACCGTGGCGGTTAACAGGGCTGTAAGCTTATCCATGAGATCTATCAGCACCTGAGCCGGTGGGCGCACAGGGCCTCCTGCCCCGGCCGCTCCCGTTCCGGATGTTATTGCAGCAGCGGCTGTAGAATTTTGGCCGGGTTGAGTCCCAGCCATGAAGACTCCTGCCTAGTTTGGCGGCTCATAAGGGTCCGGAATACTGGAGCAATCGGAACAGCCTCCAAGCACGCCATCTTGCACTTGATACATCGAATCTGTTGAACCAGCGGACGAATCACCGTCAGAGAGGATGGCCGTCTCACCACCATCTTCAGATCCTTCAGAAAGTTCTTCTCCGTGGATGCAGCCCACAAAGACATGCTTCATGCCGGGTTGAACTCGGGCGGGTCTCGCACGCTGAGCCGTCTCGACGAGGTCGGTGCAGTTGTCCGGCTTAGGGCCTGGCTCACCAATCCGGTCGATGAAGACGTGGATTCCTACGAAGGGGACCCGGTACCCGTACTCAATTGAGCCGGCATCGGGGGCCCAGCCTTCGTCGTCGATGTAGATCTTGCCGCGATGACTCTTGGTCATCCGGTCCACTGCATATCCCTTGAGCCCTTCGAAGTTGCCCTTCAAGAACTCAAATCCACCGTGCGCTGGCCCCACAGTGGGCGCCAACTATCGTGGAATTGTCACGATAGATGTCCTCGTGAAAGGACTTAGTTGTGGAGCCATCGCAACTAGGAAGCTTGAAGGGGTTAATCGGGACAAAGGACACAAGAGGTTTATACTAGTTCGGCCCCTTACGGTGAAGGGAAAGCCTACGTCTAGTTGGGTTGGTATTGATGTTTCGATGACTAGGGAGCAAGATACGCTATGCCCGGCTCTCGATCAGTTGTTTCTTACCCTAAGCCGCCGGCGGGTCGTCCCCTTATATACACGGGTTGACGCCCTGCGGTTTACAGAGTCCCGGCCGGCTCATAAACAGTGTCCAGCTCGGTGACTAGTTAAATCTGCCTTATGATACAAGTCACGCCATTATGACGGTTTACTACGACGGGCCTTAAGTCGCCCGTGGGCCTCAGACCCTATACTGAACCGCCATCTTCATGCTTAGTCTTGGGCTTCCTTATACTGAGTCTTCTTTGTGTAACCCGGCCCCTCCTGGGCGGCTTACACGAATAGTTACATCCCCAACACCCCTCTTTCTAAATTACTGAAATGAAAATGGCTAGGCCTGATGTGCCTCTTGTATCTGTTGCTAGATTTGTTATGATTTGATTCACCAAGAGTGATTCTTCTACAGTCTTGTAGTATGGTTAAATGGAACAACGAGGGATGTTTCTAATTTGGTTATTGCTAGAATAATTCATCGACTTGAGATATGCTGGGATGTTTTGCCTGTCCTTACTGAAGAAGATGAGAATGGAATTTAATTGGATGGTCCCTTTCATCATGCTTAATTATGTTCTGCTTGAGTTTACTACCTTATTATGTTCTGCTTGAGTTGATACTATTTATGTCCAAACCTGGGTTTATACTCTTTGCTTGTCGTCATCACTCATCAGTTGGGTTGTTTACTTAATATATTTGTTGTCTGATTGCTCCATCATATTTTCTGATCTACTTCTACATATATATGTTGGTTGTAATCTGCTTGAACGATCCAAGTACTTGATATTCCATTCTGTCCTTGTAGGTGAATGGAGCTTGTGTTGTTGATAGAACACCGTTGATAACTTCTTCCTATGTTGAGGAGCATGTTACGTGGTATCCAAGAATAGCTAGCTTTAACATGGCAGAGCGTTTTATTTTTCAATCGCAATATTTGTGATTGTGTGGAATATTGTATGGTTATGTATGTGAAGTTTTAAGTTCCTGGGCATGCAATATTTGTAGGTTAAACTGGTTGTTGTGATGTGAACGAGTGTATGGAGTTTCACATGTTCTGTTCTGTACAGAATATATTGTAATAAACCTATTTTGGTTGTTATTTGAAGATTTTCATATTCTTTTCTTCTTTCTGTTTGATATATACTGCTTAAAAAGTGATGTGGATCCACTGCCAGGAAAAATCTGACAATTGGGACCCATCTAAAAACTGGACCACAAATAACCCTCGAAAATAAAAATGAAATGGACCGCAAAAGGCCATGCCTAGAAAATAAAAAAGGCCAAATTGCTGGGCCAGGCCTATGTAGCTAGAGAAAATTAAAGAGAAAATATACAGGAAAAAGGCCGAATTGTTGGGCTAGGCCCATGTAGAAAACCGAATTGGACCGGGCTGAATCTTGTGCCACATCAGCTTGCCACGTTGGATGCCTACGTGGCCTGGGGAGGTTGCTAGTGACCAAAACAAACTAGTAGGCATATTTTGGTCGTAAATGTCTATGACCTTCTCACAGAGAAGGTCATTAATTTCAGTTTACGACCGCCAGCTTTTGACCTTCTGTTTTTGGTCACAAAAAGGTCACAAATGAAAAACAATGACCTTTCAGTGACCAATAGTCAAGGTCACAAGTTGACATATTTATTGTAGTGAGTCACTAGTGAAATCTACGGCCCCTCGAGTCTATTCTTTATCATAGTTGCTTTCCGATCTATTATTTGCCTCTTATTTTCAGATATGTTATTCCAAAACCCCAGAAATACCTTGCTACAACTTTTTTGTTATTTATTTTATTTCACGTTCCTGCGAGATCTAATTATCCAATCTACTACAAACCAATCTATCTTTTACCCGGGAGGGATTGACAACCCCTCTTACGCGTCGGTTGCAAGTATTTGTTCTTTGTGTGCAGGTACTGTTTCCATAGTGTGCGTGGTTCGATAACATTGGTCTCATCACTGAGGGAAATGCCTATCGTAGTTGTGCTGCATCATCCTTCCACTTCGGGAAAAATACTAACGTGGACACGAGCCATCAAGAAAGGATTTCTGGCGCCGTTGCCGGGGAGACATCATCAACATCTATCAGGTTCCTACTCACAAATCTCATCTCCTTGCAATTTACATTATTTGCCATTTGCCTCTCATTTTCATCTTCCCCACTTCATAAAAATTTGCCGTTTTATTCGCCTTCTTTTTTTCCTTTGTCGTTTTCTCAAGAAAATTCATCTCCTTCGTCGTTTTATTTGCCGTGTTTTTGTTTGTGTTCTTGTATGCGTAGTTGTGATGTCTCAAGAAAATACCAAGTTGTGTGATTTTTCCAATACCAATAATAATGATTTTATTAGCACTCTGATTGCTCCTCCCGCCACTAGTTCAGAGTCTTGTGATATTAATGCCGCTTTGTTGAATCTTGTTATGAAATATCAATTTTCCGATACTCCTAATGAGGATGTCGCGTCCCATCTTAACACATTCGTAGAATTGTGCGATATGCAAAATAAAAAGATGTGGATAATGATATTGTGAAGTTGAAGTTATTTCTGTTTTCTTTGCGAGATCGTACAAAAAAATGGTTTTCTTCTTTGCCTTGCAATAGTATGTTCTTGGGATAAGTGCAAAGATGCCTTTATTACTAATTATCCCCCCCCATGAAAATTATTTCCCTTAAAACACAAATCATGAATTTGAAGCAACCTGAGCATGAACATGTTGCACAATCTTGGGAAAGAATGAAATCGATGCTAAGAAATTGTCCTACTCATGGTTTAAATCTTTGGGTGATCATACAAAAAATTTATGCGGGGTTGGATTTTGTTTCTAGAAATCTTTTAGATTCCGCCGCGGGTGGTACTTTTATGGAAATTACTTTGGGTGAAGCTACTAAATTGCTTGATAATATTATGGCAAATTATTCACAATGGCATACTGAAAGAGCACCTACTAGTAAAAAGATTAATTCAGTTGAAGAAATAAATTCTTTGAATGAAAAAGTTGATGCTCTTATGAAATTGGTTTCTAATAAAAGTGCTCCTATTGATCTTAATGATGTGCCTTTGTCTACTTTGATTGAGCAAAATAGTGATGCACTAGATGTGAATTTTGTTTCACAAAACAATTTTAATAATAATGCTTATAGAGGTAATTTTAATCTCAGGCCTTTTTTCAGGAAATTGCTCCAATAATTATGGTAATTCCTATGGTAATCCCTCTTACAATAATAATAGAAACACCTTTGATCTTGAGAATAATATTAAAGAATTTATCAATGCTCAAAAAGTTTTCAACAATATGATAGAAGAAAAGTTGAATAAGATCGATGGTATGTCTAGAAGCATTGATAGAATCTCTGACGATGTAGAAAATATCAAGTTCAATTTTTTTTTGCCTAAGATTGAGGAACCAATTAAAGCTTTATATGTTTTTATGGATGAAAATAAGAAAAGAACCACTATGCTTAGAGATAAAAGAGAATTTTTAGAAAGAATGTTTTCTAGTGATTGCTTTCATAAAAATGATGAAGATCTTAAAGTGATTGGTGTTTCTATTGATTCCTTGGTTAGTAAAATGAAAATTGATGATAAAGGGACTGAAGAAAAGTCAACTTTAATTAGAAGGTGTCCCGATAATTTGGAGGGTGAAAATCTTGTTGAAAAATTTGAGGAGTCTGAATTGTACAAGGGGAGGGGGCAGCGCCCCCCTTTCCTTCTCCCTCTCCCTCTCCTTCCCCCTTCCCCCCTCCGGTAAAAGGAAGGGGGGTGAATCCTACTAGGACCCCAAGTAGGACTCCTCCTACATGGGGCGCACCTAGGGCCGGCCTCCTCTCTCTCCCTCCTTTATATACGGGGGGAGGGCACCCTTAGAACACACATCAATTGTTCCAAGCAGTGTGCGGCAGCCCCCTCCATAGTTTACGCCTCTGGTCATATTCTCGCGATGCTTAAGCGAAGCCCTGCGCGGATCACATCACCATCACAGTCACCACACCGTCGTGCTGACGGAACTCATCTACTCCTTTCGACCCTCTGCTGGATCAAGAGCTCGAGGGACGTCATCGCGCTGAACGTGTGCAGAACTCGGAGGTGCCGTATGTTCGGTACTCGACCGGTCGAAACAAGAAGACGTTCGACTACACCAACCGCGTTAAGCAAACGCTTCCGCTTTCGGTCTACGATGGTACGTGGACACACTCTGCCCCTCTCGTTGCTATGCACCTCCTAGATAGATCTTGTGTGAACGTAGGAACTTTTTTTGAAATTACATGCTACGTTTCCCAACATAAGGAAGCTGGTCCATTATCAGTGGAATACAATGTACTATTTATATTGGAAAGAGTACTCGGGTACACTGATGATTGGATGGAGCTAGATCATATAGTTAGATTGCAACCCTAATGTTGATCTATGTAATTAGAGGGATTTCTCTATTTTGGCGCATTGCTCACAAGCGCGTGCTCCGGGCACATAACGGGTAGAATCCGTTAACAGAAAAATATGATCGTGGTTGCTAATTTGATTTGGACTCTATCCCGGAAACTAGTTGTAACAACTAGAAATCTTATCTGTATAAGAGGTGGACTCTTTAGAAAGACGGTACAAGAAGGTCCCTACCCTCTAGCCTCAGATATGCTAATTGTGAGCGGCACCACGGATAAGCGCAGAGGCATAGGGGGTAGAGCACAAACCCTAAATTTCTAACACATCTTATCTGGAACACATACTATTTTGGTAGAGTTCCTCATGCTACTGCTCTCTATGGCTCCTATTGGTGGAGGGATGTCTCTAAACTGGCGGATAAATTTACGGATGTAACTATAGTTCAGGTGAATCAAGGAGACACGGTGTTGTTTTACCGAAAAAGGCTTTCACTTCGCTTTATAAATAAAGCAAACCGCCACAGAGCAACAGTACACAATAAGGTTCACACCACACACACAAGGCACACATCACAGAGTACAAGAGGTTCTGCTGAAGTCACAGCTCAACAAGCCCAAAAGAAAAAAGAAAAAAAAACAGGTAGCCGGAGAGGATCATTGGAAACTTAGCAATTCAAGCATTCCACTCCAGTAGAGATTTTCAGAGGTTGTTCTCTTTTGAAGTTGATGGATTGGTTTCTATCGAGGATGTGCTCCTTTGTGAGGATGTAACTACCTTGTTTCACCTCCCATTGTGTGAATGGGCCTATCAGGAACTGAATACTCTGCAGGACCTGCCTTGAATCTACGCAGAATGATTGCTGGTTGTGGTGACAAGGTAAAGAAGGGGTTTGTACGTGCCCGCAAAAAAAGAAGGGTTTGTACTACTAAACAATATTATGATGGGTTCATTAGTGAATCATTTCCAACCCACTGTTGAATTGGGTTTGGAAAGAGCTGTTGCACCCTCAAGATTAATGGTTTTGCCTAGTTGCTCATAACGGATAGGCCGAACACTAAATTTATGCCGCAGAGGTGGCACTTGAATATTGATGATGGTTCTGAGTGTGTGTTTTGCCCTACTAGGGTTTTGGAAGACAGTGCATCTCTTCTTTCAAGGTAATTTTAGTGCCAGGATCTGGAATTATCTGCAAACCTTAGGACATATGGGGCATGATATGACAGACGCTGCCATACGTGAAAATTAGGAGGGGAGAAAGATATTGTTTGGTAAATTAAGCTACGTGTGAAGGGTGGCCAACCAGCTATGCCACGTGGCGCAAGCTGGTTGGCCACGGCAAGAAATCTTTTGGAATTTTTTAGATGAAGGTATGGATTATTTTTTAGATGATGGTGAAGACCTCTGGTATTTTTTAATTGAAGGGTTATGCAAAGTGGCACTCGTTGGTAGGCTGCAGTGGTATTTTTTTACCTCTTTTTTAGATGAAAGTGAGATTCTTTTTTCTGAGATGCTTTTTAGATGGAGGCGAGGACTCTATGTATTTTTTTAAAAATAAAACTGTGCGCATAACTTTCTCTCAAGCGGCGCCACAGGGTGATCACATCCACTTTAACTACTTTTCAGTCAGCTGACTTTTCATGTTATGGTCAGTCGATTTTCTGTTCGTTGGATTGTGCTTTGAGATTTGTGTTGTTTTCATTTTTTTCTGTTTAGTTCTGTTGTTGGGCTGGGCTGCAAGGAATCGATTGACGCATTGTTTTGGTCAGTCGAATTGGCACCGGGCCGATTTCTTTGTCTTTGTTTCGCCCGTTTAATTCTGGACTGAATATTTTCTTTTCCTTTTTTATTTCCTTTATTGGTTATAATTTTGTTTTTGTGGGTTTTTGGCTGGGTGTAATTATATACGTACAAATGCTATATAAAATGTGCCACCATTTCATGATTATACAATTATGTTTGCATATTACGAGAAAATGCAATTTCGGTGCGAAATTGTGTGTATGTTTTTTTTATAAATTTTATTCCTTCTTAAAGAAAATACCAACACCACTAATTCATTCTTTTTCAAAAAAACATTATTTTGATATTGTTTTAGTCTCTATTCATTTTCATTCTACTTTAAGGTTAATACCAATGCCACTATTGATTTATTCTTAGATTCTGTTTTTGCAAAAGTTTCACTTTTTTATATGCTTATTCTTGCATATTTCTAGAAAACACAATTTTTTTGTATATTTCGTGCAAATTTTGTTCGTGTTTGTTTTGGATTCTTTTTCCCATTTTTTCTTAAATGGTAATACCAATGCCACTAATTCATTCTTCCCAAGTAAATTTAATTCTTTCTTTTGTGGGTATTTTTGCTTCATTTTTTATTTCTATTTTATGTTTCTATGTGTTTTTTCCTTTATTTCTTTTATTGCTTTTTTGTGGTTTTTTGGCTGATTGTAATTATATACAAACAAATACTATATAATATTTTGCCAAAAATACATGGTTATATGATTATTTTTGCATATTACGATAAGTGCAATTTTGGCGCAAAGTTGTGCGCAAGTTTTTTATTTTATTTTCTGACTTCTTAAAGGAAATACATTATTTCAGTTACATTATGTGTAAAGTATAGTAGAATGCGGAAAATGCACTATTATATGTTAATCCTTTGCATTTTTCAAAAAGTGCAATTTCAGGGCAAATTGTGCGTAAGTTTTTCACACACACAATTGTGTGTAATTGTATGTGTTTACATATAATGCTTGGCTGCCTAATTAATCATGCTTGGTCAATTACTTTTTATTTGTGTTTTATGTTTCTATGTGTTTTTCTTTTTTTCTTTTTTCCTATATTGATTTTTTTTGGTATTTTGGCTGAGTGTAATTATGTACAAGCAAACACTATATAATATTTGCCAAAATTTCATGATTATATGATTATTTTTGCATATTACGGTAAAGTGCAATTTCGGTGCAAAGTTGTGCGCAAGTTTTTTTTATTTTCCGACTTCTTAAAGGAGATACATTATTTCAGTTACACAATAGAATGCGAAAAATGCGCTATTATATGCTTCTTCTTTGCATATTTCAAAAAGTACAATTTCAGTGCCAATTGTGTGTAAGTTTTGAAAGTTTTTCCTTTTCCTTTTCTTTCTTCTTAAAGGGTTTCATTCTTTCTTAGAAAACTCCATTATTTTGATTTTATTTTAGTTTTTTCTGAAATGGTAATACTAGTGCCACGAATTCATTCTTCCATAGAAAACTTCATTTTTTACTTTTTTTTACTTCTTGTTACATTTTTTATTTTGTTTTAGTTTTCATTTCTTTTCTTTTGTATGGGTAATACGGATGCCTCTAATCCATTACTTTTTAGAAAACACTTTTTTGTGTGAAAATCTCACTATAATATGCTCAGTTTTGCATAGTAATAATACATTTTCCAGATATATCTATGTATAGAAATAAATATGTGTGAGGATTCTATTCATCGGTGAGATTGCACGTGTTTAAAAATAAATATACGTGTTGAGATTGCACATATAGTCACTGACCATCGCATGCAATTTTGTGTGAGAGTGCTACCCATTGGTCATCTACAAAGACTTTTTTTTTGCCACGACATCTACAAAGACTTAGCCAATTACTAGTACTAGAGCAGCGAGTAATTAACGTACAAAAAAAAAATATGCAGGCTTGGTAGTATTGAACTGGAGCAGCCCAATGACTCATGCTTGTGCGGACGCTGCTAGGGCTTGTGTGGCTGCCTAATGACTCATGCTTGACTGAAACAGAGTTTGGGGGTCAATCGACTGACCCAAAATTCATTCAGCCGATTGACCAGTAGCCACGCCCGATCACATCAACCACTAGTTGTTTGGTAAATTCTGTAAGAAGCGTGTAAAAGCCCGGCGTGTGTAGTATTATTGTAAGGACATAATTGTCACTCGCAAATGCAAGCGACCGAGTAAAAACTAGTTGGGCAAATAATAAAGGGGGGCTTCACTTGACGCGACGGCAGAGCGTGACGCCATCGGCGATGGGGAGGATGCAGGCCTCGACGCGGTCGTCGGCGGCTACGGCGGCGTTGAACCGTAGGAAGCTATCCCGCACGAGGCGATCGTAGTCGGAGCTGCCGGGCATGTCGCGGGGCATGGCCATGGAGCCGCCCCAGAGCGTGTTGTCGTAGGTGATGGCGCCGCCGACGCGCACCAGCCGCAGCAGCCGCTCGTGGTACCCGGCGTACTGCAGCTTGTCGGCGTCTGCGTACGCGAAGTCGAACGCGCCAGCCCTGGCGCCGCCGTCCTCGCACAGTATCTCGTCGAGCACGGCCAGCCCGTCGCCCTCGCGGAAGTCCACCTTGTGCGCGACGCCGGCCGCCTCGATCACCGGGCGGCCCAGCTCGTAGCACTCCGGGCTCACGTCGATCGCCACCACCTTGCCGCCGGCGGGTAGGGCGAGCGCGGTGGAGAGCAGCGAGTACCCGGTGAAGACGCCGACCTCGATCGTGCTCCGGGCGCCCGTCAGCTTGAGCAGGAGGGAGAAGAACTGCATCTGGTCCGGCGACGACCCCATGAACGACTTGGCGTGCTGCTGCGTGATGAGGCGGAGCTCGCGCACGCGCTCGTGCTCCCGCGGGTACACCGTCGTCTCCATCACGTACTGCACGCAGCCGCGCATGGCATGTATGGCGAGTGCTAGGCGTCGGTGCGCCGGCCCAAATTTGGGCCGGTCGGACCAGCACCGTACGATCAAAACCGTACGATTCCCTTCTTCCTCCCTCGAATGTCTTCTTCTTTTAGAAAAAGTTTCAGGCGTGCCGTCATGGACGACGATGCGCAGGCCTCGTAGCACCTCCTCGCGCATCTCCTCTATCGCTGCCCTCGCCGCCGGTCGTCGCCGTCACCGGTCCCCGCCGTCGCCTCCTCCCTTTCTGGCCAACAACGTATGCTCGCGGTTGCAGCTCCCTCGTGGCGATGATTGTAGCTCTGTAGCCGCCTCTCGCCGGGGCCGCTCGCCGGCTCGCAGGCACATCACACCGTGGCCGCTCGCCGACTTGCAGGTGCAGCTCGCCGTGGCCGCTCGCCTGCTTGACGGTTGCAGTAAGATCTCTGCTTTGACCGGTTCCAGCAAAATCAAAAGCTATTTCCAGCAAAAAACACAAAAGACTGCAGCAAAAAATCAAGATTCCAACAAAAATTGCCGCGCAGCACCATCTTGCCAATTGAAGCAAAACGTCTGGCCAGTTCCAGCAAAATCAAATGCTATTTCCAGCAAAACACAAAAATTCCAACAACGCGGTCACGGCCCAGCACCATCTCGACGGTTGAAGCAAAAAATGGTTGGCTGATTCTAGCAAAATCAAATTATGTTTCCCGCAAAAAACACAACAAAATGCAGCAAAAAACTCACGCCCTTATTTCTTCACACCGGTGGCAACATTCCAGCCTCGAGGCGTCACCTCATAGCTCCGCCGGAATGTGGTTTCAGGCTTGCAGCTCCGCCAGACTATGGTTCCAGCTCTTCCAAAACACGGTTGTAGCATCGAGCCAGCAGGGGCATCGCCTTGTAGCTCCACCGGGCCATGGTTCCAGCACCACTGCATAGCGTTTCCAGCTTTTTTAGCCACGGTTGTAGCACCCCCTCGCGAGCATGTAGGCGCCTTGCAGCTCGCCAGACCATGGTTCCAGCTTTCCCCGGCCACGGTTGTAGCACCGTCGAACTGCGGTTGCAGCACGAGCATGCCCATCACCATCGGCGGCCGCATCGCTTGCAGTCGTCGGCCATGGCGTCGCTCGCGCTCACCATGCGTCGTCATCCAGTGCCTATGCAGCACCACCCGCGTCATAGGCGCCGGGTGCAGCTCCCGCGTGGCCGGTTGCAGCTCTTCCGTCCACCGGTTGGAGCTCTCCGGCGTGCTTCTCCTCCATCCCGTCGTCAGTGGATCCACCTCTAGTCTCTATACGCGACATGATTAGGACATATTAGTACTTGCACTTGGAGTCGAGATCGTATTGGTACCTCCAGGATCGAGTCATCCGCGAGGAGGGTGTTGCTGTCCGGCCGGTAAGTCGCCATGGATCTCTGTCTCTCCCTCCTCCCCCTCTCTCTCAATATATATAGCTAGCTAACGGAAATTGCTAGGAAAAGTGGCTGGGTGGTGCGTGATCAGATCAGCACTTACATGTAGTATCATTTGATATCGACGACATGCATTGGTGCTAATTCACTATCCACGTTTGCCACGTATATCATTGTTTATCCCTAGAGAATCAGGCCGTATCTGGTTGATACGCACACATCGATTGCGAGGCGTCTATGATGACTTCGTAAAATCTCAAGATGTTATGTCAATTCAGTCTCTTGGAAGTGCTCTCAGAGGTAGATGTGCGTGTGTGCGTTTATAGGGACGAGTGTATGCTCGTGTTTGTGAGCGACTTCGATTGTACCGTGTTAAAGAAAGATGAACATTGGCCCAATAATTAACAATGATCCGTGCAAAATAAGTTAACATTGATACACGTGGCATCTAGCAAAAAAAAAGGATATACGTGGCAAACATGGTTAGCAATAATGAATGAATTTTCTTGTGTTTTTTAGCAAATTACACGATCAAAAAACCACATGGTGCATGTGGTATGCTAAAACCTAAAGTGTACACCCTCTATTCTAAATGTAAAATGTTTTGGCAGTTTAAAGAACATAGTGTGTATAATTTAAAAAGGACAGCCCGGTGCATGTAGCTCCCGCTTACGCAGGGTCCGGGGAAGGGTCCGACCACTTTGGGTATATAGTACGCAGCCTTTCCCTACATTTCTGTAAGAGGTCGTTTTCAGGACTTAAACCCATGAACTCATGGTCAGAAGGCAACAACTTTACCAATGCGCCAAGGCTTAAAAAGGAAAAAAAAGAGGTTTCTAGGCAGCAACTAATATTATGTTGAATTTATGGGTGGCAACGAAATGAAGGAGACGCTTCGAAGAAGGTATTTGATCTATGGGTTTTGGGTCGGATGAGTTAAGCTATTGAATCAGGAAAAGATAGGTGAGAATATGTTTGGCAGTTGCAATATGTGTAAAGTTGCCGGTGCATCTTTGGGTTGAAAACCAAAGAGGGAGAAAATGAAATAGTTGCTTGTTGTTAGCTGGGTTCCTTGTTTTTTGTTGTTGCTTTTGTTGCCTAAAAATGTAATGTTTGGATTTATTTTTCATCCCACAGTATGCTAAGGAAGCTGAATAGCTGATGATGCTCTGTATTGAACCAGAGTATGTGAGTGTGTTCTATTTGCCTGCCATGGCATCCAAGTTTAGTGTTGTTGTCACCGATTAATTCAGCAATATGATTAGCATTAGTGATATCTAATAGCTATCTTTGTTGCTGCCACATACTAATTCATGGCCTAATTATAGAGCCACCGGCAGATCCACAAATAAAAATGTGTGTTGTTGCCTATAGAAAATGCCCTTATTACAAATAAAATTGCCCCACAGGTCCCACTCCTAATCCACATGAGAATGCCTATTGTTGCCTGAAAAAAATGTCCTACAATGATCAGAAGTGCCTACCAATCATCCCCTAAATAGACACACAACAACATGATTGCCTAAGTGTTGCCTGCAATTTACTGATTCACCGAAAAATGACATGTGTTGGACAACAAAATTGCCCTGTGGCGAAGAACAAAATTGCCTCCAATACTCCCCACAAAATTCACAAAATTTCCTAGTTATTGCTTGGAGCCATGATGAGTGTATTTTTACACTCTTTTTTACCCCGTGTTTAAACATGATAATCTTTGTTTTTCGGAGATAATAAATTCAATTTGATTTAGTAATGACTAATGAGTGTAAAGATCACAAATATCTTTGTTTACTTTTTTCCTCTTAAATAGGCCATATTAGGTGCAAAATCAAGTCATAAATGGAAGATCATAGAGGCAGTGATACACCCTGATCAATTGGAGGTGCGCAACAACACCCATAGGAAAAGATGGCATGTGAAACAACCGTGAGTGCTCGTACTAGCGGTCGTAGCAGGTGCCATCTTCTCTGTGACAACTTCCACGAAGGCACGCAGAGTCAAGTCACATTAGAGGCGCCCTAAAATCTTATTCAATCTGCCTACGGCATATAAAGGAGAGGATCGAAAACCATTCAACGAGAGGAGTCGCTCATCCATCAAGTCAAACCTTCACATTCCCATCTACAGCATCCATCACCATCTCCATATTCATTTTCCATCTCCATAGTCTTCATCTCTATAGCTATTACACTTGTAATCGAGAGAACATCACAATCTGTAGGCATTTTAAGACTATAATCACTCATCTTGAAGTGTCATTTTTGTAATGTCTTGTGTTTGTGATTCATCTGCGGTGTGCCAGTAGTCCCCTCGGGCTAAGGGTTGAGGCCTAACCTCCCTCATGTATGCGCTAAGGGATTGTTTGTTTACTTTAACATTAACATTATTTGATCTGTTACACAACAATTTTCACCTATTGTCTCTACCTCGTTCTAAGGCCAGGTATCCGGGATACCGAAAAAGATTAATTAAGTAGAGGTTAAGTGTAGAGAGGATCAGAAGGCTATGCAGAATGTCGGTGATGGTAAGATTAGTACGGTAGCTGGAACCTATTCTCTCGGGGTATAGAAGGTGCAGTTATTAAACGTCCAATGTGTTGTTCTGGTTAATTCCTAAAAGTAACCCCGCGAGACAGTAATTAAGGGCCTTGAGTGTACAATAAAACCTCAATGTGGTAGCAGTCATTCATGGGGTTATTTGGATGCATCTCCCACAAATAACACGTTGGCAACATATAAGTAACAGTGTTTACCAGTGCCATGCATGTTGATTATCTAGATAGGATCTGAAGCGCAAGTACACGACACTGTTAAAACCTTTTACCGTTGGACCATTTCTTTATATTGTTTGCTTCATTAAATTGTGTGATTTTGTCAGGGAAACTAGAACTCTTTTGGTAACAAGTTCTTGCAGAAATTAGTTTTCCAAGGCATGACTACCTCTGAGTTCCGATCAACTAGGGGCACTCTAGAGAGAAAAGGAAACTATCTACATCGAAAACTGAATAGAAGATGATCAACTTTTGTTTTTTGGCACCGTTGTCGGGGAAGCTTAATTTCTATAATGGTAAGGTAACTAGAGTTCTTTTTAGTTTGTTTTCGTCCTTATTTTATTTTTAGCAAGTTTACAAAAACTCAAAAAGATACTATGGCTACCAAAATGTTTGGGGGGGGGGGGGGGGGGGGTTGCAACTCCAAATGAAGATTATATGCTTGCGCTAATTGCACAACCTAATGTCAAACTGAATGAAATTAAACCTAACCTTGTTACCATAGTTCAGCAAAACAAATTGTAGGCTCAGTTTCTGGAGACGCATGTACGCATTTGCACACTTTTACTGAGCTTTGTGATATGGCTCAAATTAAAGATGTCAATTCTGATGTGATTAATTTGTAATCGTTCCCTTTGTCTATTAGAGGAAGAACAGAAGAATGGCTTTGGCATTGCCAAAAAGAGCCATTGCATTAGTAATAGTTGTTGCAGTATGTTTATGATAAAATATTTTCCACTTGCTAAAACCATGCAATTACAATTTAACCTCACGGGTTTTAGACAATAAGAAAACGCGAGGCAGCAACACTGGCTTGGGAACGCATGAAGGAGGCTATTAGGAGTTGTTCTAACCTTCGCATGGAGGAATTGTTAATTCTCCATGATTTCTATAACATGTTAAATCCTTTATCCAAAAATATGCTTGATACAATTGCATGACAAACAACAATGGCAAAGTCAATTGTTGACGCAAGAAACTTTTTGATGATATTTAAGAGAACCGTGCCCAGCGGCATGCTAAAAGGTTGACATCCAAGAAGATAAATTTAATTAGAGAAGAAAAAGCATGAAGAGGTGGTTACAAGAATTGAAGAACTTAGGGAGTATGATCGAAGGTAAGGAAGAAATTCATTATTTTGTTTTTGTTTTCGCTTTCTGTTCATGTTCTCGTTTTCCCTTTCATTTTCTCCATCTTATAAATACACGTTGACATTTTTCCAAATATGAAATGAGCGAAATTTTTATATGTCATGAACATTTGTTTAAAATTGTGTTGATAATTTTTTTACATCTTCATGAACACTTTTATTAAACATGTGACTAATTTAAATCCCATGATTTTTTTTGAATGGTACAAAGGTTTAAATAATGTGCAAAACAAAACTATACATTTCATGATCATTTTAAAAATCATGAATATTTTTTAATGTGTGATTTTTTTTTAAATGTCACCATTTTATGAATGGTGTAGACATTATTTACAATCGCATGAACAAAATTTTTATATTTCTTGGACATATTTTAAAACATGTGTTTAAAAACAATTATACAAACATTTCTTAAAAACTTCATGAAGAAACCCTTTGCGTTTCACAATCTTTTATTGTGAAATAAAAATTATTCAAAAACTAAGTAAAGTAATTTTATCTTTCTACGTATAGAACATTTTAGAATATAATTACAAATTAAAAAATGTGTGAGAGGGGGAGGGGGGAGGGTGGGTGGAAGACTGCAAGCTAGAACAATTGGAGGCTAGCCCATACAACATGATTGGAGGCGAGCACTACATGTGGCTCTTGAGAGCATGTACAACTACAATGGCCCAATTCGGCCCTCTATGAGTCTATGTTCACACGCGTGTTTGGACAACATTCGTGCATGTCCCCTCCGAACCATCATTTTGCCCGCGCATCCAATCACACCCATCAAATTTGTCCTCCCCATTTATACATGTTATCAAATAGGGTGTGTGTGTGTGCGCAGATTAAGTGACCACTCACAAGAGCAACAACAAACCACCAAGCAACATCAAGCAGACATAGATACACACACTCGGCAACACAACATCACACGTACTACAAGTCGGCAACAACACACACTTATACGTACGCGCACACACCACACAAGCATCAATCACACGTGGCAGCATATGGCAAAGAGCGCAAAGCACACACATTGGCTGGAGCACGCTGCATGCATACGCACACACGAGGCGCAGAATCCTGCCGCCTCGGCCGCACACAACACGTTGCGAACCGGAACATTGCTACAACGCACGTGTGCAACTATCTCGTTGGTGACAGCTTGCATCATCGCGAAAACTTGCACATATGCAATGATGCCATGCAGTTTAGTGATATACTCCCTCCGTTCCGAAATAATTGTTTTTCTAGCCATCTCAAATGGACTACAACAT
Organism: Triticum timopheevii; assembly: GCA_963921465.1. Taxonomy (NCBI): domain Eukaryota; kingdom Viridiplantae; phylum Streptophyta; class Magnoliopsida; order Poales; family Poaceae; genus Triticum; species Triticum timopheevii. The sequence continues at coordinate 627,052,834 of OY997268.1, forward strand.
ACGGATGTATGTAGACATGTTTTAGAGTGTAGATTCACTCATTTTGCTCCGTATGTAGTCACTTGTTGAAATCTCTAGAAAGACAATTATTTCGGAACGGAGGGAGTATAAGCGCGGCGGCAGGCGCGTGGCGGAAGAAGAGATAGAGAGACCGGCAGGTGCAACCTGTGTGGGGAGAGGAGACAATGATGGGCGTGTGTGGGAAGAGATAGAGAGATAGAAAGAAGGGATTTGGCTGACATGTGGGCCAAAAGGTTCTTGGCCTACGTGGCAGATGCGCCCGAGCCTGTTGGGGTGCCTTCATACTCCCCCATATATGGGTTGAGTTTGAGGGGTGTTAGATAACCCGGACATACGGGTTGAATATGTGGAGTTTGGGTGGATGACATTTTTCTCCTCTCTCATGTCCAACTATGTTTGAACTGTCCACCCAGACATACAAGGAGGAAGCGGGAGCTTTGGTTGTAGATGCCCTACATGTAGCTCCCTAAGAACGACGTATAGAGCTGCGCCAAGCTATCCTCTTCTAACTCTGTTTTTGCACAACCTAATGTGAAACTAAATATTATGAAATTAAACCTAACCTTGTTACCATGGTTTAGCATAACAAATTTGTAGGTTTAGTTTTTGAAGACGCAAGTATGTATTTGCACAACTTTACTGAGCTATGTGATATGATTCAAATTAAAGATGTCAATTCTGATGCGGTTAAACTGTAATTGTTCCCTTTCTCTCTTAGAGGAAGAGTGAGAGACTGGCTTTTGGCATTGCCAAAAAGAGCCATTGCATTATTGAATAGTTCTTGTGGTATGTTTATGACAACATATTTTCCACCTCACTAAACCATGCAATTACATTTTTTTAACATCACATATTTTAGACAAGAAGAACGTGAGCCACCAGCACTTGCTTGGGAACGCATGAAGGAGGTTATCATGAATTGTCCTAACCATGGCATGGAGGAATTTTTAATTTTCCATGTTACTATAACTCGTTAAATCCTTTATTCAAGAACATGGTTGATACAATTGCAAGAGGAATCATAATAGAAGAGTCAGTTGTTGACACGAAGAAACTTTTAGACGATATTCAAGAGAACCATGCTCAACAACATGTTGAAAGATCCACATCCATAAAAATAAATTCAATTACAGAAGAAAAGGCATGAAGAGTTGGTTACAAGAATTGTAGAAGTTAGGGGTATGATACTAGGTAGGGAAGAAAATTCTTTGAATGTCGTATGTGTTGAGAATAATGATGTTGACTTCAGTGCTCACAATATTGCAATTCTGCTCCGAAGAATCAAAATTATGCTCCTAGTTTTCCTATACCACCATATCCTAGCAATTCAACAACTTCCATATTTTCCACATAACTGCAATATTCGGATGCATTTTCCCTTTAATCTAAATGATACACTGAGAGATGAGAGCTAGCTAAAAGTTGTAGAAACATGAGCGAACATTCTTGTGGTCGTTCAACTGACGTATTAGGTCATAAATCCACGCGGATTTTTTTTTGGGGGGGGGGGGGCTATGATCCACGACACAATGTATCCATGGGACTAGAACCTATAGATTACTTAGAAAATGTGTTAGTCTCATATAAGCATATTGCCATCAATATCAAAACATACTTAAGGACATGATTACACTTCTCTTCTCACCCGGCTGGGCTACATTTGTTGGAAATATGCCCTTGAGGCAATAATAAAATGGTTATTATTATATTTCCTTGTTCATGATAATTGTCTATCGTTCATGCTATAATTCTATTGACCGAAAACCGTAATACATGTGTGAATACATAGACCACAACAAGTCCCTAGTGAGCCTCTAGTTGACTAGCTCGTTGATCAACAGATGGTCATGGTTTCCTGACTATGGACATTGGATGTCATTGATAACGGGATCGCATCATTAGGAGAATGATGTGATGGACAAGACCTAATCCTAAGCATATCACGAGATCGTGTAGTTTGTTTGCTAAAGCTTTTCTAATGTCAAGTATCATTTCCTTAGACCATGAGATTGTGCAACTCCCGGATACCGTAGGAATGCCTTGGGTGTACCAAACGTCAAAACATAACTGGGTGGCTATAAAGGTGCACTACAGGTATCTCCGAAAGGTCTGTTGGGTTGGCACGAATCGAGACTGGGATTTCTCACTCCGTATGATGGAGAGGTATCTCTGGGCCCACTCGGTAATGCATCATCATAATGAGCTCAATGTGAATAAGTAGTTAGTCATGGGATCATGCATTACGGAACGAGTAAAGTGACTTGCCGGTAAGAGATTGAACGAGGTATTGGGATACGGGCGATTGAATCTCAGGCAAGTAACGTACCAATTGACAAAGGGAATTGTATACAGGATTACTTGAATCCTCGACATCGTGGTTCATCCAATGAGATCATCGTGGAACATGTGGGAGCCAACATGGGTATCCAGATCCCGCTGTTGGTTATTGGCCGGAGAGTTGTCTAGGTCATGTCTGCATGATTCCCGAACCCGTAGGGTCTACACACTTAAGGTTCGATGATGCTAGGGTCATAGGGAAGGTTTTACGTGGTTACCGAATGTTGTTCAGAGTCCTAGATGAGATCTCAGACGTCACGAGGAGTTCCGGAATAGTCTGGAGGTGAAGATTTATATATGGGAAGTCATCATGCGGTCACCGGAAGTATTCGGGGGTTTATCGGTATTGTATCGGGACCACCGAAGGGGTTTCGGGGGTCCACCTGCCCCGGAGGGCCCTTATGTGTTGTATGTGGAAGGAAACCAGCCCCAAGTGGGCTGGGTGCCACCCCCCTAGGGCCCATGCACCTAGGGTTGGGGGGGGCCTAAAGGGGACGCCCCCTTGTCTTGGGGGGCAAGCCCCCTCCCCTTGGCCGCCGCCCCCCTCTAGGTCTCATCTAGAGGGGCCGACCCCCTTCCCCCTTCACCCTATAAATAGAGGGGAGTAGGGAGGGCAGCCGCACCACATCCAAGGCGCAGCCCTCCCCCTCTCCAACACCTCTCCTCCTCCGTTTGAGCTTGGCGAAGCCCTGCCGGAGAACCACTGCTCCACCACCACCACCACGCCGTCGTGTTGCTGGAGCCTTCTTCCTCATCCTCTCCCTCCTCCTTGCTGGATCAAGGCGCGGGACACGTCACCGGGCTGCACGTGTGTTGAACACGGAGGTGCCGTTGTTCGGCGCTTAGATTGGAATCCACCGCGATCTGAATCGCTACGAGTATGACTCCTTCATCCGCGTTATTGCAACACTTCCGTGTCACGATTTTCAAGGGTATGGAGATGCACTCCCCTCCTCTCGTTGCTAGGTTCTCCATAGATTGATATTGGTGATGCGTAGAAAATTTTAAATTCTGCAATGATCCTTGTCGGTGTCAAAACCGGCGGATCTCGGGTAGGGGGTCCCGAACTGTGCGTCTAGGCGGATGGTAACAGGAGACAAGGGACACGATGTTTTACCCAGTGAGGGAGTCCTGGACTAGGGGGTGTTCGGACAGCCGGACTATCAATGTCTGCCGGACTCCAAGACTACGAAGATACAAGATTGAGGACTCCGGCTCGTGTCCGGAAGGTACTTTACTTGGCGTGGAAGGCAAGCTTGGCGATACGGATACGTAGATCTCCTACTATTGTAACCGACTCTGTGTAAACCTAGCCCTCTCCGGTATCTATATAAACCGGAGGGCTTTAGTCCGTAGGACAACATACATTACATACAATCATACCATAGGCTAGCTTCTAGGGTTTAGCCTCCTTGATCTCATGGTAGATCTACTCTTGTACTACCCATATCATCAATATTAATCAAGCAGGACGTAGGGTTTTACCTCCATCGAGAGGGCCCGAACCTGGGTAAAAACATCGTGTCCCTCGTCTCCTGTTACCATCCGCCTAGACACACAGTTCGGGACCCCCTACCCGAGATCCGCCGGTTTTGACACCGACATTGGTGCTTTCATTGAGAGTTCCTCTGCGTCGTCACCGATAGGCTTGATGGCATCTTCAACCTGCAACGCTGTCCAGGGTGAGACTTTCCTCCCCGGACAGATCTTCGTATTCGGCGGCTTCGCACTGCGGGCCAATTCACTTGGCCATCTGGAGCAGATCGAAAGCTACGCCCCTGGCCGTCAGGTCAGATTTGGAAGGTTAAACTTCACGGCCGATGTCCGAGGAGACTTGATCCTCGATGGACTCGAGCCACAGCCAAGCGCGCCGCACTGTGACGATGGGCATGATCTAGCTCTGCCGCCGAACAATGCCTTGGTGGCCGCACACGGATCCGCTCCGGCCATTAGCCCGGAGCCGGTCGCCCAGATCGAGGGCCGGTGGATAGACGCCGCCCTGGGGGCTTCAACAGCCACGGCGATGGAGCCGAACACTAATCCTGTCCCCTGCGAAACTCGTGATTCCGAGGTGCCGGACTCCTCGCCGGACTCCGAACCTCCCGCGCCCCTACCAATTGATCCAGATTGGGCGCCGGTTATGGAATTCGCTGCCGCAGACATCTTCCAATGCTCGCCTTTTGGCGATATCTTAAATTCACTAAAGCATCTCTCGTTATCAGGAGAGTCCTGGCCGGATTATGGCCAGGATGGTTGGGATGCGGACGACGAAGAAATTCAGAGCCCACCCACCACCCACTTTGTAGCCACTGTCGACGATCTAACCGACATGCTAGACTACGACTCCGAAGACATCGACGCTATGGACGACGATGCCGGAGACGAACCAGCGCCCACAGGGCACTGGAAGGCCACCTCGTCATATGACGTATACATGGTGGATACCCCAAAAGATGGGGACGGCGAAGGAACAGCGGAGGCAGATTCCTTAAAGAAACAGCCCAAGCGCCGGCGTCAGCGGCGCCGCTCTAAATCTCGCCACAGCAAAAGCGGAGATTTCGGCACAGGAGATAATAATACTCCAGAGAGTGCCGAAGACAATCCCCTCCCGCAAGACTCAGCGCAGGAGGATGCAGAAGCAAGCCCTCATGAGGGGGCGGCAGACGAAGAGGTTGAGGATCATAATTATACGCCTCCCTCCGAAGACGAAGCAAGCCTCAACGATGACGAATTCGTCGTACCCGAGGATCCCGTTGAACAAGAGCGCTTCAAGCGCAGGCTTATCGCCACAGCAAACAGCCTAAAGAAAAAGCAGCAGCAGCTTCAAGCTGATCAGGACCTGCTGGCCGATCGATGGACCGAGGTCCTCGCGGCCGAAGAGTATAAACTCGAACGTCCCTCCAAAAGTTACCCAAAACGCAAGCTGCTCCCCCGTTTAGAGGAGAAAGCATACATACATCCATCACCAGCGCACGATATGGCTGACCGACCACCCCGTGGTCGTGACAGAGAGGCATCTAGGCCCCCAGCCAAGACCATACCCCGGCATCGCTCCAAAAGTACGAAGCCAAGAGGGAACGCGCCGGACTTGCGAGACATATTGGAGGACAAAGCAAGGCAATCCAGATCCATCTATGGATCACGTGGGCGCCCTACGACCCACGACGAATACCGTCGTGCCGGATACAATAACCCCGGCCGGGCCGAACACAGCGGACAGCGCTCTCTCGAGCTGCGTCGCGATATTGCTCAATACAGGGGCGCCGCACACCCGTTATGCTTCACTGATGAAGTAATGGATCATCAGATCCCCGAAGGGTTTAAACCCGTAAACATTGAATCTTACGATGGCACAACAGACCCCGCGGTGTGGATCGAAGACTATCTTCTCCACATCCATATGGCCCGCGGCGACGATCTCCACGCCATAAAGTACCTCTCACTCAATCTTAGAGGACCAGCTCGGCATTGGCTTAACAGCTTGCCCGCAGAGTCAATTGGGTGTTGGAAGGACCTGGAGGCCGCATTCCTTGATAACTTCCAAGGCACATATGTGCGACCACCAGACGCCGATGACCTAAGCCACATCATTCAGCAGCCAGACGAATCGGCCAGACAATTCTGGACACGGTTCTTGACAAAGAAAAATCAAATCGTCGATTGTCCGGACGCAGAGGCCCTTGCAGCCTTCAAACATAACATCCGGGACGAATTGCTAGCCCGGCACCTGGGGCAGGAAAAGCCGAAATCCATGGCAGCCCTCACATCGTTAATGACCCGCTTTTGTGCGGGAGAGGACAGCTGGCTAGCCCGTAGCAACAATCTCCATAAAAATTCTGGCAGTCCGGATACTAAGGACAACAACGGCAGGTCACGTCGAAACAAAAACAAGCGCCGAATTAACGGCGACGACAAGGAGGATATGGCGGTCAATGCCGGATTCCGAGGCTCTAAACCCGGTCAACGGAAGAAGCCATTTAAAAGAACCATTCCGGGTCCGTCCAATTTGGACCGAATACTCGACCGCTCATGCCAGATACATGGCACCCCTGAAAAGCCAGCTAACCACACCAATAGAGATTGCTGGGTGTTCAAGCAGGCCGGCAAGTTAATTGCCGAAAACAATGACAAGGGGCTAAATAGCGATGACGAGGAAGAGACCCGGCCGCCGAACAAAAGAGGACAGAAGGGTTTCCCCCACAAGTACGGACGGTGAATATGATATACGCGACCCATATACCCAAGAGGGAGAGGAAACGCGCACTAAGGGATGTCTATGCGATGGAGCCAGTCGCCCCAAAGTTCAACCCATGGTCCTCTTGTCCGATCACTTTCGATCGAAGAGACCATCCGACCAGCATACGCCATGGCGGATTCGCCGCATTGGTCTTAGACCCAATCGTCGATGAGTTTCACCTCACGAGAGTCCTGATGGATGGCGGCAGTAGCCTGAACCTGCTTTATCAGGATACAGTGCGCAAAATGGGCATAGACCCATCAAGGATTAAACCTACAAAGACAACCTTTAAAGGTGTCATACCAGGAGTGGAAGCCAATTGTACAGGCTCAGTCACACTGGAAGTGGTCTTCGGATCTCCGGATAATTTCCGGAGCGAAGAGTTAATCTTCGATATAGTCCCGTTTCGCAGCGGCTATCACGCCCTGCTCGGATGAACCGCGTTTGCCAAATTCAACGCAGTGCCGCACTATGCATACCTAAAGCTCAAGATGCCAGGCCCTCGTGGAGTCATCACGGTCAATGGAAATATGGAACGCTCCCTCCGAACAGAGGAACACACAGCCGCTCTCGCGGCAGAAGTACAGAGCAGCCTTTTAAGGCAATTCTCGAGTCCGGCCGTTAACCGGCCGGATACAACAAAACGCGCCCGGAGCAATGTCAACCAAGACCACCTGGCGCGATCAGAGCACGCGTAGCAATGCGGCCCCAACCCTCGCCCGCATATGATCACAAGAATAACACTCCGCGTACATCATTACGCTTTGGAGATACCATGGGCACAGGGGAGGGGGCACGATCACAACGGTCCCAGAGTGCGGTTCGACCACACCAGGGGCTCGCAAATGTGCTCCTCTTTTATTATTATTTTTCTTCTTTTTTTGTACACAGGACTCTGTTAACCAGAAGCCCTGTCCGGCGGTGAACCTGCCGAACTCATGATGCAATAGTCAGGGACTAAAGAAGGTCGCGTCGAACACTCAGGTGGTCTCAATTACGAGCATTAAATTCAATTATGTACACAAAATCCGCAGCTCATCCCTGGAGGGGGACATGTTTATTTAGTCCAAATACCTTGCTTACCGCACTATTTGTATCAGTCCGCTCTACTAGCAGACTTTCCTTTCATTAATAATGCAGCACCTTTATGATCGCAATTGCATTACATTTTATATATATATGCTCATTATATGACATCTGGCACCCGTATATTTTGGTACGGCATAATACACCAGGGGCTTATGTTCCCCACTTTATGGTGTGATAAAGTCCGAACACTTTCACAAGTGCGGCACCCCGAACTTATAGAATTATATGAATCGGCTCCGAATCATGTCTTGGGTCAATAGTTGGGTTTGCCCGGCTCCCATGTTTGGCACCTTACGTTTCCTTTCTGTCGGCTAAGGTAGCACTGGGAGAACCACTGCGATTGCGCTCCGGTTGAGCCGGGTTAACGCCTCAGTGGAGAAAGCTAAAACTGACCGGCATGATAAGGCGAGAGACTGGTCGCTGTTCGAGAGGTTTTTTCGGGTCCTTAAAGACTCACGCCGCTTCGAGCGAAGTTCCGGATTATGTCCGATGAAGGCGTGGATAGCGCCCCAGATTCGGTCTTCCGAATACTAGGGGCTTCGCCGAAATTTAAAATTATAAAATTCTATGGCTAAGTGAGAGTGTTCAAGCACTATAAGTCCGGTCGCCTTGTTCGTCGTGTTGAGCGCCTCCCTAGATGGACCCAAATATGGGAACAAGAGTGCTCAAGTTTATCACCGAACACCCCAGCACTTGTGGCTTGGGGGCTGAAGCCAACGACTTGCCATCTCTCAGATTTTATAAACGGCCGCACAGAAGGTAATATTTTAAATTAAACAAGTGTTGCTCATGGCGCATATGAACGAAGTTTTCAGCGCACAGGATAAATAAACAGCGAGTTCACTCAAAGATTACATTTCGAGAGCACTCATCTGCAATATTGCAGGCTCCCTTCAGGACAATATTATAATACTTCTCCGGCGTGCGATACTCCTTGCCCGGTGGCGGTGGGTCCGTGAGAACCTTCTCCGCATCCAATTTGCCCCATTGCACCTTTATGCGGGCAAGGGCCCGACGAGCACCTTCGATACAGGCGGAGCGCTTGACTACATCCAGCCTAGGGCATGCATCCACCAGCCGCCGCACGAGGCCAAAGTAGCTACCAGGCATGGCCTGTCCAGGCCACAGCCGGACTATGAGGCCCTTCATGGCCTCCTCAGCTACTTTGTGGAGTTCGACCAGCTGCTTCAGCTGGTCGCTTGGGGGCACCGGATGGCCGGCCTCAGTATACTGAGACCAGAAGACCTTCTCCGTCGAGCTCCCCTCCTCGCCACGATAGAATGCGGCGGCATCAGCCACACTACGCGGCAGATCTGCAAATGCCCCTGGAGAGCTCCGAATTTGGGTAAGTGTCAGGTAGTTCACATTAACATGCCTGCTTTGCATGAAAAACGCCTTACCCGCCGCTATCTTCTTTATGTCCTCAACCTCCTGAAGGGCCTTATGGGCCTCGGCCTTGGCGGACTTGGCACTTTCGAGAGCTGAGGCAAGCTCGGACTCTCGAGCCTTGGAGTCACGCTCCAAACTCTCATGTTTTTCCATGAGAACCTGGAGCTCTTGCCGAACTTCCACCACCCGCGCCTCTTGCTTTTCTCGCTCAGCCCGTTCCGCGGCCACATTGCGTTCGGCCGCGGACACAGCATCCTTCAGGGTTTCCACCTCGTTAGTGGCCCCTGCAATGCACATATTATCCTTGTTAATTTTATTTGCAACCAAAATCCTTTTCTGTAAGGTACTTATTCAAAGAGGTGTTACTCACCTTCTTTTTCCTCGAGCTGCTTCTTTGCATGGCCGAGCTCTTGCTCGGACTGCTCGAGATCCTTTTTCAGCACCTCAACCTCCGCCGTTAGTGCGGCAGAGGTCAGCAGTGCAGCCTGCAAACCCATATTGACATATTTTAGGCAACCCTGCGTATATCTTGTTATAGATCCTTAGTCCGGCTTTTCTTTCCAAACACCGAACTAAGCATCAGGGGCTACTGTCTATGCGGTATTATATTACATAATTTTAACTTCTTACCTCAAAGCCTGTTAAAAGGCTACTGCAGGCTTCGGTCAGCCCGCTTTTCGCAAGCTGAACCTTCTTAATCACCGCACTCATGATAGTGCGGTGTTCTTCCTCGATGGAGGCGCCTTTAAGTGCCTCCAGTAGGTTATCCGGCGCCTCCGGTTGGACGGAGGCCGCCGGCGTCACGGTCCTGCCCTTCTTTCGAAGGGGCCGCTTGCCGGACTCTGGAACCACTGCGGGTTCCGATGTAGAGTCCGGCACGAAGTCCGGGGGGCTGCCTGACGGCGCCTCCGGAGCCTCCTCCTGATGGGCCCCTCTCTGGGATCCCACCTCGACGTCCTCGTTGGCGCGTGGGGTGGAGGCAGTCGGGATGGAATTCACATCCGACGAGGCCAATGACCCGCTCGATGAGTCGGGGAGATCATCATTGGCCGGGCTATGGGCAGAATGCAGCTTCAGAAGGATACTACGCGACATAAAAGAAATTACACATCAAGGATCCGGATACTTACGATCTTGCCGGACGCCTGGCCCTTGGAGGCCGCTCATCCTCACCAACGCTGATGTTGGCGGAACTGTCCGAGGGGATAGTTCTCCCCCTCTTGGACCCTTCGGCCCCCCCGATGGGGGAAGCCTTCCTTTTCTTCTCTCCCTCCTCCGGGAGAGAGTACTCCTCCTCCTCGTCTTCGGGAGAGGAGTCCTCGTCGTCGTCAGACGCCTGATTGCGGGAACTCTTTCGAGTCCCCGCGGCCACCTTCTTGGCCTTCTTCTCCGGCACCACGTGCGGTGCCGGAACCACCAGCCCTGTTAAGCGGGCGTTCGCTGGGTCTTCTGGCATGGGAGCCGGGCTGATGAGCAGCTTGGCCTTCTCCATCCATTCCTGTCAAAGGAAGAGGCAGAATGAAGCCTCACTAGAGTCAATCTAATTATCACAAGTGTCCCGTAATGGGGTTGAATCACTTACCTCGTCAGTTGGATTCTGCGAGCTGAATCCGCGGTCTTTGGTCGCGGACGCGGGGACTTCGGCGCCCTTGAACAGCACCCTCCAGGCGCCTTCGTATGTTGTATCGAAGAGCCCGTTTAGCGCCTGGTGCTGTTCCGGATTGAACTCCCACAAATTAAATGCCCGTTCTTGGCATGGGAGGATCCGCCGGATGAGCATGACTTGGACCACGTCGACGAGCCTGAGCCTATTGCTCACCATCTTCTTGATACATGCTCGGAGTCCCGTCACCTCCACCGGATTCCCCCACTGGAAGCCCTTCTCTTTCCAGGAGGTGAGCTGCGTGGGGATGCCTGATCTAAACTCGGGGGCCGCCACCCATGTGGATTTGCGTGGCTCGGTGATGTAGAACCACCCCGATTGCCACCCCTTGACGGAGTCCACGAAGGTCCCTTCTAGCCAAGGGACGTTGGGCAATTTGCCCAACATAGCGCCTCCGCATTCCGCTTGCGTACCCTTCACAACCTTCGGCTTGACGTTAAAGGTCTTGAGCCACAGGCCGAAGTGGGGCCGGATGCAGAGAAAGGCCTCGCACACGACGATAAACGCCGAGATGTTGAGGATAAAGTTCGGTGCCAGATCGTGGAAATCCAGGCCGTAGTAAAACATGAGCCCCCGGACAAATGGATGGAGCGGAAAGCCCAGTCCGCGGAGGAAGTGGGGAAGGAAGACGACCCTCTCATGAGGCCCGGGGGTAGGGATGAGCTGCCCCTCGTCGGGCAGCCGATGCGCGATATCGCCGGAAAGGTATCCGGCGCTGCGCAGCTTGGTGATGTCCTCCTCCTTGACGGTGGAGGCTAACCATTTACCTCCCGCTCCAGACATATTCGGAGAAGGTTGAGGTGAGATGCGCGAGTTCGGGCGTTGGAGCTTGAATTCGCGGGGATGGATAAGCAAAGGAGGAAGAAGGCGTAGGTGAGAAGGTGAATCCTTATCCCTTATATATAGGCGGACAAAACTATGCGTCACCCACCGGCCTGGTAAAACTCGCTTATCTCCCAAGCACCACCGTTGATGGCGCGGTTGGGTTACCCACGCACATATTGATGAGAATCCCGGAATAAGGGGAACACGATCTCTGCTTCGACAAGACGTGCCAAGGAAACCGCTTCGCTAAACATGCTGAGGTGGTATAGTAATTCAAACAAAGGCCTGGTGGCGGTGTGATGTCACGCCGCATAATACGTCAGCAGATTGAACTAAGTGTACATTTTATTCTCTCTACGGTGGAATGTGGAATTTATTTTGCAGAGCCGGACACTATCCTGGTGTTCATTATCTTCTCTGGATTATTCAAGGGAGGAACCCGCCTTGCAATGCCGAACATTATGCACGCCGGACTTATCGTCATTGAAGACTGGTTCATGGGCTACTGAGGGAGTCCTGGACTAGGGGGTGTTCGGACAGCCGGACTATCAATGTCCGCCGGACTCCAAGACTACGAAGATACAAGATTGAAGACTCCGGCTCGTGTCCGGAAGGTACTTTACTTGGCGTGGAAGGCAAGCTTGGCGATACGGATAAGTAGATCTCCTACTATTGTAACCGACTCTGTGTAACCCTAGCCCTCTCCGGTATCTATATAAACCGGAGGGCTTTAGTCCGTAGGACAACATACATTACATACAATCATACCATAGGCTAGCTTCTAGGGTTTAGCCTCCTTGATCTCGTGGTAGATCTACTCTTGTACTACCCATATCATCAATATTAATCAAGCAGGACGTAGGGTTTTACCTCCATCGAGAGGGCCCGAACCTGGGTAAAAACATCGTGTCCCTCGTCTCCTGTTACCATCCGCCTAGACGCACAGTTCGGGACCCCCTACCCGAGATCCGCCGGTTTTGACACCGACACCCAGGTTCGGGCCCTCTTGATGGAGGTAAAACCCTATGTCCTGCTTGATTAATATTGATGATGTGTGTTACAAGAGTGGATCTACCACGAGATCAAGGAGGCTAAACCCTAGAAGCTAGCCTATGGTATGATAGTTGTTCGTCCTATGGACTAAAGCCATCCGGTTTATATAGACACCGGAGAGGGCTAGGGTTACACAAAGTCGGTTACAATGGTAGGAGATCTACATATCCATATCGACAAGCTTGCCTTCCACGCCAAGGAAAGTCCCATCCGGACACGGGACGAAGTCTTCAATCTTGCATCTTCATAGTCTTGGAGTCCGGCCGATCATGATAGTTCGGCTATCCGGACACCCCCTAGTCCGGAACTCCCTCAGTAGACCCCGAACCAGGCTTCAATGACGACGAGTCCGGCGTGTAAATTGTCTTCGGTGTTTTGCAAGGCGGGTTCTCCTTCAAGCTTCATGCTCCTGTCGAATAGTGTCCGGCTTCCTTATAAATGCCGCGCTCCTTGGCCTCTACGCCCAATAATGGCCCTCTTCCACGTGTCGGATGAATGCGAAAAGCTAGGGTATATTTACATTTTACCCCCTGGCCGTGCGAACGAGCCGCCTATAAGAGAGGCGAGGATCTTAGATCCAACTCACACCATCCTCCTTCCGCAAGTACTCATCGAAGCGCCTCCGACCAAAATCCATTCTACCATGGATAGTCGACGCGGCTCCTCCTCTCACGCTCCCAGCCCTAAGCCAGGAGATTGGGGGAGATGCTCGGTTCCACACAGCGAGCTAGTGGCGCTCCAAACCGAGAGGTATCTCCCCCCAGCCTTCATGGTTCCGGTTCGAGCCGGATTGGCCACCTTCAGGGGCGGAAAGCAGGCGGAGAGCGTCCCCAACCCTTCCAAAGGAGAGCGGGTATGCTTCGTCCCTTATCTAATAAGGGGACTTGGATTTCCTATACACCCGTTTCTCCGGGGGCTCCTGGAGTTCTACGGACTCCAGCTTCACCACCTCACACCTGCCTCCATTTTGCACATCGCGGGCTTTGTAGCTCTTTGCGAGCTGTTCTTGGGCATCGAGCCCCATTTTGCACTGTGGAAGAGATTGTTTTGCCTCGTACCCCGTTCTCATGAGGGGTCGATATATCAAGTGGGCGGAGCCGAAATATGGCGCATCGCCGGGACCGGATATCTATCCGGCACCCCGAAGAAGGCATCCGAAGACTGGCCTTCGGAATGGTTCTACATGGAGGACGCCCCTCTGCCGGATCCAGTTCGGATCGGCCTCCCGGAGTTCAGCAATGCTCCCTTGAAGAAATGCCTGTGTTGGCGCCCGCGGAGCCCTCAACAGGAGGATGATGGGAGCGTCCATTATCTCATGGGCCGGATTAGGTTACTGGCCCACTCCGGATTGACCATGATTGGAGTCATGGCCACATGTATTATGCGAGGGGTGCAGCCGCTCCAATATAGGGGCCACCCTATGTGGGATTTCAACGGGGAATATGACACCACCCATCATGGCCGCAGAGGGCCGGGCTCGGCAGCCAATCTGGTAAAGATCCTGTCCGGCTTGTACAAGGGGGAGGAGGAGGACTTCCTCCGCACGAGTCCATTAAATGGATTCTCCACGAATAACCCTCGGAGCTGGGTAAGCGGGCGTTTATCTACCCGATCCATACTTCCAAAGTCAAGTATTTTACTTTATGATTTCGACGCAGGAGCTGCGCCGGGACGTGGAGGGCATACAAAGCCTAACTCCACAACCCGAGGATCCGGAACGATCCCTTGATCCGGCCTCCGAAGAGGATCCGGACATAAAGGTAGAGTTAATAGACGGGGTGTTCCACCAACTTAGCATGGACAATGCTCTTGTCGCCATTACGGCTGACTACCTCGGTTTGCTTCCGGCTTCCCAGGTGACTACGACCGAGGTCTTGACACCATCATTTGATCCATGCTCAATTCTGTCCATCCTATACTGAAGGTGCATCGCAGGAGGTGCCTTTAAGGCGGGAAGCCGAACCCGCGGCGGCTGACCAGCAAGGGTCAGTTCGGCCCAGCAGGCGGAAGAGGAGTGCGACGCGAACCGAAACGTTACCGCAACGGTACGGCGCACCGCTGTTTTTAAGGGAAGGATCCCTAGGAGGTACATTAATACCCATAACTTTTCCAGGAGAAAGAGTGCTCGCTGGACAATGTCCAGAGAGGTTGCCAACCAAGCCTCCGCCAGCCATGCTCCAACGCGTGGTCCGGAAGGGGAGGCGAATACAAGGCATGAGCCGGATGTTCCTCCGACGGAGGATGCCGACAGGCTGTCCGCCACCCCGTCTGAGGTGGAGAGCGCCATGAATCACAGGCGTCACCGGACAGTTCTTCGTGACGCGTGTTTCTCCCCGGAGGCATTGAATGCCTTTGATGCGGGAGACGCGCACCTCCATGCCACTCAAGATGGTTTAACTAGAGCCACGGAGCAGTATGTGAAGGACATACGGGTAAGTAATTTTAATAGGTATATATGCCAGTAGCCCCCGAGACTTAAAATAATTAAAAGAACTGATTTAAGGATCATTTATTATGCAGGATCTTACGGAGAAGAATACCCACCTGTCCCAGGAGCTTCAAGAGTGCAAGGCCCAACTTGAGGCCGCACTGGCCGCCACAGGGAGAGCCACAGAGACCCCCGCTGGTAATACGTACTTCGAGAAGATAAGTAGTTGATAAAGTGCGGCGTGTGCGTAAATCTGACAATAACATTACAGAGGACGCCGGACTAGATCCGGACAAGCAACAGCTACTGCGTCAGCTGAAGGCCGGCGAGAGGGTGCTTATGAAAGTGCAGCAGGAGAGGAACAAGCTCCAAGATGCCCACACCCAGCTAGGAGAAGAGCTGAAAGATGTGCGGGCCCAGCTATCTGGCTCCATGAAGGAGAATCAGCGGCTTCGTCGCGGCATTTATAGTAAGTGCTTGAGCAAATTCCTTTGAAAAGAAGAATTCGGTGAGGAAGTCGATTGACAGAAATGTGTCTTTAGGTGTGCTCACAGGTCGCCCTGCGGAGGAAATGCCCGGTTCAACGGGTGACCAACTGCCCGAGCTGGTGCAACTGTTCGAACGTGTTCGGCAGGCGATGAGTGGCGTCGTTCAGGCATTATGGCCTTCCGTCTCCCTACCCGAGGGCCTTGAAGGGCTTGCTGAGAAGCTTCAGGGAGTACGGCGACGTCTCCATCTGTGGAAGATATCGGCCTGCCGTCAAGGCGCCAGGGAGGCCTGGGCGATGGTGAAGACGCGGTACCCGAAGGCTGACCCAAACCACATGGCCGAGGTCGGACCTGTGGGGCCTGATGGGAAGGAGATCCCTGTGAGCTTGATGTACGGCCACGTAGAGCTGGCCGCGAAATATTCCCAACAGGACTGTAAATTAGACAGCCTGTTAGATGGGATTGAAGAGGAGTACAATCAGTCAGTTTGACGATGTAATTGTAAAATGACATGTAAATGCCTTCTAGCCGGATTGTAGATCGTTTGTCTTTGCCAACCTTTTTGCTTCGACCTCGGGACCCTAGAGTCCGGAGTGTGTCCGAATACCTTCTCGGTTATGAAAAAAACCGGGGCATGCATGGAGACCAGGCGTAGGGGTCATTAGTGCTTTATCAGACAAAGTGCCCAACTAGTTATGTTATATTACATGGTTAGTAAGAAACATCTTCCAGGGAGAATAGTTCCGTTAGGGGTTCCTTTCCCTGGGAGGCATGCCCTAAGGTGCATGTCCGGACTGCGAAAATAGCAGAAAAAGCATCTGGGGACAGATAAATAAGTAAGTGATAAATCATCTTTTAGGTCACCGACCGAATATTCTCTTAAGAACGCTAGCTTTCGGCTTCACCCAGTCTGAGGTACACATCCGGCTGACCCGGCAGTAACAATCGCAGAGGTGCTCCCTTTACCTCCTAGCCGAACAATCGGGAACGTAGGGGTAAGCACAGGAGCCAGGCAACCCAGCTTGGCCAAAACTTAAGTCATATCGATGCATATAATGGTGAATAAAAGGTACATGCGGAAGTATGACACATGTGTTGGGCATGAAGCCCGTATAAATAAACTTCTGTTAAAGAAGCCCCCAGGTATAATGAGTGCTAGGAGCACATCAAGTGTGTGCGAACAATGCGCAAATTAGCCTATCAAAGGTATTAAAAAAAGTGGGAAGAAGGAGGGGGACAAGAGGCAGTGAAAAATTAAAAAAAAGGTGAGGGAGGAGTGAGACGAACTCTGAGTCTGGCGTTAGGCGCAGAATCTTCGGAGACGGGCTGCGTTCCATGGGTCTGGCTCGAGTCGGTTGTCAGAGGCGTTACGTAGACGGTATGCTCCGCCGGTCAGGACTTGGTCGATGATGAAGGGACCTTCCCACTTGGGCTTAAGTTTGTCCTTTTTCTTGTCCGGCAGGCGTAGAACAAGTTCGCCAACATTGTAAGTTTTGGCCCGTACTTCTCTGCTTTGATATCTTCGAGCCTGCTGCTGATAGAATGCGGAACGAGCTTTTGCCACGTCCCGCTCCTCCTCTAAGGCATCCAAACTGTCCTGCCAATCCAACTCGGCTTCTCTTTCTTCGTACATGCGCACGCGAGGTGAGTCATGAATTATATCGCAGGGCAGAACTGCCTCTGCGCCGTATACCATAAAAAATGGTGTGAATCTGGTAGTGTGGTTTGGCGTGGTCCGCAGCCCCCAGAGTACGGAGTCGAGCTCCTCTACCCAGTGCGTGTTAGATTCCTTGAGGGACCACACTAGTCTGGGTTTGATGCCGCTCATGATTAGACCATTTGCTCGCTCGACTTGACCGTTAGTTTGGGGGTGATAGACTGAAGCGTAGTCGAGCTTGATGCCCATGTTTTTGCACCAGAGTTTAACCTCGTCGGCCATGAAATTCGTGTCGTTATCAGTGATGATGTTGTGGGGGACGCCAAAACGGTGTACTACCCCGGATATGAAGTCTATCACAGGTCCGGATTCTGCCATTTTAACCGGCTTGGCCTCTATCCATTTGGTGAATTTGTCCACCATGACCAATAAGTATTTGTGCTTGTGGGTTCCCCCTTTAAGGGGTCCAACCATGTCAAGCCCCCAGACCGCGAACGGCCAGGTAATGGGTATAGTTTTTAGGGCGGTGGGTGGCATGTGGCTCTGATTAGCAAAGAGCTGGCAACCGACGCATCGTTGGACTAAGTCCTGAGCATCTGCCCGGGTCGTCGGCCAATAAAATCCTGTACGGAAGGCCTTGCCTACAAGGGCCCGGGCTGCAGCGTGGTGCCCGCCGAGTCCGGCGTGAATTTTAGCCAGGAGATTTCGCCCTTCCTCTTCGGAGATACACCTTTGAAGGACTCCGGTTGTGCTTTTCTTATAAAGTTCTCCCTCATGGACCTTGTAGGCTTTAGATCGTCGAACTATGCAGCGGGCCTCATTTTGGTCTTCGGGGAGTTCCTGCCTGTTTAAATAGGCTAGGAATGGTTCCGTCCACGGGGTAATTACTGCCATTGTTTCGTGGGCTGAAGGTGTTATTTCATTGGCAGATCCGCCGATTGTGTCAGAATTGTCTGAGTTAGGTGATGCAGCTGGTTCCGGATTGTTATTTCCGGACTCCTCTTCCCATAATACGGATGGCTTAAAGAGCCGTTCCAGGAAGATATTCGGAGGGACGGCGTCGCGTTTTGCGCTGATGCGTGCCAACATGTCTGCTGCCTGGTTATTATCCCGGGCTACATGATGGAATTCGAGTCCTTCAAACCGAGCTGACATTTTTAGGATGGCGTTGCGGTAGGCCGCCATTTTCAGATCTTTGGCGTCAAAGTCTCCATTTACTTGGGATATTGCGAGGTTTGAATCCCCGCGCACCTCTAGGCGTTGAATGCCCATGGAGATTGCCATCCGGAGGCCATGTAGAAGGGCCTCGTATTCGGCTGCGTTGTTGGAGTCCGTGTACATTATCTGAAGTACGTATTGGACTGTGTCTCCGGTTGGGGACGTCAAGACGACGCCAGCCCCCAAGCCAGCCAACATTTTGGATCCGCCGAAATGCATGATCCAATTAGAGTACGCGCCGTACTCTTTAGGGAGCTCGGCTTCGGTCCATTCGGCGACGAAGTCAGCCAGGACTTGCGACTTTATAGCTCGCCGTGGTTTGTAGGTTATGTCAAATGGCAAGAGCTCAATGGCCCATTTTGCAATCCTGCCCGTTGCGTCGCGATTGTTTATAATATCGTTGAGAGGTACTTCGGAGGCCACCGTTATGGAACACTCTTGAAAGTAGTGTCACAGCTTCCGGGATGCCATGAACACCGCATACGCTATCTTTTGATAATGTGGGTACCGGGACTTGCATGGAGTTAAGACAGTGGATACGTAGTACACTGGTTTTTGAAGAGGGAATCTGTGACCTTTTGTTTCTCGTTCGACGACGAGTACTGCGCTGACAACTTGATGAGTTGCTGCGATATATAACAACATCGGTTCACCCAGGTTGGGCGCGGCCAGGACCGGGTTTGTTGCCAGAATGGCCTTGATTTCTGCGAGTCCGGCTGTGGCAGCATCCGTCCATTTGAAGTGTTCGGTGCGCCGGAGGAGGCGATAGAGGGGCAGAGCCTTTTCTCCCAAACGGGAGATGAAGCGGCTTAGAGCCGCTACACATCCTGTTAGTTTTTGTATTTGCTTGAGGTCTTTTGGGATATCCAATTGTGACAGAGCTCGGATCTTGGTGGGTTTGCTTCAATTCCTCTACCGGATACAATGAAGCCCAAAAGCTTTCCGGCTGGTACTCCGAAGACACATTTTTCCGGGTTGAGCTTAATGTCATATGCTCGGAGGTTGTCGAATGTCACCCTCAAGTCGTCTACTAGAGTTTTGGCGTGTTTGGTCTTGACGACCACATCGTCTATGTATGCCTCTATAGTTTTGCCTATCTGGGTAGCCAGACATGTCTGAATCATGCGCTGATATGTTGCGCCGGCGTTTTTGAGTCCGAAGGGCATTGTGTTGAAGCAGAATGGCCCATATGGAGTAATGAATGCCGTTGTGGCCTGGTCTTTCTCCGCCATCTTGATTTGGTGGTATCCGAAGCATGCGTTGAGGAAGCACAATGAATCGTGCCCTGCGGTAGCATCGATGATTTGGTCGATGCGAGGGAGGGGGAAAGGGTCCTTTGGACAGGCCTTGTTAAGGTCTTTGAAATCGATGCAGAGGCACCAGGATTTGTCCTTTTTTGGTACCATTACTAGGTTGGCTAGCCAGTCCGGATGTTTTATATCTCTGATGAATCCGGCCTCTAAGAGTTTGGCTAGCTCCTCTCCCATTGCCTGTCTTTTGGGTTCGGAAAATCGCCGAAGAGCTTGTTTGACTGGCTTGAATCCTTTTAGGATATTTAGGCTGTGCTCTGCCAGCCTGCGTGGGATTCCTGGCATGTCTGAAGGGTGCTAGGCAAAAATGTCCCAATTTTCCCGAAGGAATTCTCGTAGTGCGGCTTCTACATCAGGATTTAACTGTGCCCCGATGGAGGCCGTCTTTGTGGGGTCCGTTGGATGGACCTGAAATTTGACTATTTCGTCTGCTGGTTTAAAAGAGGCGGATTTGGACCTCTTATCGAGTATCACATCGTCCCTATCCACCGTGGAGCGCAGCGCAGTTAGTTCCTCTACCGCTAGGGCTTCGGATAATGCCTCTAGGGCTAGTGCGGCTGTCTTTTTTTCAGCGCGGAGTACTGTATCTGGATCACTGGCGAGAGTGATTATTCCATTGGGTCCGGGAATTTTGAGCTTCATGTACCCGTAATGGGGTATAGCTTGGAAGATTGTGAATGCCTCTCGCCCTAACAAGGCGTGATATCCATTGCCGAATGGGGCCACTTGGAACGTGACCTCTTCGGACCTGTAATTGTCCGGCGAGCCGAACACTACATCTAGTGTGATTTTTCCTATGCAGCGTACTTCTCGACTAGGGATTATTCCCTTGAAGGTTGTGCTGCTTCGCTCAATGCGGCTCCAGTCAATTTCCATTTTTTGAAGGGTTTCTTCATAGATGAGGTTTAATCCGGTACCGCCATCCATAAGTACCTTGGTGAGGCAAAAGTCGTCCACTATCGGACTAAGGACCAATGCGGCTGGTGCTCTAGCTGTTCGGAATTTAGGTTCGTCGCTGGCATTGAAGGTGATAACCGTGTCACTCCATGGATTTGTTGTTGCTACTTGGTAGACTTCGGCGAGGCTGCAGATTGTTCGTTTTCGCATGTTATTTGATGCGAAAGTCTCGAACACTGTTAATACCGTACTGGTACTGCTGGGCTGGTTGCTCGGGGCTAAAAAGCCTTCGCCACTTTTGGCCACCTGCCGTAATATCCAACATGCTCGAAGGCTATGTGTTGGAGTGGCGCCCTCCGTACTGTGGATTTTGCAGGGTCCGTTGAGCCATCCCTCCAGTACGGTTCCGTACCCTTTAGGGGGGTTTTGCTTTTTGGTTTTTAACCCAGGTGCTTGAGTATGACGCACCCTTTTATTTCGGACTGGGGTTGTATTCAGGGCCGGATTGTCCCAAAACCTAGTTTCAGTTTTCCAGGCACTCTCCATCGCGCAGTATTTTTGTACGATGGTCAATAGGTCGGCGAAGCGTGTAACTTCGCAATGACTGATGGCGTTTATAATTCCCTTGTCCGTGCAATTGTTGCAGAAAGTTGAGATCGCGCTTTCTTCATGGCAGTCCTTTATCCTGTTCATAACCAGGAGGAATCTGGCCCAGTAATGATGTACTGTTTCATCGTGCTCTTGCCGTATCTGAGATAGATCGCTTATGTTTGGGTGCGCGGGTGGAATTAAGTTCGGAACCCCGCCCGATCTGAGGCTCAAAGGCCAAGAAGCTTCCAGATTTGGAAGCTTGGTTTGTTGGATGCTTTCCAACAAATCTGGTCTGGTGTCTGACTTTAGGTTCAGTATTTGATTGGCGTCCGTCCCTCCGCGGGAATCCGGCATGGAGGGATCGGGAATCCGGACATAGTTGGTTTTTAACATAGAGGAAGAGTCGCCGCATTGTTCCTCCACCACAACAACGTGGTGGGTAACCTGGGGAGAGTTAATTTCTCTCAGATCGGTTTTAAGCCCAATCTGATCATAGTCGGTAGCGACCCCCAGGGCGTCGATGCGATCCAAGAGCTCGATTACGGAGGAGAGCTCAATCGGATCCAGCTGCTCGGCGAATTCCGAGCTGATGTGAAGATCGCTTTTAATGACCTGAGAGGTCATTGTCGGAGCGGTGGCCGAACAGGCGGCCATAAGGAAACCGCCTAGCCGGATAGTCTGGCCGGCGGCCAAAGCTCCCTTGACGACGGTGCCGTCTTTAAAGACGGGAGAAGGCATCCTTCCTGATGGTGACGGCACAGAGGAACTCTCAATGAAAGCACCAATGTCGGTGTCAAAACCGGCGGATCTCGGGTAGGGGGTCCGAACTATGCGTCTAGGCGGATGGTAACAGGAGACAAGGGACACGATGTTTTACCCAGGTTCGGGCCCTCTTGATGGAGGTAAAACCCTACGTCCTGCTTGATTAATATTGATGATGTGTGTTACAAGAGTGGATCTACCACGAGATCAAGGAGGCTAAACCCTAGAAGCTAGCCTATGGTATGATTGTTGTTCGTCCTATGGACTAAAGCCATCCAGTTTATATAGACACCGGAGAGGGATAGGGTTACATAAAGTCAGTTACAATGGTAGGAGATCTACATATCCGTATCGCCAAGCTTGCCTTCCACGCCAAGGAAAGTCCCATCCGGACACGGGACAAAGTCTTCAATCTTGCATCTTCATAGTCTTGGAGTCCGGCCGATCATGATAGTTCGGCTATCCGGACACCCCCTAGTCTGGAACTCCCTCAATCCCCAACAGTGGCATCATAAGCTAGGTCTATGCGTAGTTTCTATGCACGAGTAGAACACAAGTTGTTGTGCGCGTCGATTTTCAAGGATGTGATGAATGTGTATATATATATATGTGTGTGTGTGTGTGTGTGTGTGTGTGTGTGTGTGTGTGTGTGTGTGTGTGTGATGTATGAGATTGATCATGTTCTTGTAATAGGAATCACGACTTGCATGTCGATGAGTATGACAACCGGCAGGAGCCATAGGAGTTGTCTTAATTATATTATGACCTGCGTGTCATTGAATAACGCCATGTAATTACTTTACTTTATTGCTAAACCGTTAGCCATAGTGGTAGAAGTAATAGTTGGCGAGACAACTTCATGAAGACACGATGATGGAGATCATGGTGTCATGCCCGTGACGATGATGATCATGGCGCCCCAAAGATGGAGATCAAAAGGAGCAAAATGATATTGGCCATATCATGTCACTATTTGATTGCATGGGATGTTTATCATGTTTTACATCTTATTTGCTTAGAACGACGGTAGCATAAATAAGATGATCCCTCATAAAATTTCAAGAAAGTGTTCCCTCTAACTGTGCACCGTTGCGAAGGTTCGTTGTTTTGAAGCACCACGTGATGATCGGGTGTGATAGATTGTAACATTCGCATACAATGGGTGTAAGCTAGATTTACACATGCAAAACACTTAGGTTGACTTGACGAGCCTAGCATGTACAGACATGGCCTCAGAACACAATAGGCCGAAAGGTCGAACATGAGTCATATAGCAGATGCGATCAACATGAAAATGTTCACTGATGATGACTAGTCCGTCTCACGTGATGATCGGACACGGCCTAGTTGACTCGCATCATGAATCACCTAGATGACTAGAGGGATGTCTATCTGACTGGGAGTTCATTAAATAATTTGAGTAGATGAACTTAAATATCATGAACTTAGTCTAAAATCTTTGCAATATGTCTTGTAGATCAAATGGCCCACGCTAATGTTGCCCTCAACTTCAACGCTTTCCTAGAGAAAACCAAGCTGAAAGATGATGGTAGAAACTATACGGACTTGGTCCGGAACTTGAGGATCATCCTCATAGCTGCCAAGAAAGCATATGTCCTAGATGCACCACTAGGTGAAGCACTTGTTTTCCTAGTAACTCAAGACGTTATGAACGCCTGGCAGTCGCGTAGTGATGATTACTCCCTGGTTCAGTGCGGCATGCTTTATAGCTTAGAACCGGGGCTCCAAAAGTGTTTTGAGCAACACAGAGCATATGAGATGTTCCAAGAGTTGAAAATGGTTTTCCAAGCTCATGCCCGAGTCGAGAGATATGAAGTCTCCGACAACTTCTACAGTTGTAAGATGGAGGAGAATGGTTCTGTCAGCGAGCACATACTCAAAATGTCTGAGTTGCACAACCGCTTGTCTCAGCTGGGAGTTAATCTCCCGGATGACGCGGTCGTCGGCAGAATCCTCCAGTCGCTTCCACCTAGCTACAAGAGCTTTGTGATGAATTTCAATATGCAGGGGATGGTGAAAACCATTCCTGAGGTATATTCAATGCTAAAATCAGCGGAGGTGGAGATCAAAAAGGAACATCAAGTGTTGATGGTCAGTAAAACCACTAGTTTCAAGAAAGGCAAGGGTAAGAAGAACTTCAAGAAGGACGGCAAGGGAGTTTCCGCGCCCGGTAAGCCAGTTGCCGGGAAGAAGCCAAAGCATGGACCCAAACCTGAGACTGAGTACTTTTATTGCAAGGGAAACGGACACTGGAAGCGGAACTGCCCCAAGTACTTAGCGGACAAGAAGGCTGGCAACACCAAAGGTATATGTGATATACATGTTATTGATGTGTACCTTACCAGTACTCGTAGTAGCTCCTAGGTATTTGATACCGGTGCGGTTGCTCATATTTGTAACTCAAAAGAGGAGCTGCGGAATAAGCGGAGACTGGCGAAGGACGAGGTGACGATGCGCGTCGGGAATGGTTCCAAGGTGATGTGATTGTCGTCGGCACGCTACCTCTACATTTACCTACAGGATTAGTTTTAAACCTCAATAATTGTTATTTAGTGCTAGCTTTGAGCATGAACATTGTATCTGGATCTCGTTTAATACGAGATGGCTACTCATTTAAATCCGAGAATAATGGTTGTTCTATTTATATGAGAGATATGTTTTATGGTCATGCCCCGATGGTCAATGGTTTATTCTTAATGAATCTCAAACGTGATGTTACACATGTTCATAGTGTGAATACCAAAAGATGTAAGGTTGATAATGATAGTCCCACATACTTGTGGCACTGCCGCCTTGGTCACATTGTTGTCAAACGCATGAAGAAGCTCCATGCAGATGGACTTTTGGAGTCTCTTGATTACGAATCATTTGACACGTGCGAACCATGCCTCATGGGCAAAATGGCCAAGACTCCGTTCTCCCGAACAATGGAGCGAGCAACCAACTTATTGGAAATCATACATACTGATGTGTGCGGTCCAATGAGCGTTGAGGCTCGTGGAGGCTATTGTTATGTTCTCACCCTCACTGATGATTTAAGTAGATATGGGTATGTCTACTTGATGAAACACAAGTCTGAGACCTTTGAAAAGTTCAAGGAATTTTAGAGTGAGGTGGAGAATCAACGTGACAGAAAAATAAAGTTCTTACGATCAGATCGTGGGGGAGAATATTTGAGTCACGAATTTGGTACGCACTTAAGGAAATGTGGAATTGTTTCACAACTCACGCTGCCTGGAACACCTCAGCGTAATGGTGTGTCTGAACGTCGTAATCGCACTCTATTGGATATGGTGCGATCTATGATGTCTCTTATCGATTACCACTATCATTTTGGGGATACGCTCTAGAGAGAGCTACATTCACTTTAAATAGGGCACGTCTAAATCCGTTGAGACGACACCGTATGAATTATGGTTTGGGAAGAAACCTAAACTGTCATTTCTAAAAGTTTGGGGATGCGATGCTTATGTCAAGAAACTTCAACCTGAAAAGCTCGAACCCAAGTCGGAAAAATGTGTCTTCATAGGATACCCTAAGGAAACCATTGGGTATATGAGGGAGTCCTGGACTAGGGGGTGTCCGGATAGCCAGACTATCATCATCGTCCGGACTCCAAGACTATGAAGATACAAGATTGAAGACTTCGTCCCGTGTCCGGATGGGACCTTCCTTGGCGTGGAAGGCAAGCTTGGCGATACGGATATGTAGATCTCCTACCATTGTAACCGACTCTGTGTAACCCTAGCCCTCTCCGGTGTCTATATAAACCAGAGGGTTTTAGTCCGTAGGACACACAACCATTACAACAATCATACCATAGGCTAGCTTCTAGGGTTTAGCCTCCTTGATCTCGTGGTAGATCCACTCTTGTACTACCCATATCATCAATATCAATCAAGCAGGAGTAGGGTTTTACCTCCATCGAGAGGGCCCAAACCTGGGTAAAAACATCGTGTCCCTTGTCTCCTGTTACCATCCGCCTAGACGCACAGTTCGGGACCCCCTACCTGAGATCCGCCGGTTTTGACACCGACATTGGTGCTTTCATTGAGAGTTCCTCTGTGCCGTCGCGATCAGGAAGGATGCCTCTTCCCGTCTTTAAAGACGGAACCATCACCAAAGGAGCTTTGGCCGCCAGCCACACTATCCGGCTAGGTGGTTTTCTCATGACCGCCTGTTCGGCCACCACATCGACAATGACCTCTCGGGTCATCGGAAGCCATCTTCACGTCAGCTCGGAATTCGCCGAGCGGCTGGATCCGATGGAGCTCTCTTCTGTAAACGAGCTCCTGGACCACATTGCCGCCCTGGGGGTCTCCACAGACTACAATTAGATTGGGCTTAAAACCGATCTGAGAGAGATTAACTCTCCCCAGGTTACCCACCACGTCGCGGTGGTAGAGGAACAAAGCGGCGATTCTTCTTCTGTACTAAAAACTTTTTATGTCCGGACTCTCGAACCCTCCATGCCGGATTCCCGCGGAGGGATAGATGTCGATCAAGCACTGAACCTAAAGTCAGGCATCGGACCAGACTTGTTGGACAACGTCCAGCAATCCAAGCTTCCAAATTCGGAAGCTTTTCGGCCCTTGAGCCTCGAGATGGGTAGGGTTCCGGACTCAATTCCACCCACCCGCCCAGACATATGCGATCTATCTCAAATCCGGCAAGAGCCCGCTAAAACAGTACATCATTACTGGGCCAGATTCCTCCTGGTCATGGACAGGATAAAGGACTGCCGTGAGGAAAAAGCAATTTTAATTTTCTGCAATAATTGCACGGACGAGGGAATCTTGAACGCCGTCAGTCGTCGTGAACTTACACGCTTCTCTGATCTGGCGTCCATTGTACGAAAGTACTATGCGATGGAAAGTTTTCGGAAAACCGAAACTAAGTGTTGGGACAATCCAGCCCCGAATACAACCCTAGTCCGAAACAAAAGGGTGCATCACACTCAGGCACCAGGTATAAAAACCAAAAACCAAAAACCCCATAAAGGGCACGGAATAGTACTGGAGGGATGGCTCAGCGGACCCTGTAAAATTCACAATGCAGAAGGCGCCACTCTAACACATAGCTTTCGAGCATGTTGGATACTGCGGCAGGTGGCCAAAAGTGGCCAAGAGCTTCTAGCCCCGGAGAACCACTGCAACATACCAGTACGGTGTCAACAGTCTTCGAGACTTTCGCATCAAATAATATGCGGAAACGAACAATCCGCAGCCTCGCCGAAGTCTACCAAGTAACAACAACAAATCCATGGAGCGACACGGCCATCACCTTCAACGCCAGCGACGAACCTAAATTCCGAACAACCCGAGCACCAGCTGCATTGGTCCTCAGTCCAATAGTGGACGGCTTTCGTCTTACCAAGGTACTCATGGATGGCGGCAGCGGATTAAACCTCATCTACGAGGAAATGCTTCACAAAATGGAAATAGACTGGAGCCGCATTGAGCGAAGCAGCACAACCTTCAGAGGAATAATCCCTAGCCGGGAAGCACGCTGCACAGGAAAAATCACACTTGATGTGGTGTTCGGCTCGCCGGACAATTACAGGTCCGAAGAGGTCACGTTCCAAGTGGCCCCGTTCAGCAGGGGATATCACGCTATATTAGGACGAGAGGCATTCACAATTTTTCAAGCCATACCCCATTACGGGTACATGAAGCTTAAGATGCCCGGGCCCGGCGGAATAATCACTCTCGTTAGTGATCCGGACACAGCACTCCGCGCCGAAAACAAGACAGCCGCATTAGCCCTGGAGGCACTATCCGAAGCCCTAGCGGCGGAGGAACTCACGGCGCTGCGCTCTACGGTGAATAGGGACGATGTGATACTCGATAAGAGATCCAAGTCCACCTCCTTTAAACCAGCGGATGAAATAGTCAAATTCCAGGTCCACCCAACGGACCCAACAAAGACGGCCTCCATCGGGGCACAGTAAAACCCTGATGTAGATGCCGCACTGCGAGAATTCCTTTGAGAGAATTGGGACATCTTCGCCTGGCACCCTTCAGATATGCCAGGAATCCCATGCAGATTGGCAGAACACAGCCTAAACATCCTAAAAGGATTCAAGCCAGTCAAACAGGCTCTTCGGCGATTTTCCGAACCCAAAAGACAGGCAATGGGAGAGGAGCTAGCCAAACTATTGGAAGACGGATTCATCAGAGACATCAAACATCCGGACTGGCTAGCAAACCTGGTAATGGTACCAAAGAAGGACAAATCCTGGCGCCTATGTGTCGATTTTAAAGACCTCAACAAGGCCTACCCAAAGGATCCCTTCCCCCTTCCCCGCATCGACCAAATAATCGATGCTACTGCAGGGCACGATTCATTGTGCTTCCTTGACGCATACTCCGGCTACCATCAAATCAAGATGGCGGAGGCGGACCAAGCCGCAACGGCATTCATTACTCCATACGTACCATTCTGCTTCAACACGATGCCCTTCGGACTTAAAAACGCCGGCGCAACATATCAGCGCATGATTCAGACATGTCTGGCTACCCAGATTGGCAAAACAGTAGAGGCATACGTAGACGACGTAGTCGTCAAAACCAAACACGTCGAAACTCTAGTAGACGATTTGAGGCTCACATTCGACAACCTCCGAGCATATGACATTAAGATGAATCCGGAAAAATGCGTTTTCGGCGTACCAGCCGGAAAGCTCCTGGGCTTCATTGTATCCGGTAGAGGAATTGAAGCAAACCCAGCCAAGATCCGAGCTCTGTCACAGCTGGATATTCCAAGAGACCTCAAACAAATACAAAAACTGACTGGATGCGTGGCGGCTCTAAGCCACTTCATCTCTCGTTTGGGAGAAAAGGCATTGCCCCTCTATCGCCTCCTCCGGCGCACCGAACACTTCGAGTGGACGGATGCTGCCACTGCCGGACTCGAAGAAATAAAAGCCATATTGGCAACAAATCCGGTCCTGGCCGCACCTAACCTGGGCAAACCAATGTTGTTATATATCGCGGCAACACATCAAGTTGTAAGCGCGGTGCTCGTCGTCGAACGAGAAACAGAAGGGCATAAATTCCCTCTTCAAAAACCAGTGTACTACGTGTCCACTGTCTTAACTCCCTGCAAGTCCCGATACCCGCATTATCAAAAGATAGCATACGCGGTGTTCATGGCATCCCGGAAGCTTCGACACTACTTTCAAGAGTGTTCGATAATAGTGGCCTCCGAAGTGCCCCTCAACGACATTATAAACAACCGCGACGCAACAAGCAGGATTGCAAAATGGGCCATTGAGCTCTTACCATTCGATATAACTTATAAACCTCGGCGAGCTATAAAGTCGCAAGTCTTGGCTGACTTCGTCACTGAATGGACCGAAGCCGAACTCCCTAAAGAGTACGGCGCATACTCCAATTGGATTATGCATTTCGACAGCTCCAAAATGTTGGCCGGCTTGGGGGCTGGCGTCGTACTGATGTCCCCAACCGGAGACACAGTCCAATACGTACTTCAGATAATGTACACGGACTCCAACAATGCAGCCGAATACGAGGCCCTCCTACATGGTCTCCGGATGGCAATCTCCATGGGCATTCAACGCCTGGAGGTGCGTAGGGATTCAAACCTTGCAATATCCCAAGTAAATGGAGACTTTGACGCCAAGGATCCGAAAATGGCAGCCTATCGCAACGCTGTCCTAAAAATGTCAGCTCGGTTTGAAGGACTCGAATTCCACCACGTAGCCCGGGATAATAATCAAGCAGCCGACGTGTTGGCATGCATCGGCGCGAAACGCGACGCTGTCCCTCCAAACAACTTCCTGGAACGGCTCTTTAAGCCATCCATACTATGGGAAGAGGAGTCCAGAAATAACAACCCGGAAACAACCGCGCCACCCAACACAGAACAATCTGACATAATCGGCAGTTCAGCCGATGAAATAACACCTTCAGCCCACGAAATAATGGCGGTAATTGCCCCGTGGACGGAACCATTCCTAGCCTACTTAATTAGGCAGGAACTTCCCGAAGACCAAAATGAGGCCCGCTGCATAGTTCGGCGATCTAAAGCCTACAAGGTCCATGAGGGAGAACTTTATAAGAAAAGCACAACCGGAGTCCTTCAAAGGTGCATCTTCGAAGAGGAAGGGCGGAATCTTCTGGCTGAAATTCACGCCGGACTAGGCAGACACCACGCTGCAGCGCGGGCACTTGTAGGTAAGGCCTTCCGTACAGGATTTTATTGGCCGACGGCCCAGGCAGATGCTCTGGACTTAGTCCAAAGATGCGTCGGTTGTCAGCTCTTTGCCAATCAGAGCCATATGCCACCCACCGCCCTCAAAACTATACCCATTGCCTGGCCGTTCGCGGTCTGGGGGCTTGACATGGTTGGACCCCTTAAAGGGGGAACCCACAAGCAAAAATACCTACTAGTCATGGTGGACAAGTTCACCAAATGGATAGAGGCCAAGCCAGTTAAAACGGCAGAGTCTGGACCAGTGATAGACTTCATATCCGGGGTAGTACACAGTTATGGCGTCCCCCACAACATCATTACCGATAACGGCACGAACTTCACAGCCAACGAGGTCAAACTCTGGTGCAAAAATATGGGCATTAAGCTCGACTACGCTTCAGTTTACCACCCTCAAACCAACGGTCAAGTTGAACGAGCAAATGGTCTAATAATGAGCGGCATCAAACCCAGACTAGTGCGGTCCCTTACGGAATCTAACACGCACTGGGTAGAGGAGCTTGACTCCGTACTCTGGGGGCTGCGGACCACACCCAACCGTACTACCGAATTCACACCATTCTTTATGGTATACGGTGCAGAGGCAGTTTTGCCCTGCGACATAATTCATGACTCACCTCGAGTGCGCATGTACGAAGAAAGAGACGAGCTGGATTGGCAGGACAGCTTGGACGCATTGGAGGAAGAACGTGACGTGGCAAAGGCCCGTTCCGCATTCTATCAGCAGCAGGCTCGAAGATATCAAAGCAGAGAAGTACAGGCTAAAGCCTACAACGTCGGAGAACTAGTTCTCCGCCTGCCGGATAAGAAAAAGGACAAACTCAAGCCCAAATGGGAAGGTCCCTTCATCATCGACCAAGTCCTGATCGGCGGAGCATACCGTCTGCGGAATGCATCGGACAACCGACTCGAGCCGAACCCATGGAACGCCGCCCGCCTCCGAAGATTCTATGCCTAGCGCCGGACTAAGAGTTCGTCCCCTTCCTCCGTCCACTTTTTCACAATCCAGCTGTCTTTTGTTTCTCTCTCTCTTCTCTCACCTTTTTCATAAAAGTCCTTGAGGGCCTATTCGCGCTTTGTTCGCACACACTTGATGTGCTACCCGCACTCATTACACCTGGGGGCTTCTTTAACAGAAGCTTACTTATACGGGCTTCATGCCCAGCACATGTGTCAAACTTCCACATGTACCTTTTATTCACCATTATATGCATCGATATGACTTAAGTTTTGGCCAAGCTAGGTTGCCTGGCTCCTGTGCTTACCCCTACGTTCCCGATTGTTCGGCTAGGAGGTAAAGGGAGCACCTCTGCGATTGTTACTGCCGGGTCAGCCGGATGTGTACCTCAGACTGGGTGAAGCCGAAAGCTAGCGTTCTTAAGGGAATATTCGGTCGGTGACTTGAAAGATGATTTTTTACCTATTTATTTACCTGCCCCCAGATGTTTTCCTGCTCTTTTCGCAGTCCGGACATGCACTTTAGGGCATGCCTCCCAGGGAAAGGAACCCTTAACGGAACTATTCTCCCTGGAAGATGTTTCTTACTAACCATGTAATATAACATAACTAGTTGGGCACTTGCCTGATAAAGCACTAATGACCCCTACGCCTGGTTTCCATGCATGCCCCGGTTTTTTCATAACCGAGAGGGTATTCGGACACACTCCGGACTCTAGGGTCCCGAGGTAGAAGCGAAAAGGTCGGCAAAGACAAACGATCTACAATCCGGCTAGAAGGCATTTTACATGTCATTTTAAATACATTGTCAAATTGACTGACTGTATTCCTCCTCAATCCCGTCTAACAGGCTGTCTAATTTATAGTCCCGTTGGGCATACTTAGCGGCCAATTCTACTTGGCCGTACACTAAGCTCACAGGGATCTCCTTCCCATCGGGTCCGACAGGTCCGACCTCGGCCATGTAGTTTGGATCCGCCTTCTTGTACCACGTCTTCACCATGGCCCAGGCCTCCCTGGCACCCTGACGGCAGGCCAATATCTTCCATAAACGGAAGCGCTGTCGCGCTCCCAGAAGCTTCTCCACAAGCTCTCCAAGGCCCTTGGGTAGGGAGACGGATGGCCACAGGGCCTGGACGACGCCATTCATCGCCTGCCGAACACGTTCGAGCAGTTGCACCAGCTCGGGAAGTTGGTCACCCGTTGAAACGGGCATTTCCTCCGCAGGGCGACCTGTGAGCACACCTACAGACATATTTTTGTCAATTAGCTTCCTCGCCGAACTCCTCTTTTCAAAGGAGTTCGCTCAAGCACTTACTATAGATGCCGCGACGAAGCCTCTGATTCTCCTTCACGGAGCCAGACAGCTCGGCCCGAACACCCTTTAGCTCTTCTCCAAGCTGGGTGTGGGCATCCTGGAGTTTGTTCCTCTCCTGCTACACCTTCGTAAGCACCCTCTCGCCGGCCTTCAGCTGGCGCAGTAGTTGTTGCTTGTCTATGTATCCAGGGAACTAAACGTGAATCCTTCGATCTCGCTTTTATTAAGTCCTTCTGCCCTAAGCGCTTTGATAAATTTGTGTTTGCACCGTCAGTGGGTGCCTCTGGTGGCATCGTTGTCATCTGGAATAGTGTTGTGTTTACGGGCACATCTTGGTTTGTGGATTCTTTTGCCATTGGGATTTCTTTTGTGGCCACGCAGTCGAGTGATTCGTGGAATCTAATCAATGTCTATGGCCCCTGCTCTGGTCAGCGTAGGCTGGATTTTACGAACTGGCTTTTTGATTTGAATATCCCCGATGATGAAAACTGGTTAATTCTTGGCGACTTTAACTTTATTTGATCCACGAATAACAGAAACAAACCGGGGGGTGACACTGCGGACATGCTGTTATTTAACGAGCTCATCCGCGCACAGTCACTCATGGAACTACCAGTGAAAGGACGAGCATACACCTGGAGTAATATGCATCCTCTGCTCGAACAGTTGGATTGGTTCTTCTCGTCGTCTTGTTGGACCACCGCATATCCAAACACAATGGTCCTGCCCCTGGGGAAGCCAGTGTCTGATCACATTCCATGCGTCGTCACGATTGAATCAAGCATCCCCCGATCCAAGATTTTTCGGTTTGAGAATTTCTGGACAAATCATGATGGGTTTATGGAGGTTGTTGCTAGATCATGGTCTAAATCATGTCACGCACCCAATGCCGCGGCGCGAATTTGCAAAAAACTTAAAAACTTGAGATATGATCTCAAGCGTTGGAGTAAGGGTGTCTCGAAACTTAAAGTTTTGATTCAAAAAAGTAATGAGACTCTGGCCATCATGGACACACTTGAGGACAGGCGACCATTATATGTCCAGGAGTCAAACTTCAGGAAGATATTGAAAACCCACTTGCAGGCACTGCTCAAATACCAGAATGAGTACTGGCGAAAGAGATGTACTATCAGGTATTTTCGCTTTGCTGACGAAAACACAAAGCTCTTTCAGTCTTTGGCCACTGAGAGGTACAGGCACAATGCTATTGCCATGCTTAGAGTTGGCGAGGTCGAAATCCATGACCATGTTGGCAAGGAGGGGGTCCTGTTCAATACATACAAGGACCGTTTGGGTTCTTCTAAACCTACCAACATGAAGTTTGATCTCTCTAGGATCATCCGCAGGATTGATGGGTTGGATCAACTGAGTGTGCCTTTCTCTAATGATGAAATAGATGCTGTTGTTAAGGAAATGCCGAATGACAGAGCACCTGGCCCGGATGGTTTTAATGGTTGTTTTCTTAAGAAGTGCTAGCAAATCATCAAGTCGGATTTCTATGATCTCTGTCACGATTTCCATGCAGGTGGACTGGACATCACTAGCATAAGTGAGGGTTATATCACCCTGATTCCAAAAATATCTTCTCCAGAAACGGCTAATGATTTCAGACCAATTACCTTACTGAACTGTTGTCTGAAAGTCACTACGAAGATCTTGGCGAACCGGCTGTAGAAAATCATTCTAAAAATCATTCACAGGAACCAATATGGATTTATCAAAGGTAGGACCATCCAGGATTGTCTCGCGTGGTCGTACGAATATATTCACCAATGCCACTCATTTGGGAGAGAGATCATTTTGCTTAAGCTTGACTTTGCCAAGGGCTTTGATACGCTTGAGCATGCCCCCATGTTGGAAATCATGAAACACATGGGTTTTGATGATAGGTGGTTGGGCTGGATGGACACGATCTTTGGCTCGGGAGTTTCGTCAGTCCTCTTAAATGGTGTTCCTGGTCGGAAATTCAAATGCAAGTGTGGAGTGCGACAGGGTGACCCTCTTTCGCCACTAATCTTTGTCCTTGCGGCTGATCTGTTACAAGCTGCGATCAATGACGCTTACGTTCAGGGGTTGCTGGAGCTTCCCATTCCCCGTGAAAATGCAGGTTACTTCCCGGTGGTGCAATACGCTGACGACACAATCTTGGTTATGCAAGCTTGTCCTACGCAGGCAGCACACATGAAACTTATCTTGGAGGACTATGCGGCTTCGGTGGGACTCAAAATCAACTTCCATAAATCGACCCTCATACCCATTAATCTCGACCACCAGCGTGCTGATGGGTTGGCTGAGGTGTTTGGCTGCTCTGTTGGTACCCTGCCGTTCACTTACCTTGGCCTCCCCATGGGAACGACTAGGCCGAGTGTTCTCGATCTCATGCCACTGGTACACTCGGTTGAGAGGAAAACTTCCACTGCCCTATCACTGATGTCGTCGGGGGCCAAGCTGACGCTGGTCAATTCGGTGATCACCTCCATGTTGATCTATGCAATGTGCACGATCAAGCTGCACCCTAAAGTAGCTGAGCACCTAGACAAACTCCGCCGCTACTGTCTCTGGGCAAAAAATTCTGATGACGGGATCAAATCCAACTCCCTTGCTGCCTGGGAGCTTGTTTGTCGACCGAAACAGTGTGGTGGCATTGGGGTTATTGATATCAGAATACAAAATGCCGCGCTTCTCCTAAAGTACTTGTTCAAATTCTATAATCATGAGGATGTGCCCTGGGTTCAGCTAGTCTGGGAGGCGTACTACCCGAACAAGGTGCCACACGCCACTGAGCCAGTGGGTTCCTTCTGCTGGAAAGATGTAATGCAGCTCAGTGGAACCTTCCGTGGAATCGCCAAGGTCATCCCCGGAGATGGTTGCAGCTCTCTATTTTGGAAAGATGCCTGGTTTAGCGACCATGGCTCCGCACTGATGGACACGCATCCGCGGGCCTTCTCTTATGCTCTGAACGAGGATGATTCCATTGCCAAGGTTCTCATGACCACTGATCCAGCCGCGATCTTCAGTATGCCTCTTTCGGTCCAGGCCAGAGAGGAGATCAGAGAGATACAGCAAGGGTCCTCGCATGTCAGTCTGGACAACGGCTCGCCCGATGTTTGAGTCTGTGACCTAGGACGATATTCGTCAAAGAAATACTACAACCACTATTTCAGGCAGGTGAAAGCTGATGAGGCCTTTGGATGGCTATGGAAATCCAAAAGCCCGATCAAGTTCAAGATGTTTGGGTGGCTGCTTATGGTTGATCGTTTGAACACCAGGAACATGCTGAAGCGGCGGCACTATGCTGTGGCTGGGGGCAACTACACTTGCATGCTCTGCCAAAACCCGCCCGAGGAAACCGTGGAACATCTCTTCTTCACGTGCCCTTTTGCCCAACAATGCTGGAGTAAGGTTGGTCTGACATGGCCGGGAGGAACCAATAGGCTTGCCATCTTGCATGGTGGGAGAGAGGCCTGGCGTCGGCCGCTTTTCATGGATATCTTCTTGCTTGCTACTTGGAGTCGATGGATGGAAAGAAACAACCAACATTTCAGGGGGATCCCACACTCGTTCGCGGCATGGTTAGCTAGGTTCAAATATCTGTTGGGTTTGGTGACCCATAACTGTCCTGAGAAGGTTCATCCTTTTCTCTCTGATTTCATTGTAAGTTTGGACAGCTAGCTTTTGTTTCTGCAACCCTCATGGCCGGGGGGGCCTAAAACCCTTTGTAACACAAATGTAACTGTTATGTTGTGAGTAATACAAAAGTCAGTGGGAGCCTCTCCCACTGTCACTGACCCTTCAAAAAAAACATCTGCAATATCATTGTCAGACTTATACATACGCCATACACCGCTTATCTTTTTTGAAATAATGTGTTACCAGAGGGGGTCTCTGTGCCTCCTTCGGCGGCAGCTAGTGCGGCCTCAAGTTGGGCCTTGCACTCTTGTAGCTCCTGGGACAATTGGGTATTCTTCTCTGTAAGATCCTGCATATCAAATGATCCTTAAATCAGTTACTCTAACTACTTTAAGTCTCGGGGGCTACTGGCATATACAACTATTAAAATCTCTTACCCGTATGTCTTTTACATACTGCTCCGTGGCTCTGGTCAAACCATCTTGAGCAGCACGGAGGTGCGCGTCTCCCGCGTTAAAGGCATTCAACGCCTCAGGGGAGAAGCACGCGTCACGAAAAACTGTCCGGCGGCGCCTATGGTTCATGGCGCTCTCCACCTCAGACCTAGTGGCGGATAGCCTGTCGGCATCCTCCGTTGGAGGAGTATCTGGCTCGTGCCTTGCACTCGCCTCCCCCTCCGGACCAGGTGTTGGAGCCTGGCTGGCAGAGGCTTGGTTGGCAACCTCTCCGCCCACAGTCCGGCGAGCGCTCTTTCTCCTGAAAAAGTCATGAGCATTAATACACCTCCTAGGAACTTTGTCCTAAATGATGGTCGTGAGCTATACCGTTGCGGTGACGTTTCGATTCGCGCCGCACCCCTCTTCCGCCTGCGGGGCCGAACTGACCCCTGTTGGTCAGCCGCCGCGGGTTCGGCTTCCCGCCTTGAAGGCACCTCCTGCAAGACACCGTTGTGTACGGTGGTTAGAAATGCGCAAGGATGGAGTAATGGTGTTAGGACTTCAGTCATAAGTACCTGGGAAGCCGGTGACAAGCCGGGGTAGTCGGTCGTAATGGCGACTAGAGCGTTGTCCATGCTGAGTTGGTGCAACACCCCATCAATTAGCTCCACCTTTATGTCCGGATCCTCTTCAGAGGCCGGATCAAGGGATCTTCCCGGATCCTCGGGTTGTGGGGCCGGACTATGTATGCTCTCCACAGTCCGGCGCAGTTCCTGCGTCAAAACCATAAAATAAGGTACTTAACTTTGAAAGCGCGGGTCGGATAAATAAATGTCTGCTTACCCAGCTCCGAGGGTTATTCATGGAGAACCCATTCAATGGGCTCGTCTGGAGGAAGTCCTCCTTCTCCACCTTGTACAGGCCGGACAGAATCTTCACCAGATCTTCGGCCGATCCCGGCCCTTTGCGGCCATGACGGGTGGCATCATTCTCCCTGTTGAAACCCCACATGGGGTGGCCCCTGTATTGCAGCGGCTGCACCCCCCGCATAATGCACGTGGCCATGACTCCAATCATGGTCAATCCGGAATGGCCAGCAACCTTATCCGGCCCATCAAATAATGGACACTCTTGTCTTCCTCCAGTTGAGGGCTCCGTGGGCGCCAACTTAGGCGTTTCTTCAGAGGAGCATTGCTAAACTCCGGGAGGCCGATCCGAACTGGGTCCGGCAGTGGAGCGTCTTCTACATAAAACCATTCTGAAGGCCAGTCTTCGGACGCCTTCTTAGGGGTTCCGGATGGATATCCGGTCCCGACGATGCGCCATATTTCGGCACCGCCCACTTGATATATTGACCCCTCGTGAGAGCGGGGTACGAGGCAGAATATCCTCTTCCACAGCGCAAAATGGGGCTCGATGCCCAGGAATAGCTCGCAGAGCTACGAAACCCGCGATATGCAGAATAGAGGCGGGCATGAGGTGATGGAGCTGGAGTACGTAGAACTCCAGAAGCCCGGGGAGGAACGGATGTACAGGAAATCCAAGCCCCCTTATCAGATAGGGGACGAAGCATACCCGCTCCACTTTAGAGGGGCTAGGGGTGGCCTCCGCTTGCTTCCCACCTTTGTAGGTGGCCAGCCCGGCTCAAACCGGGACCATGAAGGCCGGAGGAAGATATCCCTCCGCTTGGAGCGTCACCAGCTCGTTGTGCGGAACAGAACATCTCCTCCAATATCCTAGCAGAGGGCTGGGAGCGCGAGAGGAGGAGCCGCGTCGATGGTCCATGATGGAATTGATTTTTGGTCAGAAGCGCTCCGATGAGTACTCGCGGAAGGAAGATGGTGTGATTTGGATCTGGATTCTTGCCTTTCTTATAGGCAGATTATTTGCGCAGCTAGGGGGTAAAACATAAAAGATACCCTGGCTTTTCGCATTCGTGCGACGCGTCAAAGAAGGCCATTATTGGGCGTGGAAGCCGAGGAGCGCAACATTTGTAAGGGAGCCGGACACTGTTCGGCAGGTACATGGAATTTAAAGGAGAACCCGCCTTGCAACGCCGAAGACAATATATGCGCTGGACTTGTCGTCATTGAAGCCTGGTTCGGGGGCTATTGAGGGAGTCCTGGACTAGGGGGTGTCCAGATAGCCGGAATATCATCATCGGCCGGACTCCAAGACTATGAAGATACAAGCTTGAAGACTTCGTCCCGTGTCCGGATGGGACCTTCCTTGGCGTGGAAGGCAAGCTTGGCGATACGGATATGTAGATCTCCTACCATTGTAACCGACTCTGTGTAACCCTAGCCCTCTCCGGTGTCTATATAAACCGGAGGGTTTTAGTCCGTAGGACACACAACAATTACAACAATCATACCATAGGCTAGCTTCTAGGGTTTAGCCTCCTTGATCTCGTGGTAGATCCACTCTTGTACTACCCATATCATCAATATCAATCAAGCAGGAGTAGGGTTTTACCTCCATCGAGAGGGCCCGAACCTGGGTAAAAACATCGTGTCCCTTGTCTCCTGTTACCATCCGCCTAGACGCATAGTTCGGGACCCCCTACCCGAGATCCGCCGGTTTTGACACCGACAGTATACCTTCTACCTCAGATCCGAAGGCAAGATCTTTGTTGCTAAGAACGGGTCCTTTCTGGAGAAAGAGTTTCTCTCGAAGAAGTAAGTGGGAGGGAAGTAGAACTTGATGAAGTACTGCCTCTCGAACCGGAAAGTAGCGCAGCTCAGGAAGATGTTTTGGTGCTTGCACCGACTAGAGAGGAAGTTAATGATGATGATCAAGGTACTTCAAATCAAGTTGCTACTGAACTTCGTAGGTCCACAAGGACACGTTCCACACCAGAATGGTATGGCAACCCTGTCCTGGAAATCATGTTGTTAGACAACGGTGAACCTTCAAACTATGAAGAAGCGATGGCGGGCCCAGATTCCAACAAATGGCTTGAAGCCATGCAATCCGAGATAGGATCCATGTATGAAAACAAAGTATGGACTTTGACAGACTTGCCCGATGATCGGCGAGCGATAGAAAATAAATGGATCTTTAAGAAGAAGACGGACGCGGATGGTAATATTACCATCTATAAGGCTCGGCTTGTCGCTAAGGGTTATCGACAAGTTCAAGGGGTTGACTATGATGAGATCTTCTCACCCGTAGCGAAGCTGAAGTCCATCCGAATCATGTTAGCAATTGCCGCATTCTATGATTATGAAATATGGCAAATGGACGTCAAAATGTCATTCCTTAATGGCTTCCTTAAGGAAAAATTGTATATGATGCAGCCAGAAGGTTTTGTCGATCCTAAGAATGCTAACAAGGTATGCAAGCTCCAACACTCCATCTATGGGCCGGTGCAAGCATCTCGGAGTTGGAACATTCGCTTTGATGAAATGATCAAAGCGTTTGGGTTTACGCTGACTTAGGGAGAAGCCTGCGTTTACAAGAAAGTGAGTGGGAGCTCTATAGCATTTCTCATATTTTATGTGGATGACATACTATTGATGGGAAATGATATAGAACTTTTGGAAAGCATAAAGGCCTACTTGAATAAGTGTTTTTCAATGAAGGACCTTGGAGAAGCTGCTTACATATTAGGCATCAAGATCTATAGAGATAGATCGAGACGCCTCATAGGTCTTTCACAATGCACATACCTTGATAAGATATTGAAGAAGTTCAATATGGATCAGTCCAAGAAGGGGTTCTTGCCTGTATTGCAAGATGTGAAATTGAGCTCGGCTCAAAGCCCGACCACGGCAGAAGATAGAAAAAAGATGAGTGTCATCCCCTATGCCTCAGCCATAGGGTCTATTATGTATGACATGCTATGTACCAGACCTGATGTAAACCTTGCCGTAAGTTTGGTAGGGAGGTACCAAAGTAATCCCGGCATGGAACACTGGACAGCGGTCAAGAATATCATGAAGTGCCTGAAAAGGACTAACGATATGTTTCTCGTTTATGGAGGTGACGAAGAGCTCGTCATAAAGGGTTACGTCGATGCTAGCTTCGACACAGATCTGGATGACTCCAAGTCACAAACCGGATACATGTATATTTTGAATGGTGGGGCAGTAAGCTGGTGCAGTTACAAGCAAAGCATCATGGCGGGATCTACATGTGAAGCGGAGTACATGGCAGCCTCGGAGGCAGCACATGAAGCAATCTGGATGAAGGAGTTCATTACCGACCTATGAGTAATTCCCAATGCATCGGGCCCGATGACTCTCTTCTGTGACAACACTGGAGCTATTGCCCTTGCCAAGGAGCCTAGGTTTCACAAGAAGACCAGGCACATTAAGCGTTGCTTCAACTCCATTCATGAAA
Source organism: Triticum timopheevii (assembly GCA_963921465.1). Lineage (NCBI taxonomy): Eukaryota > Viridiplantae > Streptophyta > Magnoliopsida > Poales > Poaceae > Triticum > Triticum timopheevii. The sequence continues at coordinate 627,093,741 of OY997268.1, forward strand.
ATGTTCAAGATGGAGACATAGATATTTGTAAAGTGCAAACGGATCTGAATGTTGCAGATCCGTTGACTAAACCTCTTCCACGAGCAAAACATGATCAACACCAGAACTCTATGGGTGTTCGATTCATCACAATGTAACTAGATTATTGACTCTAGTGCAAGTGGGAGACTGTTGGAAATATGCCCTAGAGGCAATAATAAAATGGTTATTATTATATTTCCTTGTTCATGATAATTGTCTATCACTCATGCTATAATTCTATTGACCGGAAACCGTAATACATGTGTGAATACATAGACCACAACAAGTCCCTAGTGAGCCTCTAGTTGACTAGCTCGTTGATCAACAGATGGTCATGGTTTCCTGACTATGGACATTGGATGTCATTGATAACGAGATCACATCATTAGGAGAATGATGTGATGGACAAGACCCAATCCTAAGCATAGCACAAGATCTTGTAGTTCGTTTGCTAAAGCTTTTCTAATGTTAAGTATCATTTCCTTAGACCATGAGATTGTGCAACTCCCGGATACCGTAGGAATGCCTTGGGTGTACCAAATGTTACACCATAACTAGGTGGCCATAAAGGTGCACTACAGGTATCTCCGAAAGTGTCTGTTAGGTTGGCATGAATCGAGACTGGGATTTCTCACTCCGTATGACGGGGAGGTATCTCTGGGCCCACTCGGTAATGCATCATCCTAATGAGCTCAATATGACTAAGTAGTTAATCGCGGGATCATGCATTACGGAACGAGTAAAGTGACTTGCCGGTAACGAGATTGAACGAGGTATTGGGATACCGATGATCGAATCTCGGGCAAGTAACATACCGATTGACAAAGGGAATTGTGTTCGGGATTACTTGAATCCTCGACATCGTGGTTCATCCTATGAGATCATCGTGGAACATGTGGGAGCCAACATGGTTATCCAGATCCCGCTGTTGGTTATTGGCCGGAGAGTTGTCTCGGTCATGTCTGCATGATTCCCGAACCCGTAGGGTCTACACACTTAAGGTTCAATGACGCTAGAGTCATAGGGAAGGTTTTACGTGGTTACCGAATGTTGTTCGGAGTCCCGGATGAGATCCCGGACGTTACACGAGTTCCAGAATAGTCCGGAGGTGAAGATTTATATATGGGAAGTCATCATACGGTTACCGGAAGTATTCGGGGGTTTATCGGTATTGTACCGGGACCACCGAAGGGGTTTTGGGGGTCCACCAGGAGGGTCCACCTGCCCCGGAGGGCCCTTATGGGTTGTATGTGGAAGGGAACCAGCCCCAAGTGGGCTGGGCGCCACCCCCTAGGGCCCATGCGCCTAGGGTTGGGGGGACCCTAAAGGGGCGCCCCCTTGGCTTGGGGGGCAAGCCCCCTCCCCTTGGCCGCCGCCCCCCTCTAGATCTCATCTAGAGGGGCCGGCCCCCTTCCCCCTATAAATAGAGGGGAGGAGGGAGGGAAGCCGCACCACATCCAAGGCGCAGCCCTCCCCCTCTCCAACACCTCTCCTCCTCCGTTTGAGCATGGCGAAGCCCTGCCGGAGAACCACTGCTCCACCACCACCACGCCGTCGTGCTGCTGCTGGAGCCTTCTTCCTCAACCTCTCCCTCCTTGCTGGATCAAGGCGCGGGAGACGTCACCGGGCTGCACGTGTGTTGAACGCGGAGGTGCCGTTGTTCGGCGCTTAGATTGGAATCCACCGTGATCTGAATCGCTACGAGTACGACTCCTTCATCCGCGTTATTGCAACACTTCCGTGTCGCGATCTTCAAGGGTATGAAGATGCACTCCCCTCTCTCTCGTTGCTAGTTTCTCCATAGATTGATCTTGGTGATGCGTAGAAAATTTTAAATTCTGCAACGATCCCCAACAACATCAAGCCTAGCCGCTAGTTCACGCGAGCGCTAACGTTGAGAAACTATGCATATTTTCTATATCTCACTTTATTGCGAGATGGATGGATCACTCGCCTACAACTCTCGAGTGATTCATCCGGGCCAACAAGCGGTTTTAGAAACCTTCTATGGTAGAGCGCGGGAGTGGTTTTATGAATAGGAGGTTTTGTTCGTCTGCTTTTTCTATGTTCTTATTTGTTTTTGGTTTGCTGTCTATTTTATTTTCATGTGTCATTTTTTGTTTTGCTATTTTTTCTCTTTTTTGTCTGTACATTTTTTCCCTTTCATGTTTAGTTTTTCATTTCCCCTTGCATTTTTCCATCGTATAACACGTTGACACTTTCTCAAATATGAAATGAGTGAACTTTTCATATGTCATGAACATTTGAAATACCATATGATTTTATTTTTGAATGATATGTAGGTTTAAAAATTTTGAGCGAGCAATTTTTACATTTCATGAAAAATTAAAAATCATGAAATATTTTTAAACATTGGGATAGGTTTTAAATGTCACCATTTTTTGAATGGTACAGACATTTTTTACAAATGCGTGAACAAAACTTTCCATTTTTGGACATATTTTAAAACATGTGAACATTTTGTAAATTATACAAACATTTCAACTTCGCGAAGAAACTCTTTGTGTTTCATGATCTAATTAATGAAAAATAAACATTATGGAAAAGCAAGTAAAGTAATTTTCTCCCTCTACATATGGAACATTGTGGAATATATTACCAAGTTAAAAAATAAAAAAGAGGAGAAAAGACTGCAAGCTAGAATAATTGGAAGCTAGCCCATACAACATGATTGGAGGCGAGCGCTACATGTAGCTTGCTAAGAACATCACATCCACAATGACCAGCTGCACGCACTCCACAACACCAAACATTACACGTGCTACAAGCCGACAACGAGCCACACCTATCCATACGCGCGCACACCACACGAGCGCCAAGCACACATGGCAGCACACAACAAGAGCGCCAAGCATGCACATTGTCGGAAGCATGCTACATGCACACATACACGACTGCAGAATCCTGAGACATCAGCTGCGCACTACACACCGCGAACCAAAACATTGCTACAACACATGCACACAACTATCTTGTCGATGACAGTTCCCAGCGTCGCGGACGTGTGCACATATGTAGCTCTGCCATGCAGTTAAGTGATATATAGGCGCGACAACAGGCCCGTGGGGAAAGAGATAGGGAGACCGGCAGGCGCAACCTGTGTGGGGGAGAGGAGACAATGACAGGTGAGCGGGGGAGGAGATAGACAGATAGAAAGAGGTGTTGTGGCTGACATGTGGGGCTAGGAGGTGTCTAGGTTGAAGTGCGGACGTGTCTGAGCATGTCCGGACGCCTCTACGTACCCAATATAGATTGAGTATGAGGGTGCAAGACAAGCCGGACATATGAGCTGAGTTTAGGGAAAGGTCTGATTGGATGTCGTTTTTCTTCTTTGTCGTGTCCAAGCCTTGTTTGGATTGTCCCACGGATGTATAGAGAGGAAGTGGGTGTCGGTGTAAAAACCGGCGGATCTCGGGTAGGGGGTCCCGATCTGTGCGTCTTAGGATGATGGTAACAGGAAGCAAGGGACGCAATGTTTACCCAGGTTCGGGCCCTCTCGACGGAGGTAAAACCCCACTTCCTGCTTGATTAATATTGAAGATATGTGGAATACAAGAGTAGATCTACCACGAGATCGTAGAGGCTAAACCCTAGGAGCTAGCCTATGATGGTATAATTGTAAATGTGACCGGCCTTCTAAGGACCATCCTCTCTAGTTTATATAGACACCGGAGAGCTAGGGTTTACATGGAGTCAGTTACAAGGAAGGAAACAGAATATCCGGACACGAGCCGAAGTCTTGAGTCTTGTATCTTGACGCTTCTATAGTCCGGACGATGAACATAGTCCGGCTGTCCGGATACCCCCTTATCCAGGACTCCCTCGGTAGCCCCTGAACCAGGCTTCAATGACGATGAGTCCGGCGTGCAGTCTTGTCTTCGGCATTGCAAGGCGGGTTCCTCCTCCGAATACTCCAAGGTTATTATCGAACACGTAGGTCGTGTCCGGATCTGCAAAACGATCTTCTCATACCACCGTAGAGAGAATGATACTTCAGTTGATAATTTTTAGGCGACGTGACACGCCCTGTCGGTTAGATCGAACCGTCTTTCCACTACCAACCACAGCATATACTGCGAGGCAGTTTCCTTAGCACGTCTCGTCGAAGCGAAGATCGTGTCCCCTCATCACGTGATTCTCATCAATACGGGTATGGGTAATCCAACCATACTGCTAATCGCGGCGAGTGGGAGACTAGCGGGTTCTACCAGGTAAGTGGGGAGGCGCAAAAAAGCTCTTTACCTCCTCTTATAAAGAGATAGGGTATCTTCCTCTTTTACCCACGCCTTTTCCTACCGCTAACTCATTCCCCTCTGCTCGAGCTCCAACGCCCAAGCGCTCTTCTTCTCCATCGAAGAGAGGTTTTTCCAAGATGTCCGGATCTAGGGCAGGAGGCAAATGGATGGCCTCTACTGTCCGGGAGAAGGATATCAAGAGACTTCGAGAAGGCGGGTACTTGGCCAACAAGATTGGCCACCGTCTCCCATCGGCGGGACAGGTCGTCCCTACCCCGAAGCCCCACCACGAGAGTCGTGTTCTGTCGTGGGAAACGAGCACCTATGGGGCAGGGCCCCTTTTCGGTCCGGCAAGGGAGCGGAGAGCGCACGAAGAGCAGATCGAGGCGAAGCACGCGAGGGATTTTACCCAGCTTCGGAGCTCTCCGGAGAGATAAAACTCCTACTGCTGCTTTGTGTTTCTATTCTGTTCTTGCTTGAGAGCGTAGGTGTGTTGTGGTTTCGAATGAGTCGAACCCCTTCTACGTGCGCATGGGCCTCCTTTTTATAGTTTAAAGGGGTCACCGACAGGTGGCAGCGTAGAGAGAGGGGTAAAAAAGAGTAAAAACAGGGGTTGGTACAACCGCTACCAACAGTGCCCCCTACCTAACTCTGACGGCAGGGGACAAGGGCATTTAATGCCCGTCCGGTCGCCCAAACAGTGCGAGAAACGACTGTTAAGAGCGCCACCGATCGCCACGATGGCCTTTCTAGTCATCTTCACTTGCCACCTCGCACCGCTTGGCTGCACAGCTACCCGCCACGTGCACCAGGAGCGACCCTGCGGCGACACGTCGTCGGATGTGCTGGGGGGTGGGCGCAGAGTGGTGGCTTCGCCGCGGCAAGCGCCTTGCCGCGGTCGCTGTCTTGTCGTACCCGCAAGCTTGTCGCCCGCCGGGCCTTGCCGGGGCGCGCGGTGCGTCACGGCAAGTCTCTTAAAATGCCTTGATTGGCCTTCCCGGCAAGCTCCTCTTGCCGGGGTCTCGTCCTTCCCGGCAAACTCCTCTTGCCGGGATTCTGTCTTCTCAGTTAAACACTTTGTTCTTGAATGGCAGTAATAGGAATAGCGAAGGATCTTGGCGGACGCCCGGCAAGCCTTGCCACGGGACGCTGCGACTGCCCGTGCACAAGTTCAGGATACTAAGGTACCCCTACTTTAGTACACCGACAGGAGCCCCCGGGCCTGGGCCATACACGGTGCCGAGCGCTGTTGGGCCAGGCCCAAAACAGGGCACGGGCACACGCGGCCTGGGTCCACATTAAATCCGACTCCGTATCCACCGCGCCCTCCCGTAACGGCACACGTCAAACGCGGCGTCGAGGGACGCACTCCACCGCGGCAAGTACCGTTGCAGCGGGAGCGTCTCAGGCCGTGCCGGCAACTGAGGCGGGGTCTTCCCGGGCTGCCACGCCCGATCCTGCCGCAGCTCCCGGCAAACGTCCAAGGGAGCCTACTCCTCTGCCTCGCCGCGCAGAAAGGGTACCAGATTTCGACCTCTCTGCACTGAGCTCCGACGAGGAGGAAGAGGAGGAGGAGGAGTAAGGCTTTCTTCTCACTGTACTTGTTTTTCTTTGATCTTTGTTGTTGCTTGTCTTGTATCTGATTTGCTTCCCTCCGAATCCCTGTTCCATTTCAGGACTCTGGCCGAGAGAGCGGCGAAGAGGGCCAAGGTTCCTGTGGTTGTCATCGAGGACGATCCTGCTGTGATGGCAGAAGACACGTCCGAGACCACCTTGACGGACCCGGTTCCTTCTCCTCGCAGCAGCCCCCAGCACAGCCCCCAGCGTAAGTGTTTGGTTCACTTCCTGTTGTGGGGCGCGCATGGGTGTTTCTTCCTTTGCTGACATCTTGATTGTTGATTCATTTGTGTAGGAGCAGAACAGGCCCATCAGGAGCAAGCAGAAACCGCCCCGGAGGTGCTGTCTGCTTCAACTATGCCGCCAAGGGGCGGTTCCCCGACAAGGGAGCGCTCCCCGGCAAGGGAGAGGTCACCGGCAAGGGACGGAACCAGTGAGCCCTTGGTGGAGGAACCCATGGTCACAGAGCCCAGCACAGGTAACCTTCCTTGTCGGAAATCTTCCCTTGGTTTTTTTTTCTGATCTTCTTTTTGGATCTTTGCTTGACTTTTTATTCCTCTTCCTGTCTTCTGATCCCCCTCTCACAGACCCGATGGAGACTGAGGCCATCAGCGAGGAAGGCACGCGCGGCAATACTGAAGATGCCGCCGCTGACGAAGAAGAGGCCGGCGCTGATGAACCCGCCGACGAAGAAGCCGCCAAGGCTGCTGGCGCAGGAGCTGGCGAGGGGTCCGGCGATCGTACTGATGACCCGGAGGGCGCAGGAGCGCAAGGCGCTGCACCGACCGCCGACCCCTCCGCCGCTGATGCAGCGCCGGGCTCCGAGGAGCCCCAGCCAGGCGCCTACTTGAAGGCCGGCGAGGGCGTATACATCAAGCTTCCCTGGGCGTCGAGCTCCAGGGCGCCGGTCGAAGGAGAAGAGTTTGACGGGGAAGTACTCGCCTCTGCTGGGATGGCAATGGTTGACGCGCCCAGCAGCAGCAGTGGCGAGTCCGAGGAGGAGCAGTTGCTCCGGAAGTTGGTGTCACTCTACCGCGCCCGTCAAGCGAAGCTTGAGTCCCGGGAAGCGCTTGTCGCGCGGGCGGGAGTTGACATAGAAAAGCATGCGGAGGAGCTCAAGAGCCGCAACCAGGAGGCCCTCCGATCCATTGCGGAGGAAAGGGCGCAACTTGACGAGGCGAAGAAGGCGTTCATCCTGGAAAAGGCTGAAGCCGAGGAGCAGCAGAGGCTCGCCGCCAAGGAGCTGTCCAGGCGGGAAGGTGAACTGACACAGAAGAAGGTTAATCTGGACAACCACGAGGAGGAGCTCGAGGCCCGGGAGCAATCACTTGGCGGGGCACTCAAGGAGGCGAAGGATGCCGCCGCGGCTGCTGAGGCCGCCAAGAAGGAGTTAGAGGTGAAGGTGACGCAGCTGGAGGCGGACATGAAAGGGAAGAATGAAGAGCTTGCCGCACTCCAGCGCGAACGCGAGAAGGATGCACTTGCCCATGGCGATCTGCAAGTTCAACTCGCTGAGAAGATCAAGGAACTGAACGCCGCCAAGGACTCGAGCGCTGATCTGGAGCTAAAGCTGGCCACCTTGACGGAGACGCTGGACGCCGCCAAGAGGCGAGAGGATGACTTGAAGAAAGAGGTCAAGGGCAACGAAGAGCTGCTGACGAGGGCTGCCGAGACTCAGAACACCTTCAAGGCCACGGTGGAGCTCTGGACGGAGGGCCTCGTCAACATCGCTGCATCCATCGACGAGGAGCTGGCGGAACTGGACTTGGCAGGCTTCGGGTACTCCACTGACGAAAATCTCCAGCCCAGTGCCAAGCTTACTCTTTTCTTCAAGGGCGTGGTGACGGCCCTCCAGCAACTCCGGGAAAGGATCCCGAAGAAGCTGGAGGACGAGTCGCGCGCAATCTGCGCCAAGGTCTTGGAGAAGGTGTTGGTGAAGATACTCTTCCGCAACCCGGGCCTCGACCGCACCCGCGTCCTCAAGAAGCTGCCGGCGGGTGCTGATCTTGAAGAACTCAAAGCCATTGTCGCACCCATCATGGACAAGGTGAATGAGGTCAGGAGGGTTGACGGCGAGCGCGTGGATTAGGCCATCCTTCTTCTCCTTTCCTTGTCGCTGTTTATTTAAGTCATGAGAACAATTTAGTCAGTGCCGTAACAAGTTACTTTTGTAATATAACTTTATTCTGGGCAATGCTTGCTATGCTATCTCCTTTACTTGGTCCTTTTCTTTGTATATTTGTACCCTACGCTTTTAGGGAAGTTGCCGGCACGGGCACGCTTGCCGCGAGTGCTGAGTGCGGAACATCAGCAGCTCGCTGGCGGTGCCGGCTCCGGCAAGAAACCTTGCCGCAACTAGTTGCAGCACACTTAAGTTGTTGAGCGGACTCGAAACAAAGTAAGGGCGCAACTAGCTACGAGGAGGTTCCTCCGCGCACAGGTTTTCCATACAAAGCACAGTCGTTCAAGGAGGATAGCTTAAAATTTTAAGAACTGATCATGCTCAAACTTTGGCAACTTAGCTTTTTTTTGTCGTCTGTGTCCCGGCAAGGCCATACTTCTTTGAACGACGCCCGGTCCATACCTTTATCCTTCCCCCCCCCCCCCCCGGTGAACTTGTGGGCGAAGGAACCTTCTTTTTGAACAAAAGAAAGAAGAGAAAATAAAGATATGGAGCCTTAAGGCTCGTTATTGCTTACCGGGGGCGAGTGCTGCACAAAGTGTCAGATAATACATGCAAAAAAGAAAAAGGCATGAAATTTGACAACATGTGCTGAGCATACGAACTTTGTTTATGCACGGGATCTGCGTCCGGCTTTGTACAAAGGGTTACATGCAACAGCGGCAAGGCTTGTACAAAAGGTGGTTGCCGGAACAGGTTCCGGCAACCACGCCTTATGGGTAAAACTTACGAAGATGCTCTATGTTCCAGGAATTGCTCACCGGAAAGCCATCTTCGGTCTCAAGGCGGACAGCGCCAGGCCTAGTGACTCGTTTCACCCGATAAGGGCCTTCCCACTTCGGCGTCAACTTGTTTGAATTCTTGGCGGATTGAACGCGCCGAAGAACAAGGTCGCCTTCCTCGAAGCTTCTGGCGTTAACTTTGCGGCTATGGTAGCGACGCAAAGCTTGCTGGTATCGAGCAGCTCGTACCGCAGCCTGAAGACGATCTTCCTCGAGGAGCAGCACGTCATCTTGCCGCAGCTGCTCTTGCTCAAGCTCATCATAAGCGAGCACTCGAGGCGATCCGTATACGAGTTCTGTGGGGAGAACTGCTTCTGCTCCATATACTAGAGCAAAAGGTGTCTGGCCAGTGGCTCGATTTGGCGTCGTCCTGATCGACCAAAGAACCACCGGCAGCTCCTCGATCCAATTTGTTCCGCACTTGTGCAGCCTGTCGAAAGTTCTGGTCTTGAGCCCGCGCAGCACTTCAGCGTTTGCCCTCTCCGCTTGACCGTTGCTTCTCGGGTGAGCAACAGAAGCGAAGCAGATCTTGGCGCCAAGATCTTGGACGTACTGCATGAAGGTGCGGCTCGTGAATTGTGTGTCATTGTCGGTGATGATCCTGTTAGGGACTCCGAAACGGCAAATGATTGACCTGAAGAACTCGACTGCTGACTGTGCTGTCACCTTCCTCACTGCTTCCACTTCAGGCCACTTTGTGAACTTGTCGATTGCAACATGCAAGTACTCAAAGCCCCCGACAGCTCGGGGAAAGGGGCCGAGGATGTCGAGCCCCCAGACCGAAAATGGCCAGGATAAAGGGATTGTTTGGAGAGCTTGAGCTAGTTGATGTATCTGCTTGGAGTGGAACTGGCACGCTTCACACTTGGTTACTTGTGCAGTTGCATCCTGGAGGGCTATCGGCCAGAAGAAACCTTGCCGGAAGGCTTTGCCGGCAAGTGCTCTTGCGCCAATGTGGTGACCACATATGCCCCCATGTATCTCTGCCAACAGCTCCTGTCCATCTTCCCGGGAAATGCACTTCAATTTCACTCCGTTGAATCTTCTTCTGTACAGTATGTCATCGACAAACTGGTACATACTTGATTGCCGGGCTACTCTCTCCGCTTCTTCTTGTTCTTCGGGAAGTTCTCCTGTCTGAAGGAAATGGACGATCTGCTGTGCCCATGCCGGAGCTTGTGGCTCAACGACAAGGACTAAAGGCGCAAATGCTGCTGCGGGAACATCTGCTTCCACGGCAAGAATCTGTGATTCAGCCGGAGCGTGATGCTCCCCGGCAAGCGTGTCGGGACACAGCTTGTCGGGAGCGTCTGCTTCAACGAAACAAACCCTAGGGCTTGTCGGAGCAGACTGCTCCTCAGCGCTCTTTGTGTTGATCTTGGGGACCTTGGCGTTGATCGCGGCGAGCTCGCGGGTCCGACGACGCGGTGGAGTCGGTGTCGAGGTTGGCCCGGCGAGTCGGCGATCTTGGCCTTCGGGGCGGGGAGTGCACGGTGGTGGCACCCCCAGCGGTCTTGTCGGCGTCGGCTTGCGCCTGGGCGTCTTGCCGGGGCTTCGATGTGCTCGGTTGCCGGGGCTTGTCGCCGTTGGCGAAGCCGATGAGGCTCTGAATAGTGGCCCTCCAGTCGTCGATCTTGTCTGGCGCTGGAGGGTAATCTAGAAGCAGCTGGGCTCGGGACAGCGCTTCCTCTGGAGTCTTGGGTGGCGGTGGCGAGCGACGCGAGGTGCGGGATATGCTCAAACTTCTAACAGTGTTAGAAGGAGCAACATCTCGTCCAGGCGACCGTACTACGCTCGTGCCAGCGTGTTGGCGTGTATGTTGGCCTTGAGCATCCCGTGACCCACCAGTTTGGCCTTGTTCTAGCACGAGTACGGTGCTAGGAGCACCGTGGCGTTGTCGATCCTGCACCTCCTGGGAGGGGTGCGGCGGATGTATAGACGCTGAAGCTTGCGGGGCCTTGTCCTTGGACTGGGTGACGATGTGAGTCCCCCCGCCGGCGCCCGCTCCTCCGCCGGCGTCCACCCCACTGCCCGTTTGCTCTGGTGGCGGTAGGATAGACGTAGACGGAGCGGCCACCTCCGAAGCCTTCTTCTTCGGTGGCATGTCGATGAAGATGTTGATGTAGCGCGTACAAACGCCGGATCAGGTTCGCACAACCTCGACGCCCCCCTACCTGGCGCGCCAAAGATGTCGTGGGAAACGAGCACCTATGGGGCAGGGCCCCTTTTCGATCCGGCAAGGGAGCGGAGAGCGCACGAAGAGCAGATCGAGGCGAAGCACGCGAGGGATTTTACCCAGCTTTGGAGCTCTCCGGAGAGATAAAACTCCTACTGCTGCTTTGTGTTTCTATTCTGTTCTTGCTTGAGAGCGTAGGTGTGTTTGTGGTTTCGAATGAGTCAAACCCCTTCTACGTGCGCATGGGCCTCCTTTTTATAGTTTAAAGGGGTCACCGACAGGTGGCAGCGTAGAGAGAGGGGTAAAAAAGAGTAAAAACAGGGGTTGGTACAACCGCTACCAACAGTGCCCCCTACCTAACTCTAACGGCAGGGGACAAGGGCATTTAATGCCCGTCCGGTCGCCCAAACAGTGCGAGAAACGACCGTTAAGAGCGCCACCGATCGCCACGATGGCCTTCTAGTCATCTTCACTTGCCACCTCGCACCGCTTGGCTGCACAGCTACCCGCCACGTGCACCAGGAGCGACCCTGCGGCGACACGTCGTCGGATGTGCTGGAGGGTGGGCGCAGAGTGGTGGCTTCGCCGCGGCAAGCGCCTTGCCGCGGTCGCTGTCTTGTCGTACCCGCAAGCTTGTCGCCCGCCGGGCCTTGCCGGGGCGCGCGGTGCGTCGCGGCAAGTCTCTTAAAATGCCTTGATTGGCCTTCCCGGCAAGCTCCTCTTGCCGGGGTCTCGTCCTTCCCAGCAAACTCCTCTTGCCGGGATTATGTCTTCTCAGTTAAACACTTTGTTCTTGAATGGCAGTAATAGGAATAGCGAAGGATCTTGGCGGACGCCCGGCAAGCCTTGCCGCGGGACGCTGCGACTGCCCGTGCACAAGTTCGGGATACTAAGGTACCCCTACTTTAGTACACCGACATGTTCCTTCCTCATTTTGTCCGCGGGCTCGGGTTTCCCCTTCACCCATTCGTTCGGGGAGTCATGTATTACTACGGGATTGACTTTCACGACCTTTCCCCCAATTCTTTTCTCAATATCTCGACGTTCATCATCGTGTGCGAGGCTTTCCCCCGGATTCCGCCTCACTTCGGCCTGTGGCTGAAGATTTTCAATGTGAAGCCCAAGGTGGTGAGCGGCGAACACGCCGAGTGCGGCGGCGCCATGGTGAGCAAGATGCCCAAGGTTGTTTGGCCGAAGGGCACTTTTAATGACTCCGTCAAGGAGTGGCAGCAGTAGTGGTTTTACATCACCGAACCACGCAGCGAAAAATGGACAGCAGCTCCACTGCGGCTAACATCCTGGACCAAGAAGGGGCCGAACTGGTGCTCGTCTAATGAGCTGTCGCTGCTCCTGACGCGTGTTCGAAGTATGGTCGACAAGGACGTCAAGCTTGTTGACGTGGTCCAGGTGATGCTAGTTCGCCTGGTTCTCCCTTGCCAGCGTCGAGCCTGTACTTTATGGGAATTTGACCTGACCGAGCACCCAACCCTCCGGGAGCTCTATGATTCCTCCCACAAGGATATCTGGAAGGTGCTCTTTAAATCCAGCAAATCATGGCCGGACTCATCCGAGGACCGGGGGTATCAATTATCCCATTCTGCAAGCCCAGTAAGTTACAGCCACGCCCTGTCCCTCCAGGCTTCAGCTAGCATATCATGATGGGGACGTTTTAATCGTGCTTCATTGCAGCTTTAGGGATGGATAAAAAGGGTGGAGCGGATACAATGTCCGGCCCCGTTGCTAGAGGAACCGGCCGGACCTCTTCTGACGAAGATGCTGGTCCCTGCACCTTACAAGGTGCCCAAGAAGGAGGCCTCCAAGCAGGTCAAGAAGACCCAGAGTGGCCTCCGTTGTCGCGAGGCTTCGGATACCAGGTCCGAAGGCTCCAGCGATGCTCCTTCTTCCGAAGACGAAGAGGAGGAGGCAGAGGAGGACGAGCCTCGCTCTGCAGGCGGGAAGAAGCGCGCGGCTTCCCCATCCCTGGAGGCCGAGTCGCCGAAGAGAGGGCGAGGCTCTCCTCCAGAGGCATCCACCCCGGCCACCGATAATAGCCCGGAGTGAGATCCCGAGGCCCAGCCCCTGGGAAAATCGTAAGTAACCGAAATCCGAATACGTCTATGTATCCAGGGTTGTTCGGGTATAGTAATTTTGACTGTCGCCACATCCCATACATCCAGGCAAGGTCTTCGCCGGACAATCCTCATCGGAGGATTCGTTGAGCTCGAATTCTGTGGCGAGCGAGACGCCTCCAGGGATTCCTTTTTCGAAGTCCGGGCACGACACCGAGGTGTCGTCTCAAAGAGATCTGGGACCGGATAAAGTTCTGGAGGCCCCTAAGGCTCCGGGATCGGGCAAGCGGCCATCCTCCATGGAGGGAGGTTTACCTACTCCGCCGGCAACCTCGGTCTACGCCGAGCTGTCGGGCGGTCTGTTGACGGCGTTAAAGAACACGTCTGTCGTTGATGAACATCGGACCCTTATGGGTGCGGTGATTGGAAAGATTCAGGCTGCCGAAACCGGGCTGAATGAGTCCAGTCTTGGCCTTATAAAGGCTTTTGAGGTATGGTTTCTAAAGAACCTTTGAAGAATTATCATGATATGAGGAGTAGCCCCTGATACACTGTCCGGCGAAAGTAAGCCAGACAGGGGATCAAACCCTCTATTGTAATGGGAACCTTTATTTACTGGTGTATACCCATTAATTTTAAAATAGGCTTCTACGGAGAGGATGGCCGCTCATGATGCGGAAGTGTCCGAACTGAAGCAGAGCCTGGAGCGTGCCGAAGAAGAACTTGGCCATGTGAAGAAACAATTGGAGGAGAAGCAAGGTATGTTCGAACATTGTCTTGCATTGGGTACAAATGAATAAGTGTGCCTATTGAAAAGCATTTATGTTATACGCCCTAGGAGCGAGTGCTGAATATGAGGCGCTGAAGAAGGCAGCGGCTGATGCCCAAGAGAAGGCTACCGCCGAACAGGCTCTGCGTGAAAAACACGAGGCCAGGGTCGTCATAGCTGAGTGGGAGCTTCAGGATGCTATGAGGAGAAGCGAGAGCTTGGAGCAGAGTCTAGTAGGGAAAGAATCCGAACTCGCCCAAGCTCTCCAAGCCGCGGAAGATGCTCGGGAAGAAGCCCGAGGTGCTGTACGGGACATTCAGGAGGCTCGGAAAGTTGCGGCTGGTAAGGCCTGTTGTATCTATGGTCGTTATGATGTTATAATGCGGAGAACTCTAAGCGACAAGCTGAATTCTTTGATTTTATAGGGGCGTTTGCGGATCTGCCTCGTAGTATATCAGATGCTGCCCAATTTTACCGGTCCGAAGAGGGTGAGTCTGCGGGGAGGAACTTCTGGTCACATTATCTAGCGCCAAATTATCCGGTGCCTTTTATCGACCAGCTGAAGCAGCTAGTCGAACTGCACCAGGCGGCCGAACTAGCCATGAAGGACTTGATCATCCAGCTGTGGCCTGCAGAGCCAATTCCCAGTAGTTTCTTCGGACTCGTCAAGCGGGTTGTGGGCGCCTGTCCTTGGCTTGATATTATCAAGCGATCAGTCTGTATAGAAGGTGCGCGAATGGCTCTTGCCCATGCAAAAGTGCATTGGGGGAAGCTTGACGCGGAGAAGCTGATAACTGAGGGGCCACCAGAGGGTAAGGAGCATCGCAAGCCCGAACTGTATTATGAAGGTGTAATGAAGGGGGCCCGCCTGGCAGCGGATAAGTGCACCAAAGACATTATATTTCCCTGAGGGCATTTTTGCCAATGTTTGTAATATGGGATAATGGAACTTTTATTATATGTTGCCTGTTTGGTTTTGAACATATGTTCTTCCTTCGCGGTTGTTTATTTTATGTAAATTCTGACAGTTGGCCAGTCGTCGGCTTTAGCCCCCACGTGAGAAGTACGGGGGTGTTCGGGGTATTTCTGAACACTCTTTATCCCATTATTGGGTCCTTATAAGGAGGCGTTTCTCACCCTAAACCAGGCAACCGGACTATAGGGCTTTACTACTCTCACTTAGCCATAGGAACTCGAGTATGGTCGGCGCAGCCCCTAGTGTCCGGAAGGCCGGACTAGGGGCTCTATTGGCGCCTGATCGGTAGACCGATCCATCGCAATTTGCATTTTATAGTGGCGTTATGCAGAATAAATCTTTAAGGATTTTGCAACCTCTTCGAACAGCTGACCAGCTCTCGCCGCAACATGACAGTCGGTTTTCGGCTTTCTCTACTGAGGTGCTCGTCCGGCAGATCCGGGACACAATCGCAGTAGTTCTCCCAGCGCTACCTTAGCCGACGGAACGGAACATAAGGTACCAAAACATGGGAGCCGGGCAAACCCAACCAATGACCCAAGACATGATTCGAAGCTGATGCATATAGTGCTATAAGTTTGGGGTGCCGAGCGACCGAGAAGGTGGTCGGACTTTATTGCCGTACTGTGGAGCCCCTAGCATAACCGGGCGTAACACAAACCGTGGCTGCCATTTTTATGGCAAAGAGGTGTCGATGATGAACGACGACCAGTGCATGTTTAGCTAAGTCTACGCATTGCAGTAGTATGATATGTCTGTGCATATGAATGTGATTTATGAGTAGGAAGAAGAGATAGTTTTCTGGCGGAACCTGTGGTGGCCGGACTGGAGGGGGCTGTGAATGGATCGAAGGTGAATCCGAACTGCCGTCTACCTGCATGGTCCTGTCCTTGCGTGTCCGAGCCAACTTCACGCCGCCAAACCTGTTCTGCATAAAAGTTAGTTTCTGAAGGTAGGTGCGTGGAGGCCGCCGAATGTCCTCATATGGTTGGTCCAAAGGTTCCTGATTGGACCCTGGTGACCCCAGCCGCTATTTGAGAAGCAGCCCGGACTCCTCGGTTGGGGTCCGGATAGTTGGTTGTCATATCAAAATGTTGACAGGCCTGTGCGACTTGCTACTCTGGCAGCTGTATGATCTCCGCTTCTAAGGGCAGGGTTTGGCTCTGCACGCAGGCGTGAGTGTATTACCGGTGCTGGTCTGATGATTTACCGCGTGGAATCTAGCCAACGTGGTTCATCCTGTTAGCATACGGTGTGATGCTGTATAGGGGGAATGCGCCGGTGGCACGACCTTATTTGGTTATCTGAAAACAACCGTTAGGGCGACGGGCCAATGATCTTGGCCTTTGTGCCTGACACCTCGTAGAAGGTGCTATTTGCATGCTCGCTTGGGCTTTATTGTTTGAGGAGCCCCTGGACTGTTAGGTCTGGGGGTATGCAATTGAATTGTTGTGGTTTATATGGTAGGGGGCGGTCGGCCGTACTGTTGAGCTGGGGGGGGGGGAGGGGCTTTTGACTAAGCGCCTCCCCTCAATGTTTTTGGCACACGCCCGGTTGCTTTACTTTGGAGATCCATCATTCTCTATTAGTATGTTTTGCCGTTCTTTTGGTAGTACTGTGAATTTTGCATGGTTGATCGAGTTCGTGGCTTTGGCCGAATAGGCTTGAGCTGTTCTTTGTCCGTTGACCGGACTGGGATTTGCTGAACTTGATACCAGCTTCCCTGATTTGCCATTTATGACCGTTGCGCCGGGGCTTGAGGCTGCTTCTTCGTGTGTCCTTCTTGCTGGTTTGGACCGTAGTGGTGTGCGCACGTCGGGTAATGCGCCTTTGGTTTTCCTGCTTAGGTTGAGGTAGCCAGTTGTGCCGCGTGTGCACTTTGTTAGGGCGGTCGAGTCCGTACTTCGCGGTGGCCAGGATCTTGGTCCACCGTTCTATTAGCAAATCCTGTTCGGCCTTAAGCTGCTCTTGCTTCCTTTGCAGACTCTCTGCAGTGGCTATGAGTCGTCGCCTAAAGCTAACTTGTTCCACTGGGTCTTCAGGCACGCCGAATTTGTCGTTGTCGAGGCTTACCTCGTCTTCGGAGGGGGGTGCATAGTTGTCCCTCTCCAAGTATCCCACCGTGGCCTGTGCGGCCTGCTTGATGGTCAGCTGATTAGGACTGTATTCCTCTTTGGTACTATCCGGATCATCTCTGGGACCTGTATTGATGTGGCGGGGTTTGGAGTGGCGTCGGAGACGCCCGTATTTTGCTTTTGTCCTCCACTGCCGCATCGCCATTGGTTTTTTTGGAGTGTCCACCATGTATATATTGTTTGAAGAGGTGGCTGTCCACCGCCCTGTGAGCGGTGGCTCCTGTATGTTTCTTGCATTGTCGTCCATACCGTCGATGTCTTCAAAGTTGAAGTCAAGCACGTCGGTTGAGTCATCGATCATGGCGACAAAGTGGGTGGTGGATGGGCAGCGAATTCCTTTGTCGCCTGCTTCCCACTCAAGCCGGACATAGTTCGGCTCAGAGCCTCCTGACAGAGAGAGAGACTTTAATGAGTTCAGCATGTCGCCAAAAAGCGAGTGCTGAGAGATGTTCGCAGCGAAAAAATCCATCACCAGAGCCCAATCTCGGCTCGGCTGGCTCGAGAGTGTGCGGGCCAGGGCCAACAGCCGGATATGAGTCCGGGGGCCCAGGGTTACAGGCCTCCATAGAGGTGAGACCCGTGTTCGGCTCCACCGCCGATAAGTGTGCGGCCTGCGGGGCAGGGTCCAGCCCTCCGTCCATAGGCGACGCAACCTACCCTGGATTTAGATCCGGGGCTGCTTCGGGGACGATGTCCCGGGCATTGTCTGACAGCAAGTCTAGGCCGTGATCATCGTGACTGTCCGGCACTCCTAGCGCAGGTCCGAACCCGTCGAAGATCAAGTCTCCACGGATATCTGCTGTGTAGTTCAGATTTCCGAACTTGATCTGGTGGCCAGGGGCGAAGCTGTCGATCTGCTCCAACTAGCCAAGCGAATTGGCCCGCAGTGCGAAGCCACCGAACACAAAGATCTGTCCAGGGAGAAAAGTCTCACCCTGGACCGTGTTGTTGACGATTGAAGACGCCATCAAGCCTCGAAGCGACGGCACAGAGGAACTCTCAATGAAAGCACCAATGTCGGTGTCAAAACCGGCGGATCTCGAGTAGGGGGTCCCGTTCTGTGTGTCTTAGGCTGACGGTAACAGGAAGCAAGGGACACAATGTTTACCCAGGTTCGGGCCCTCTCGACGGAGGTCAAACCCTACTTCCTACTTGATTAATATTGAAGATATGTGGAATACAAGAGTAGATCTACCACGAGATCGTAGAGGCTAAACCCTAAGAGCTAGCCTATGATGGTATGATTGTAAATGTGATCGGCCTTCTAAGGACCATCCTCTCCGGTTTATATAGACGCCGGAGAGCTAGGGTTTACATGGAGTCGGTTACAAGGAAGGAAACATAATATCAGGATCGCCAAGCTTGTCTTCCACGCAAAGGAGAGTCCCATCCGGACACGAGCCGAAGTCTTGAGTCTTGTATCTTGACGCTTCTATAGTCCGGACGATGTACTTAGTCCGGCAGTCCGGATAACCCCTTATCCAGGACTCCCTCAGTGGGGGCTTGGGTTGAAGATGCTCTACCTGTAGCCCGCTAAAGAGCAACCTATAGAGGCGAGTGAAGCAGGAGAGGTGTTTTGGCTCCTGGATGAACAATACCACAAAAAAGTGGTGAAATGTTTTCAAGCATGCTTGACAATTTTCATGTGAAACAGAGTAGTAGCGCTTCGTCGGTAAAAAAAACAAATTTGGGGTGACATTTGGTGTTCAATTTGTTTTTTCTCACAAGCCAAAATGTTTAACTTTTTTGCTTAGCATCTGGATGTGACTATGAATACATAAAAATTTTGTTGGATTTTTTTGACATTTCAAAAGTTGTTTTTCCCGTGCAGGAGCACGTGCTCCAGGGAGCCAAATTGGATTTCTGCGCGCGAAGCTATGCTCGAACGGTCATCTAACTCCTTTGTTATGAGATGAACAAAAAATAAGGACGGGAAGAGAAAAGACTACAAATACAAAAAAGAAAAAAAGAAAAATGAGATAGTACTCCCTCCGTCCGGAAATACTTGTCATCAAAATGAATAAAATAAGATGTATCTAGACGTATTTTAGTAGTCTAGAGACATCCTTTTTATCCATTTTGATGACAAGTATTTTCGGACGAAGGGAGTACAAAATAAGAACTACTCTTATAAATACAAGGAGTTTCCGTCGGTGATCGCTTGGCTTTTTTTCCCCACGAAAACCTAAAAAACCCTGGCGGCGATTAGGGTTTCGGTGGACGCCAACGCTGCCCGGCGGATCTCTCCGGCGGGGCAGCCACTGTTTCCGGCGAGCGATGGCTTCACCGGATGGAGGCAGGCAGCACGAGGCAGAAACTAGCACAGCGCGAGCGGATAGGGCTCGGCTCGAGGAGGCGCTGGAAAACTTGGGATCACGGACGAGGAGGCGACTCCGCTGGTGGTCGATGATCTAGGGGATGGAGAGGCTCAGAAGTGGCTGCTGGCGGGGAGGGTTCTGCATAGGAAATCGCTCCACGTCCAGACCATTGCTAATGCGCTTCGTCCAGCTTGGGGAAACCCTAGAGGGTTGAAGTTTAGATCGATGGGCGAAAACACGTTTGTGGCAGAGTTTGAGACACAGAGGGATCACGATCGCATCTGGATTGGTTCACCCATGGCATGTTAGCAAGAATGCGGTCGTCCTGGCCGAATTCGAGGATTGTATGCGACCTGATGAGGTCCAATTTGACCGGCTCCATCTGTGGGCTAGGGTCCTCAACCTCCCTTACAATCTTCGAGATGATCATTGGGGCAAGCTGATTGCACAGCAGATCGACAAGGATGCTACATCGGTCCAGTTCGATCATGTGGGAGGATATCTGAGAGCTAGAATAGCACATGATGTTAGTAAACCTCTAAGGAGGTGGATCTTGATTGATTCTGCCAAGAGGAAGAAGACAGATTTGTACGACATACAATACGAGCAAGTTCCTCATTTTTGCTTCTCTTGTGGCAGACTTGGGCACTCGGACCTGTTTTGCCCGACTCCAGGTCCTCGGGATGATAATGGGGACCTGCCTTTTGGACCTAAGTTGAGGGCACCAGAGGACTAGAAGGCGGCTGTATCAGGGGACAGCTCGAGCAAAGAACAATACTCCGGTCCTAGCAGCCAAAGGGAGTCCAGGAACTCTAGCAACGCTGGTAAAGGAGGGGAAGAAGTGAATTCTCCGGTTAAGAATAAGCAACAATCTAACAAGAGGAAGGAGGCACCGAAGCAAGTTTACCGGCGGGTGGATATCACACAACCACTTCTGTTGACGGATGGATCAAACCCGAGGATGGAAACTAAAGTAGATCCGAAGGAAACAGATGTGGATAGTGTCAAAAATGGGGATGAGCATGTTGTGGAGAGGATTCCAAAAAAGAAAAAGCCAACGCCTGACAATTCGGCAGCGTCTGAGGAGCAGCGCTGCCCATCCCAATGATTTGTATCAGTTGGAACTGCCGGGGGCTTGGGAACCCCGAGGCAGTTCGAGAGCTTCATCGTTTGGTGAAGCAAGAAGGTCCTGCCCTGCTGTTCGTCATGGAAACCAAAATCAGGGCTAAGAGAGTAGAAGATCTACAATTCCAGCTTGGATTTGCGGGCTGTTTTGCGGTGGACAGTGTTGGACTAAGTGGAGGTATTGGCCTCTTCTGGGCTAATGATGTCAGTGTTGACCTGAAGAATTATAGCAAGAACCACATTGATGTACTTGTGAGAGCTAAGGATCAAACTCCTTGGAGTGGAGATTCACAGGATTCTACGGTGCACCAAGAGTCGAAGATAGACACCATAGTTGGCGCTTTCTTCAGACATTACATACCATACCCCATTCGTCATGGTTATGTATGGGCGACTTCAACGAGACCCTGTTTGGCGATGAACACTTCAGTCAGACGGCTCGGCCGGAATGGCAGATGAAGGCTTTTAGAGAGGTTGTTGAAGATGTTTCCTTCCAAGACCTTGGCTGGTCTGGAATGGCATATACTTGGGATAACAGGAAAGGTGGGCATCAGAATGTCAAGGCAAGGCTTGATCGAGCATTTGCTAATGAAGCCTTCCATCAGTACTATGAGGATATACGCGTGCGCCACCTCAGAGCAATTGAATCTGATCACTGTTTTGTGGTCGCAGAATTGCATAGGACAAGGCAGAATGTAAGTTCACCCCGGACCAAACAATTCAGATATGAAAACGTTTGACAAACTCATTCTGACTATGAGAAGCTAGTAACAGATGTATGGAAGAAACAAATGCGTGCCCCCGGCTTGCAGGGGATTGTAGAGTCGCTTAATGCTCTACAAAAGGAACTTGAGCCATGGGGGGCGAAGGAATTTGGATGTATCGCTAGAACAGTTCGGTAACTTCAAAAGAAACTTGACAAACTGCGTAGACAGTCCATTGGCCGCGGTCCCTCTGATGAAGAAAAAGCTACTGCGACGAAGTTATGCGAGGCTCTTCGACAGGAGGAAATATGGCTACGGCAGCGGTCCAGGGTCTTATGGCTGTGGGCTGGTGATCGTAACACGGGATACTTCCAGGCTCAAGCTAAACAAAGACAGAGAATGAACAAGATTCGTGGTTTGAAGCGTGTGGATGGTTCGGTTTGTGCCGATGAGATTGAGGACAAGCAAGAAGTGCAAGCGTTTTATCAAGCACTATACACCTCCCAAGGAGTGACTGATATAAGCGAGCTGCTCAATAACGTTCCGGTGAAAGTGATGCCGGCGATGAGTGACATGTTGGAAAAACCATATGATGCTAAAGAGGTTCATGATGCTCTTTTCCAGATGGCCCCAACCAACGCTCCGGGGGTCGATGGTTTTACGTCTGGCTTCTTCCAACGACATTGGCTTTTGTTGAAGGATGATGTGACTAGTGCTGTGTTAAGTTTTCTAAATGGGGGTGACTTACCAAACGGCTTCAATGACACTTCCATTACCCTAATCCCAAATGTACGGTACCCTCAAACAATTTCTCAGTATCGCCCCATTGCGCTATGCTCTGTATTATACAAGATCGCATCTAAGGTTATAACTAACCGTTTGAGGAGCTGCATGGATGAGATAATTAGCGAGGAACAGAGTGCATTTGTCCCTGGGCGATTGATTACTGACAATGTTCTGGTGGTCTTTGAAAGTGTGCACACTTTACGTAGGAGGAAGAAAGGCAAGAACCATGCATGTGCAGTGAAGTTAGATATGATGAGAGCATACGACAGAGTCGAGTGGCACTATCTGGAAGCTATACTTGCTAGGTTGGGCTTCAGTGGAACCCTGATCGACTTAATTATGAAATGTGTTACCTCAGTGCGCTTCTCGGTTCGGGTGAATGGTGAGCTTCAACCCTACTTCACACCCTCTCGGGGGCTTCGGCAAGGGGATCCAACGTCACCATACTTATTTCTCCTTTGTGCAGAAGGTTTCTCCTCATTACTCAAATATCATGGTCATATTGATAGGGGGTATAAGACGAGTATCCGGTCACCGTGGGTGAGCCATTTACTGTTTGCGGATGATTGCTTGATTTTTCTCAATGCTAATTCAAACAGTGCGGAGAGGTTGCATGAGATCCTGCAAATTTACGGTGAAGCTTTAGGTCAGTGTGTGAATAAGGATAAAAGTGCTATTTATTTTAGCCCGAACACACCAATGCTCCACCAGGCAGGCTATCAAAGGAAAATTGGGTGTCATGGTTGAAGCGTTTAGCGATCGATACCTTGGCTTACCTACTGCTATAGGACGGATCACGAGTGGTTTTTTCGAGCACATTGGTGAGAGGTCCAGGAGCAAAATGCAGGGATGGTCTGAGCGGCTATTTGCATGCGCTGGAAGAGAAACGCTCATAAAAACTATTATCCAGGCGATCCCTACTTATAGCATGAGTTGTTTCCTGCTGACAAAGAAAGTTTGTGCAAAACTGACGTCAAGCATGGCACGGTATTGGTGGAGTAGTTCCATTGATAAGAGGGCGCTTCATTGGCTCTCTTGGAAGGAGCTGACGAAACCTAAATGTCAAGGAGGCATGGGCTTTCGTGATCTTCATATGTTTAAACTCGCTCTTCTTGGCAAACATGGGTGGCGTCTAATGACAAACCCTACATCTTTTCGTGCAAGAGTCATGAAGGGCAGGTACTTCCTAGAATCTGAATTCTTACAAGCTACGGTACCCAAGGCCGCGTCAGCAATTTGGCGGGTCATCATTGTAGGTCGTGAGGCCCTGCTTGCGGGTATTGTGATGCGAGTTGGTGATGGTACTTCTATCAATGCATGGACTGACAAGTGGATTCCTACAACTCCTACACGGACACCATTGTTGACACCAATGGCGCCTACTATCTCACTAGTCAGCGACCTGATTGATGTGGATAATTGGGCCTGGAAACAGGATCTTGTTCGGCAGAATTTTATTTTCACCAGATGCAGAGGCTATCCTGAATATTCCTCTACGGCGCGGAGGGGGTGCAGATACAATGGCATGGGCACATGAGAGGACAGGTAACTACACTGTCAAGTCAGCGTACCGAGCTCTAGTGATTCAGAAAGAGCATCAAGCTCGAGAAGAAGGGCCGGCTACAGAAGCTTCAATTGATAAAAAGCAGTTGTGGAAAGCTCTCTGGTCTCTCAAGGTGGTACCTAAAGTGCGCGTGTTCTGGTGGAGGGTACTCCGTTGTATACTGCCAGATGAACGCACACTAAAGCATCGACATATCCGAGTAATGAGTACATGCAAGCTCTGTCAATCACATGAAGAAGATCTACAACATGCACTTATATCCTGTTCACATGCTCGAGGTTTTTGGGACGAAGCGCGCAAGTTACTGGACGTCAAACTACCACGGCTTCATCCTCGACTTGGGCAGCTGATATTTTATGTGAACCAAGGTTCTCACAGAGAGAACGTGCGACGATAATCACAGTGATGTGGTCTATTTGGACTTCCCGGAACAGATGGACGCATGATCGGGATAAACTTGACCCGACCAACTCGATGAGGCTTACTCGAGAAGCCCTGGCCCTACTTGATATCCCCGTACAACACACAAAAGTTTTGCCAGGGCATGGGTGGCGGCCTTCGGAATTAGATCATCAAGATAAATACAGATGCAGCAGTCGCTCATGACGAAGGCAAAAGTGGAGCTGGTGGTGTTGCAAGATCACCCACAGCCCTGTTGGGTGCTTGGTGTAAGCCACACCCTGGAGTTACTGACCCCATGATAGCGGAGGCCCTTGCAGTTCGGGATGGAGTTATTTTTGCAAATCTCAGAGGGTTCACGAATGTGGTGGTCGAGACTGATAGCCTGGAGGTGGTCAACCTTTGGAACACTCGTCGCAACAGTCGATCTGTTGTGGCACCAGTTATCTTAGAAATTGAAGAGCTTTCTGATAGTTTTCATTCTTTTGTAATCCAACATGTAAGTAGATCAGCCAATGGTCCAGCTCATCTTTATGCAAAGCGTGCTTGCACGGTGACCGGCACCGAAAGCTGGCTTACGGAGACTTCCAGCTTCCTGATCAGCAGCCTTATTGCTGACTGTTCAGAGAACGCTTTCGTTTGAATAAAAGCTCTAAATTCCCTGCAAAATAAAAACTCTTATAAATACAACATTCTCCGAAAACAGAATGCCATATTTCATATCGAAAGAAAGATCCGAAAGAAAGAGAAAAGGAAAAAAGAAAACAAAAGACAAGAAAAGGGGGAGGAAAAAACCAGCCGACGAGCGAACCGAGCAGGAGCGGTTCGGCCCGCTCGTTCTCCCCCCTCTGTCCCCCACGACTCCTCTCGCTACCTAGGGTTCCCGGACGCGCCGCCGGCCCCGCTCTCCGGCATCCCTCCGGCCGCCACTTCCCCCACCTCCCCCGTCGCCCGCAGTATCAGGCCGGAGTCCGCCGCCCACCCTCCCCGCCGTCCAGGTCATCCAGTCCGGACGCCGCCCCGCCGCCGCATCCGCCTTGCCCACCCTCACTCCCTCCGCCCCCCACCTCAACCCCTCCGCCTCCCCCCGCCTCTCGCGCGCGTCGCCGTTCCCCCTCCGCCCCGGCTCCCTCAACCCCGTCCCCAGTTTCGGGTATCGGAATTTGAGTCCGCCCGCGATGGCGAGCGACAAGCAGCTCAGGGACTGGGTCTCCGACAAGCTCATGTCCATCCAGGGCTTCTCGACGAGCGTCCTCGTGCACTACGTCATCGGCCTAGGTACAGCCGATTTCAGGTTCCGTCAGTTTCCTCTTCTCTGATCCTACTTCTAATTTGGGCCTCTGTGCGCGTGTGCTCAGCCAAGGACTCCTCCTCCGCCGGCGATCTCGTGGGGAAGCTCGTGGAGTACGGCTTCTCCTCGTCCGCCGAGACGAGCAGCTTCGCCGCCGACATCTACGCCAAGGTCCCCCGCAAGGGCAGGGGCGTCAGTGTAAGTTTTGAGTCCACCTCCTCTGTCGAGCAAATCCGATTGTGTTAACAACAGTGCCACGGCTTTGTCTTTGATGGTTTTAATGTTATATATGCTTTCTCTTTCTTTGTCGCAGAATTACCAGAAACAGGAAAGGGAGGCAGCAAAGCTTGTGAAGAAACAGAGCACTTACAAGCTGTTGGCCGATGAGGACGATGACGAGGTTGACAACCACACGACGAGCTCGGCGAGCGCGTCCTCCAAGAGCAGGAAGCATTTTAGGAGGAGGGCTCAAGACCAAGACGATGGGAAGGATGATGATGTGAGACGCTGCGGTGGCCACCCATTAGTCGTGTCGCTTTCACATGCCGTGAGTGACTCAACCTGATAATGTTGTGGTGCAGGAAACAATAGCACATGTTTCTGAGAGGAGTGTCCGAAGGAGAACAGAAGAGGTGGATGATGAAGACGGCGACGACACTCTGGACGTATGCCCTTCTTTCTAGGAATCTGATTTTGTTGTACATAAAAATGCATAGGTATGGAATGGTCAATTAAAATGTGCTTTTGAATCCATTATAGTATGTGATGCCTTGTAGGAAGAACAAGAAATTTTAAGAGATCAGCAGGAAAGGGCTCAGCTAGAGAAGAACATGAGAGAAAGAGATGCGGCACACACTCGAAAGGTGATTGTCTTGCAAGCTGATATTCCTTTCTTTTCTATGTCTGCTATCACTTAATTTATTCCCAATGGGTGGAACCTCTTTTTCTCTAACAACTAAATAATACATCAAGTTAAAGTTATAACCAAGTCCTATTGTTCCTGGTTGGTTTTGAAGTATTCTGCTGGTTGTCATATGAAATTGAGTGCTGAACAAAAATATTGTTGGTGAATGGCTTGTCCTTTTGGATGTTCGATGTCATTTTTTGTTTCATAAACCAGTTATTTCGTTCTAAAGGAATCTTAGATGATTTGTGGCTTGTTATATATATTCACTACGAGATAAGACCTGATTGTAGTGACATGTTAGTTACATCGTAGAGTTACTTCCTCGAAACTACGAATTTTCTTCTCAAACTATCAGTCAAGTAACTGCAATTTGAAGGAGTACTTCACACTTTCACAAAATCACACCTCTCCATATTATCGATTCAGAAAACCACACTTCTATGAACTTAAAATTGTGGCCCGCTAGTACACTAGTGAAATTTGTTGCCGATTTTATCTTTAGGAGTGGTTACAAAGGAATTGTGTCATTGATCGGTGAGCCATGACTCACGTCCTAAGAAGTATGTTTTTTTTTGGATATGTTGATACCTAAGAAGTGTAGTTCTGTGAGTTGATCTGCATGCCAGTATACGTGGATTAGTGCTTCTTTGGTTGTATTTCCTTGCATCACCTACCTACTTTATAAATCTAGCACAGAGCATGTTTCTAAACTCCAGCAAATCATATCTTCCAGTTGTACTGTGTTTTTAAATCTTGTTTGTTATTTGAGCTGATGTTATTGAATATTTTCCGTCTACAGTTGATGGAGCGGCAGTTATCTAAGGAAGAACAAGGTATACCTACCCGAACATGTGTACTCTACTAATTTGGTTCAATATGATTATTGTAATTTATTCGTTGGTGATTGTTGACAGAGGAGCTTACCAGAAGATCACAAGCACTGGATAAGAATGACACTTCAGATCTGAGGTTATTCCTGTTGCAGTTGGTTGTTGTATTTTTTCATTATAAATTTCTTTTACTTCTGTTGATGTATGTAAGAAATTAGTTTTATTTGCCCAATGATACTGATGAAAAACCATTTGCCCAGATACTGGTGAAAAACCCGGCCACTTTGAATAGTACCATATTAAGTCATTATTCAAGAGGAAAACTGAGGAAAACAAAGTAGCAAGAAAGCAACCATGATGTATATATAGAGTAGTAGAGTAGCAAGAAAACAACCATATTCAGTCATCATGTATATATAGCAAGAAAGCAACCATTATTATTCAAGAGGCTAATAGCTTCAGCTTTGGGTGAACTTGTTGGCTAGCTTGTCAAACTGAGCACCCTGGACTGTTGGTTTTCCATTGTTGTACTGTAGGTTTGTGCTAAATTCTGTACTCACATCTGGACATTTGAAGAAGTTGTATATGGAAACAATTTTATTCTTGACTACAGTAATTTTTTCGGCTATGACTAGAGTAGTAGATCAGAAATTGAATAAATACCCTTGTGATGTATAGGTGAAGTTTATAGAGAGTTGGACACATTTCTTTTGTTATTTGTAGAAAGAAAATTGGAATACATTGATGGTGTACATAGAAGGTGGATCGTGCTTTTCCTTGAAAATTGAATTGCATTTACATGTAATATTTTGGTGCTAATATATGCAAATGACAACAGTGCTGCTTATTTTGGACCATTATACCCTGTTCAGAAAGGTTGTTTGTAGATGCCCACATTTTTCTCTTGCATAGGTTAAGCTTTTATCTTGCACGCCAGCTGATGACACTACAGAAAAGGGAACATAGAATATAACGATAAAATTCAACTAAATGTCAACAGAAGTCTTTTGCTTGCATTTAGTGGTTTGTTACTTTGACTTATCTTGTTGAATGTAGGAAAAATCAAGCTGTTTTATTGGAAAGATCTGTCTGGAGTTCTGGACTATTAACTTACCTTTCAATAATGTGCAGAAATTTTTCAAGGCAAGCGTACTTGCTAAAGCGAAGGGATAAAAAAATTGATGAGATTCGGTCAGTACAACAGAACTTCTATATTGCTGTTCATGATTTTGTCTATATGTTGAGCTGGTACACAGTACATTAACTTGTTACTGTTTTGGGGTAACTGCAGGGACGAAATTCTCGATCATGAATACATTTTTCAGGGTGTGAAACTGACCCCAGCAGAAGAAAATGACTTCAGGTGCTTATTGTAACTGAGTCCCATAAAGTGCTTCTCTACTGATAACTTTGTACCGAGGAGTGAGGACATGTAGATATAGTTATGCTACAGATTTTCTCTTTTAGCTAGATGCATGTACACATAGGCTTTTATGCAGTGCATTTCAAATAAACCTGGGTATTTAACAGTTTGTGTGTGCAGATACAAGAAGAAGATTTATGATCTTGTTAAGGATCATGTTGAGAGTGCAGATGATGTTGCTGAGGTATGTTTCCCCCCTTGAGAATATTGCAGAGTAATGATGACACTGTTATCTCTTGATGCCAATGTCTTCAGTTCGTCAATCACGTGATTTTCAGTACAAAATGCCTGAAGCTTATGACATGGGTGAAGGTGTTAATCAAGAAAAGAGATTCTCGGTAGCAATGCAGCGATACAAGTATGTATCTATGAGTCCTGTATGACAGTATGAGATTATGTAACTTCCTCTGAACTTGTTTTAATATGTTGATTTTTGAATTTGCTTGACAAACAGAGATCCTGAGGGCAAAGATAAAATGAATCCTTTTGCTGAACAGGAAGCATGGGAAGAACATCAAATAGGTAATGTCATTTACTTGGATATTCACTGGAAATCGGTATTGCGACTGTCTTTATGATTCCATATTTCTGCTCTTTGTTGTATATTTAACAATTGATTGACTTGTTTCAGGAAAGTCTAAACTGGAATTCGGATCGAAAGACAGAAATCGGTCTTCTAATGAATATCAGTAAGTTCTTTGTTCTTCTTATGAAAATTGTTCATCAGCAAAGTTTACTTCTCTGCTGTCTTGTAATGATCACCAGTAGTTTTTATTATTATTTATATGAATTGTTCATCAGCAAAGTTTACTCTGCTGTTTCTAAGAGTCCATCTTTCTAGTTAGAGTTGTGACAAGCCATGTAATTAATCAGCAGTCAACTGCATGTCACTTGCTGATGATTGTCTAGCCAGAAATTTGTTTCGTATAAAAAGATCCCTGTAAGTGGATGTATTTCTTTAGGGAGCTTTGGTAGTTAGTTCAAACTTGAACTAAATACTGAAGCTCACACAAAAGTACCCCTCGTTCAAACATGCTGTAATACTGAAACTTAATAAGGGGTAATAACTGGATTTTTCTGATTGCATTACACTAACGAATCCTCTATAGCCTTTGATTGAACCTTTGTTGGAAAGTTGAATTTTGTATAACCTTGATCACACCTTTGTTGAACAGTTGTTTTGTACTCATATTACTTTTTCAACTTCATAGGTTTGTATTTGATGATCAAATTGATTTTGTTAAATCATCGGTCATAGAAGGAACACAGGTAATCGATTAAATACTTTATTTACTCTCCTAATTTGATTGCTTTAAGATACTCTTTTACTGAACTTTCTCATTTTATAGTTCGAAGATGATTCAGACCAAGAGACCATCGATGCAAAAGATATTCTAAAAAGGGAGCTCCAGGTGTGTGAGTAGATTATCAACTTATTTGTTACAAACACATGTACCTACTCATGCTCTTAATAATAGTTGAATCACAATTATAGTCCCTAACAGTTACTTTTGCGTTTGAACTGGCTTCCTTTTTGAACTAGGATGAGCGGAAAACCCTTCCAATCTACAAATTCAGAGATGAACTGCTCAAGGCTGTTGATGAATATCAGGTTTGTGATGTTAGTGTTCACTGTGGAACACTTATGTGCTAGGATTCAGCAAACACTATTCATGTTTTGCTCAGTGCCCTTTCACAATTCCCCTAATTTGAACTTATATTTAGAAAAGAAATACCTGCTTCACTTTATAACTTATGTGCTAGGACATAATCTAATTATGTCCATTTGTTGTTGTGTTGATTTTGTGGGCATTTGGTGCTTGTAGGTTATTGTCATAGTGGGAGAAACCGGCTCTGGTAAAACGACGCAAATACCTCAATATCTTCATGAAGCTGGATATACAGCAAGAGGAAAGGTATGACATGCAGCATTGATCTTTCTACTATTAGTATTGCTATTACTATTAATATTACTGTCTGTTAATGCATATACATGCTTATAGGAATAGTTGGTTTTTTTGGTCTAATGCGTCATGAAAAAATCTGCAATTTTTTTTGTTACACATTAATGGTTTTGCTCTATGAAGTGCGATTATGTTTGGCCTTAATGATGTAGTTACAATGACTTTATGGGTTCTGTCAAAATTCATGGTAATTTTTTAAAATTTGCAGGTTGCTTGTACACAACCTCGTCGAGTGGCAGCCATGAGCGTTGCAGCTAGGGTGTCTCAAGAGATGGGTGTTAAATTGGGACATGAGGTTAGTTCTTTTCATAACAATAACTCTACAATAATATCAAATTGTGGAATGTGCTTATGTGATCTTCCATAACATTATATGAAATTGTATGATTTTATAACCATGTTTAGTGCCACCCTACAGGTTGGTTACTCCATAAGGTTTGAGGATTGTACCTCAGAGAAAACAATGATTAAATACATGACTGATGGAATGCTTTTGAGGGAGTTTCTTGGAGAACCAGATTTGGCTGGCTATAGGTAATTGTTGGCAAATCATTTTCCTTGAGTTGTATACTATTGAACGCACCGCTTATATCTGTTTATTTTTGGTTCAGTGTTGTCATGGTTGATGAGGCTCATGAGCGCACGCTGTCTACTGATATCTTGTTTGGTTTGGTTAAGGTCAGCTGGCTTTTATCATTTTGGTATGCTCTTCACCAGACTTGTAGACACCCACTCAATTCCTCATATACGTGTACTCTACCTGCAGGACATTGCTAGATTTCGTCCAGACCTGAAGTTGCTCATTTCTAGTGCAACCCTTGACGCAGAGAAATTTAGCGACTACTTTGATTCAGCTCCTATTTTCAAGATTCCTGGGAGGCGATACCCTGTTGAAGTACATTATACAAAAGCTCCAGAAGCAGATTACATTGATGCTGCCATTGTCACTATTTTACAGATACATGTGACACAGCCCCCTGGTGATATCCTAGTGTTCCTTACAGGACAGGAAGAAATTGAAACTGTTGATGAAATCCTGAAACACAAAACAAGGGGTTTAGGCACAAAGATTCCAGAGCTAAATATATGCCCTATTTATGCAAATCTGCCTACTGAACTTCAAGCGAAGATCTTTGAGACAACCCCTGAGGGTTCTCGGAAAGTGGTCCTGGCCACTAATATAGCAGAGACTTCATTAACCATTGATGGTATAAAATATGTTATTGACCCAGGTTTTTGCAAGATCAAGTCATATAACCCTCGTACAGGGATGGAATCCCTGCTTATCAATCCCATCTCAAAGGCATCAGCAAACCAGAGGGCAGGAAGGTCTGGACGGACAGGACCAGGAAAATGTTTCCGTCTGTACACAAGTTATAACTACATGCATGATCTTGAGGATAATACTGTTCCAGAGATACAAAGAACCAACCTTGCAAATGTCGTTCTTACACTTAAGAGTCTTGGTATTCATGACTTGGTTAATTTTGATTTTATGGACCCACCTCCTTCAGAGGCCTTGTTGAAGGCCCTGGAACAACTTTTTGCTCTTAGTGCACTCAACAGTCGTGGAGAGTTGACCAAGACTGGAAGACGAATGGCAGAGTTTCCACTAGATCCTATGCTGTCAAAGATGATAGTAGCTTCAGAGAAATATAAGTGTTCTGATGAGGTCATGTCCATTGCGTCAATGTTGTCGATCGGCAATTCTATATTCTACCGTCCGAAGGACAAACAGGTTCATGCAGATAATGCAAGGTTGAACTTCCACACTGGGAACGTTGGGGACCACATAGCATTACTCAGTGTATTATTTCTTGTCCCTGTAATTTATCAGAATTCATAATGTTTATTAGATTTGAACTGTAAAGGGCTAATTTCTTCAAGATCATTTCAGGTCTATAACTCATGGAGAGAAACAGACTTCTCGACTCAATGGTGTTATGAAAATTATATCCAGGTATGTTATTGGTCTATAATTTGTAACATGCATTCTGATGATCCAGCGTAAGATATTATATTCTCTGGACATCATCATATTAACATCACTCTTCTTATTTTAAAGATATCGCGTTCCTCTAGATTTTGTCAGGTTTTGTAACTTCCTATGTTACTGATTGTGTGCGTAGCACTTGCTCTGGCCAATAGTTTTTTTAGTATCTATTGTAGGGCTGAATGAGAATGCCCGTGCCAATGTAATTTATGGCCTCAAGTATTGACGATGAATCTCATGCGTAGAGGAAATGCAAGAAATTGCATTGGAATTGCAGAGACAATATTACATGTTGTATAGAACATTGATGTGCATGAGCATCATGACGCTTTTAATGGACTGTTGAAGATACTAACATCTGCTATTTCATCCAGTCGGTGCTGTTTTAGCTTCTAGCATAGGGGGCACCTAGCATAAAGGGTTAATGAACATGACATTTTTAATTAACACTCTATTTTTGTACATGCCCGGTGTATCTTTTCATTTCCACTATAGAAATAGAGACGTTAAAATTTCATGTTGGGTTTTGAATTAGGGTCGTTAGAAAATAACCAACCAACGCCGACCATGACTAGCCTACTTATGTACTCTTCTGTTCACTATCATAAGATGTTCTAATTTTTTCTGAATCAGATGTACATAGATGCATTTTAGTGTGTTTGTTCACTCATTTCAGTCCGTATGTGGTCCATATTGAAACATCTTATAATAGTGGGGAGTATTATATATGCAGTTACTGTAATCTGTTGATCGCTGTTTCTGCAAAGTTTACATGATAAAACTGTCGGTGCATAAATCAGGTCCGCAGCATGAAGAGAGCAAGAGACATTCGAGATCAACTGGAGGGACTTATGGAGAGAGTTGAGATTGAGGTCTGTTCAAATGCCAGTGATTTGGATGCTATTAAAAAGGCCATAACGTCCGGTACGTATACTGATGATTCAGTTGCTTTATTTGTGCAAGTTGCCTGAGATGGATAAATCTGATAAGTTGGTACTTGTGGGTTGCAGGTTTCTTCCACCATTCTGCACGGTTGCAGAAGAATGGTTCATATAGAACTGTCAAGAACCCTCAGACGGTCTTTATCCACCCTAGTTCAGGATTAGCACAGGCAAGTTGAGTTGTCGTTTACATGCTGGACATTCCATCATCCATAGTACTCCAAGTTTTGTCCAAGTTTTGTTTCTGACATTGTTTGTATTTGCCTTATATATATGCAGCTACTTCCTCGCTGGGTAATATACCACGAACTAGTTCTCACGACAAAAGAGTACATGCGCCAGGTTTGCACAGTCTCCAGAATTAAGCAAGCCGTGAAAGAAATAATTGATTGTCGTCTGAAATGCCATGGCCAATGAATGCATGCAGGTGACGGAACTGAAGCCCGAATGGCTGGTGGAAATCGCGCCGCACTACTACCAACTAAAAGACGTGGACGACGGTAAGCGTCAAACTTGATGTTGTTTCATGGTTGAAGCGAAGAGCTGCAGCTTACGAAACGTTTCCCCTTTTTATTTGTCCGCCGCACAGCTGGTTCAAAGAAGCTGCCCAAGGGCCAAGGACGAGCCGCATTGTAGACTGCCTGGACTCACTCATGGAGCCAGCGTTTGGACAGATTAGATGGTGCGTAAACAGTTTAGTTTCGAATATCGGATCGGGATCGCAGCATGGCCGCTCTTTTCTACCTTCTCTTAGGTTACGTGGTATCACTCACCATGGCCCTGTCAACATGACCCACCGTTCTTGTACAAGTTTGTGGGTGTGGGTAGAGCTGTAGACAGTTTGGCACAACCCAGCTTTGATGCCGGGACCCTCGGTCCTTCGCCATACTCGGTAATCAAACAAACATACATTGGCTACCACTGTACTGTATCAAACATTAGATAGTCGGCATCTGATGATGCCCACCTTTGCTATGTTGGTTCTTTGATTCATAGGATTGAAGCTTGTACTAGTTTTCTCTCTCTCTCTCGAGTATTACACCATCGATCCTCGGAACCACAGCTTAAAATAGTAGGCTATGGTGAGAGGTGGGACTGTGATGACCCATGGATGAACATCAGTCGGGGCAGTGCGCCGAGCTGCGTGAGAACAACTTGTCGGATCTGGTGTTTGTTCCTTGAAGACGAAATGAAACCCCACAGGCCCCTCATTGACGCTAGTCACGCTGTTTTGGCCGGCTGCGACCAGCCCCGTTATTAGAGATGATGCCCACCAAGAACACATCGTCAAAGCCCGAGCTCACCACCGGGTTGAGAGAGCCAAAAGCAGTTATTAGGAGCGTAGTCTTTTTACAGCAAATGTACTTTATTTCTCATATGATGGTCATGTCGTTTACAAGTAAATGTGAAACAACGTCATGGATTACGTCATCCGAAGAAACCGAAGATCTAGCACTAAAAGAATGCTTAGCTAGCTCATCTGCTATCTGATTAGCTTAACGAAAACAGTGTTTAAATGATATTCTGGCAAAGCCCATTGCTAACTGCGGAAAAAACCAAGTCGCTGCTGCTAGAAAGTCATCATGTTCATCACGCACGACAACAGTGCAAGCTCCAGATAAAGTATCCACATGAAATGATGCGTCTACATTAACCTTGACTAGTCCATGAGACGGTGAAATGATCGATATAGTTGACTAGAGGGGAGGGAGGGGGGGGGGGGGGGGGGGAGGGTAGGCAACTAACATTTTTTAGCTTTTCTTTATCAAATTAAACTTTGCATCAAAGTAGGTTCTCTAGATATGCAACTAGGTGAGCAATCTATATGATGCAACAACAATAAGCACACAAGCAAGCAAAGGATAGAACACAATATATCTTGCACAAGTAAAGGTAAGAGATAACCAAGAGTGGAACCGATGGAACCGATGAAGGGAAGTGCGTCTCCGTTGGAGCGGTGTGGAGGCACAATGCTTCCCAAGAAGCCACTAGGGCCACCGTATTCTCCTCACGCCCTCACACAATGCGAGATGCCGTGATTACACTATTGGTGCCCTTGAAGACGGCGACCGAACCTTTACAAACAAGGTTTGGGCAATCTCCACAACTTAATTGGAGGTTCCCAACGACACTACAAAGATTCACCACAATGGACTATGGCTCCGCGGTGACCTCAACCGTCTAGGGTGCTCAAACACCCAAGAGTAACAAGATCCGCAAGGGATTAGTGGGGGGAATCAAATTTCTCTTGGTGAAAGTGTAGATCGAGGCCTTCTCAACCAATCCCTAGAGAATCAGCAAATTTGATTGGCTAGGGAGAGAGATCGGGCGAAAATGGAGCTTAGAGCATCAATGGAGCTTGGGGATGGAATAGGTAGTCAACTCGAGGAAGAAGACACCCCTTTTATAGTCAAGGGACAATTCCAACCGTTACCAACCAACTCAGCCCGCGACACGCGGTACTACCGCACCATAGGGGCGGTACTACCGCGGTGGTCCACGGTACTACCATGGGCGCGGCAGGGCCCGGACTCGTCCTGATGTGCACCCACAGGGGGCGGTAGAACCGCTGGCGCGGTACTACCGTGACCCCATGCGGTACTAACGCAAGGCAGGAACAGTCCAGGCAAAGTAGGCACGGATATAAAAAATTACATCCGTGACTACATCCGCTGAGTTTTTATCTATGCAGAAGTCCGACACGGTACTATCACAAACCAGGTGCGGTACTACTGTGTAGGGTGCGGATGTAAAAAATTACATTCGCCCCTACTTCCGCTCATGCAGCTGTGCCTGGCCAGGGCTCACGGTACTACCGCGCCGAGGCACGGTACTACCGCGTAGGGCGCGGATGTAAAAAATTACATCCGCCCCTACTACCGCTCGCGTAGCTGCGCCTGACAAGAGCTCACGGTACTACCGCTCCGGAGGAGCGGTACTACCGTGGGCGCCTACGGTACTACCGTGTCGGGGCCCGGTACTACTGCAAGGGCCTGCGGCAGTACCGCTCTGGAGAGCCGTACTACCGCCAACCTCAGATCAGCAACATTAGGAGTTCTTCATTTTGTAGAGACACGGAGAGACGGAGGAAGCCCCAAAGAGCCAAAGGAAAGGAGGTGCAAAAGGAACAAAAGTGTACGTGAGATTCCACCCAAACTTTTCCAACGCGGACCCCCTCTTAATAGTACGGTTTTCCTACGACTCAAATCCACCGAAAAGAAACGTAGAGAAATGCCATCTTCATAAATCTTCGAGGGGCACCAAATCGTCTTGTGTTTAGACATGATATATCTGAAATGCTCAATACACACGATTACTCCGCAAAAGCATTGTCATCAATCACCAAAACTACCAAGGGATAAATATGCCCTTACAATCTCCCCCTTTTTGGTGGATTGATGACAATACGAGATTTGCACATAGGGATATACAAAGAAGCAACGACAGACCCACCATCTACAAAATATAGACGAGCTCCCCCTAGATGTGTGCACTCTAGAGATGTGCTTTGGACTGCACGACACACATACTAGGATCAACACTCCACCTATATTTTATAGACAAGGCATCTCTTGCATCAATAAGACTAACACTAAGCAAGTAGGCAAGATGATGGATATGACTAAGTAACAATGACAATAAGATATGATAGAGTGCATATGTCTTACACCATATGATAGATAACTTAGTCTACCGAGCACAAACCAAACCAAAGCAAACGAAAGCAAACGAGGTTTAAAAGACCGAAAACAAAGCGACAAGGCTAAACACACGACACAAGACGCGCAAATCCTACACTCTCTCCCCCTTTGGCATCGAGACACCAAAAAGGCAGAGAGGACACCGACGACCCAGGTGATAGCCCAGGCTGAGAACGACTCCTCGTCGGACTCGGCAGCGGGAATAGGCTCCTCCTCTGACTCCGTCCACTGATATCCCTACTTGGCTATCCAGGCAGCCTTCGGAGTGATGGCTTCCTCTGAGCCACTGGTGAGATCCTCGCCAAAGGTCCTCAATATCTTCTTATCCCGCTGGCGACTCTTCTTGGAGTCAACATGGTCCTTGTACTGCCCCTTGGTCTGCATGAAGAACAACTTCTTCATCTTCGTCTTCAGCTTCTTAGCCGAAGAGGGCTCAGTAGAGGGAGGGGTGTATCCATCAAAACGGTCCTCATCAGCTTCCTCCTCCTCGATCTCATCCTCATCAACATCTATCGTGGCAGCCTCGGCCTCAGCACTGGTGGTGGTGTTAGCCCATTGACTCTTGAAACAGAGCTTGATGGGCTCATGACAAATCTAGCCGGGGGCTACGAACTCATCATCTGGATAGAGCTTCTCCCAAGTTTTGGTGATCAAATGGAACAGGTAAAGCCCATAGACGGGGACCTTACGGTTGAGCACCGCAAACTGAAGCTTGCACCACATGATATGTGAGACATCAAGTGGTTGTGTTTGAGACTGACACGCTTCCTCACAAAGGAGCATCATATCCACAAGATAGGCATGCACCTTGTCCTTGCCACCGATGCATGGGAAGAGGGAGTTACAGAAGATCCGATGCATGATGTCAAGGAAGGAGTTCAACACCCACACTTTCTTCTTATTAGCAAGCGTCTTCTCAACAAGGAAGGGCTGGAGCTTGTTCTTGTTGGCAGACTCAGAGTTGGCATGAGGGCGAACTCCAACTGGCGTGTCGAGCCCCTCATCAGGAACATGAAGCAAATCCATGAAGTCCTTCCACATAGCAGTCAACTGTTGACCATTGGTCATCCATGTCATGGTCCTTGTCTCATCGGAATGGAAGTGGACAGAAGCAAAGAACCGAGCCACAATATCTGGGTCAAAGTCCAGGTGGAAGGTAAGCAAGTACTCAAGGCCAAACTGCTCCACCAGGTCCAGAGCCTCACCAAAATACTCACGGTGCTTATCCTGCCTCATATGATGCATGTCAATCCAGTGCACGTCCACGTAGATGTTTTGCTTGGCCTTGATCACATCCAGATAGATAAGGTTCTGCTGCTTGGTCCAGAACAGATCATTCCCTCTGAAGTTGGCACGTGGGTTCACATAGGGGTTGATCTTCCTTCGAACAATGAACTCAGCCAGAGGTATCTCATCCATGCCCATGGTGGGCTCCTTCTTGGTGGCGGTGTGCTTGGTTCTGCGTTGGGAGGCATTGGAGCCCTTTGGAGCTTCATCTTGGTTGCGCAGGCGCTTCGAGCCCGTGTCACGGCTGGGATTCGAACGACGAACATTGGAACCGGAGCCACCACCTAGACACACAACACAAGAACACGCACGAAACAAGAAGGATCAATGCAAAGACCAGGGCCAAAGGCAAAAGAAACAAGCAAGAACGAGATTTGGAACGAAAAATAGTATATTTTGCACATCTACGGTAGTACCGGACCGGCGCACAGATGTAAAAAATTACATCCGCTCCAGCCGCAGTAGTACCGTGACGGGGTGGCACAGTAGTACCACGCCTAGAGCGGAAGTAATTTTTTACTTCCGCGCCCCGAGCGGTAGTACCGCTCTAGGGGAGCGGTAGTACCGCGCGAGGCAGATCTCGAGCGAGAATGCGGTAGTATCGCTCGGGAGAAGCGGTAGTACCACACGGATTCAAACGCGTGGACCTAGATCAGGAACAGCCGAAAAATTAGATCAGTACTACCGTTGATCAAACTAAACTGTTGTGTCATACCAAATCGCATACTTGCTGCACTACCACTCGCCTACAAATCCCTCTTGCACAGATCTAGCCAAACATCACATGAACTACACATGCATCTCCCCAAGACCTAGAAGCACAATAAGGGAACAAAAAGAGGAGGACTTGGGGGAATACTGGGGTCCATGGCAAGAGGACGAGGTGGGGAACAATCCCACCGGACGGAATGCGAGGAGAGCAGCCGGAGACGGAGATCCGGCGAGGGCCGCTGGCACCGTTCTTGGGCAGGAGAGAGAGAGACGGGGTGGGGAAAAGAGATGACTGGGTTTGGGGGAGTTGGAACTCCCCTTGCCCCGCTCTTAACCCCCACCCGCTCGCGTCGGCGCTGTATTACCGCCCGGGCGGAAGTACCGCTTGCTGGGCAGTAGTACCACTCTTCCAACGACAGTAAAAAATTACTACCACGATGGAAGCGGTAGTACCGTGCACCTGGGATGCAACTGTGCACACACAGGGCAAACCACTCCTGCGGTAGTATCGTACCCCCAAGAAAATGCAAGTTTTGCACAAGAGAGGGAAACGGCCTTTGCAGATCAACCTTCAAGACACCGAACACACGAAGAGGCAAGCAGAAACGACGACACAAGCACGACACAAAGAGAAAGCAAAAGACAACGAAGACCAAAACACGAACCACAACTCTCAGGAAGAGAGGGCGGTGGCCGGAGCCACCTATGTATGAGTCAATTGGTATGGCACCGCAAAGAATTATCCTTGGGCCCATGACCAAGACTCATCTTTGAAGCACAAGTACCATAAAAAATGGCTAATGTGAAAGAGTTGATCAATTTATGCATAATGGGGGGAGGGAAAGTTCATTGAGAGAACAACACTCCCCCTATGTCCATGCCTACACCTAAACAAGATAGCATGTTGAGTATGGTGGGGTGTGCAAGGGTTCAAGCTACATTGCTCGAATCAATGATATTTAGCTCATGCTTTAACTCGCGAAATCTTGCTTCATCCAAGGGCTTCATGAAAATATCTACAAGGTTATCATGTGTGTTGACATACTTGAGCTTGATCTCCCCTCGCCTAATGTGATCCCGGATGAAGTGATACCGAATCTCAATATGCTTCGTCTTGAAGTGTTGCACCGGGTTGAGATAGATCTTGATGGCACTTTCATTGTCACACCAAAGAGGCACTTCGTCACAAGTGACACCGTAATCCTTCAAAGTTTGCCTCATCCATAGAAGTTGAGCACAACAACTACCGACAGCCACATATTCTTCTTCGGTGGACGAGAGAGAGACACAACTTTGCTTTTTAGAAGACTAACTCACCAAGGAGCAACCAAGCAATTGGCACCCTCCGGAGGTGGACTTCCTATCCACTTTGTCTCCCGCCCAATCTGAGTCGGTATAGCCCAAAAGATCGAAGTTGGCTCCTCTTGGGTACCATAAGCCAAAGTTTGGGGTATGAGCTAAATATCGAAAGATTCGCTTGACTGCCACAAAGTGGCTTTCCTTAGGTGCGGCTTGAAACCGTGCACAAATTCCCACACTCAACATGATATCCGGTCTAGATGCACAAAGGTAAGCAAGGATCCAATCATGGAGCGATATACCTTTTGATCCACCACTTTACCATTGGGATCAATGTCAAGTTGGCATTTGACGGGCATTGGAGTGGAAGCCGGCTTGACATCACTTAGCTTGAATCTCTTGAGCATGTCTTGAGTGTATTTGGCTTGGTTGATGAAGGTTCCTTCTCTTCTTTGCTTGATATCGAACTCAAGAAAGAATTTCAACTCTCCCATCATAGATATCTTGAACTTTGAGGTCATGAGAGCGGCAAATTCCTCATTGAAAGCTTTGTTAGGGGAACCAAATATAATATCACCAACATATAGTTGGCACACAAACAACTCCCCTTTGACCTTCTTAGTAAAAAGAGTGGGGTCGATTTTCCCATTTCGAACCCACGATCTTGCAACAACTCAGTAAGATGTTCATACCACGCACGTGGGGCTTGTTTAAGGCCATAGAGTGCCTTATTGAGTTGGTACACATGATCAGGGAAATAGGGATCCTCAAGCCCCCGGGGTTGTTTGCCATACACCAACTCATTAATGGGACCGTTAAGAAAAGCACTTTTCACATCCATTTGTTGCAACAAATTATGATGAGAAGCATAAGCAATCAACAAACGAATAGATTCAAGGCGAGCAACGGGAGCAAAGGTTTCACCATAGTCGATACCCTCGACTTGGGAGTAGCCTTGTGCCACCAAACGAGCCTTGTTGCGGACAATAATTCCATGAGCATCTTGCTTGTTCTTGAATATCCACTTGGTTCCAATGACATTATGATTACCGGTTGGCCTTAGCACTAATTTCCATACTTGGTTGTGCTCAAAGTTGTTGAGTTCTTCATGCATGGCATTGAGCCAATACGGATCCTCGAGCGCCTGATAGACCTTTTGGGGTTCGACACAAGAAACAAACGCGTGATGTTCACAATAGTTTGCTAATTGTCTACGAGTGCGTACCCACTTTCTTAGGCTTTCCACCACATTCTCCATGAGACGACCTTTGGTTGTGAGCTTGGAAGTGATCTTTGCGGCACGACGCTCTAATTAATTCCTCCTCAGGTGTGAAAAGAGGAGGGGAAACATGATCTTCTTGAGCGCCGTCATGAGCTTGTTCTTGATCTTGAGCTTGCTCTTGATCTTGAACTTGCCCGAAAGGGAGAACTTGACCTTGGGCATCACTTGGTGGCTCACCACCATCTTGAGGTTGATCTTGCCCTTGATCTTGTTCACGAGGTTGAGGGCCTTCACTTTGTTCTTCGGAAGCGTGTGGGTCTGCTATGTCTTGAGCTTGCGTTGGTTTTCCTTGAAGAGGAAAGGGTGATGCAGCAATAGTAGCGTAAGTATTTCCCTCAGTTTTTGTGAACCAAGGTATCAATCCAGTAGGAGGCTCCTCAAAAGTCCCAGGCACCTACACAAACAAACAAAGAACTCGCAACCAACGCGATAAAGGGGTTGTCAATCCCTTCACGGCCACTTGCGAAAGTGAGATCTGATAGAGATAGTATGATAAGATAAATATTTTTTTTGGTATTTTATGATATAGATTGGAAAAGTAAAGATGCAATAAAAGTAGATAGCAAACTAATATGATAAGAGATAGACCCGGGGGCCATAGGTTTCACTAGTGGATTCTCTCAAGATAGCATAAGTATTACGGTGGGTGAACAAATTACTGTCAAGCAATTGATAGAAAAGCGAATAATTATGAGATTATCTAGGCATGATCATGTATATAGGCATCATGTCCGCAACAAGTAGACCGACTCCTGCCTGCATCTACTACTATTACTCCACACATCGACTGCTATCCAGCATGCATCTAGAGTATTAAGTTCATAAGAACAGAGTAACGCATTAAGAAAGATGACATGATGTAGAGGGATAAACTCATGCAATATGATATAAACCCCATCTTTTTATCCTCCATGGCAACAATACAACACGTGCCTTGCTGCCCTTGCTGTCACTGGGAAAGGACACTGCAAGATTGAACCCAAAGCTAAGCACTTCTCCCATTGCAAGAAAGATCAATCTAGTAGGCCAAACCAAATTGATAATTCGAAGAGACTTGCAAAGATAACTCAATCATACATAAAAGAATTTAGAGGAGATTCAAATACTTCTCATAGATAAACTTGATCATAAACCCACAATTCATCGGAAATCGACAAACACACCGCAAAAAGAGTTACATCAAATAGATCTCCACAAGAGAGGGGGAGAACATGGTATTGTGATCCAAAAAGAGAGAAGAAGCCAACTAGCTAATAACTATGGACCCGAAGGTCTGTGGTAAACTACTCACAACTCATCGGAGAGGCTATGGTGTTGATGTAGAAGCCCTCCGTGGTCGATTCCCCCTCCGGCGGAGCGCCGGCGAAGGCTCCAAGATGGGATCTCGCGGATACATAAGGTTATGGCGGTGGAAATTGTGTTTCGGTGGCTCCCCTAATGTTTTCAGGGTACGTGAGTATATATAGGAGGAAGCAGTACGTCGGTGGCTGCCCGAGGGGCCCATGAGACACGGGGCGCGCCTAGTAGGGGGGGGGGGGTGGGTGCCCTCCACCCTCTTGGACGCCTCAGCATCTTCTTGACTTGCACTCCAAGTCCTCTGGATTGCGTTTGTTCCAAAAAGATCGCTCCCGAAGGTTTCATTCCATTTGGACTCCGTTTGATATTCCTTTTCTTCGAAATACTGAAATAGGCAAAAAAAACAGCAATACAGGCTGGGCCTCCGGATAGTAGGTTAGTCCCAAAAATGATATAATGTGTAAAATAAAGCCCATAAACATCCAAAATAGGTAATATAATAACATGGAACAATAAAAAATTATAGATACATTGGAGACGTATCAGGGTCTTGGGTTGGTGATGGCTCCACTTGAGTGGAGCATTGTCCTTCTCCTTCGGCCACAAGGGGTTCCTCAATGGGTAGGATATGACCAATACCCATTCTTCTTATGGCTTGGGAGGAATTTCATCACCTACATCACAAGTACCACTTTGCTCCACTTGGGAGCCGTTATTCTCGTCAAACTCTACGCTACACGTCTCCTCAATGAGTCCCGTGGACTTGTTGAGGACACGGTAAGTGTCGGGGGGATGAACCCCGGGCAGGCAACGGAACCCGGATCCTCTTCAAAAATAGTGGGGCCCGCGTCGCCCCTCAAAACTGGCACGCGCCCGGCCAGGTCGCTCGACCCGGCAAGGCCCGCAGCCCGGCCAAACTCTCCGACCCGGCAAGGTACGTCGACCCGGACTCAGCAACTGGCGCAAAGCGGACGAACCCGACACGACCAAGGCTTCCCCAACAAGCCGACCCCACCCGTGGCGTGCGCCGCAATCCAGCCACGGGTCAAGCTCCCGTCCCATCCATGCCGTACGATGGGAGGAGACCTCAATCACCGATGACCAAGACAACCATGTTTCCACCCATGCCTATGGTCAGCCGGAGCGTGGCAACAGTGCCCCTTACCTACCGTCTGACCAGGGCTGGCATGGCAACAATGCTTCCGCCCTCACCGTTGTCGACAGCAAGCGGCAACCTGACAGAGAGCACTGTACATGACTCGACTCGGCCATGCCCTGACGATCAACAAGACAGCGCACAGTCCCCCTAGGCACGCGGGGCCCGCACCTAGGGGAACCCGGCGAACCACAAGCCCTCAGCAGGACCCGACCCGGTACCCCGGACACCGACAATACGGACCCACCGACTCAGCGAATTACCATTGTAACCCTGGGCGGGTTAATCTATAAAACCCCCTAGGAACCCACGCCTACAGAGGCATGTAACATACACAAGGCAGCCTGTGAGAAACAGGTACAAGGAAAAGAACGAGCAAGCATAGGACTAGCCACCAAAACCACAACACCAGAGAGAAGGAGCAGCCCAAGCCTTGTCCAACTTCCTTCCTCCTCATATAGCTCCAGGAGGAACATTGTACTATCGATCATCCAACTACACTCGGCAGGACTAGGGTATTATCTCTCCGGAGAGCCCCAAAACTGGGTATGTCCGGCGTCCCGCGCCCGCTCATGCCAACCTCGCCTCTGGAGCCCACCAGCGCCCTTGAGCCTCCTCCTCTCTTTAGCCATCCCTTGGCATCTGCCGTGCGCCCACCACGACATTTGGCGCCCACCGTGGGGCAGCTCGAGGAGCTGGCCGGGAGCATGCTTCAGACGGGGCCCTTCTCCTGCACCAACGAGTCCGTCGCGCTGGCGGACGACGCTGTCGGCGCGCTTGCCGCCTCCTTCGCCGCATTGCGCATCTCCGATGCGCTCGCGGCCGACGAGTACCCAGCGAGGTGCTCAGCTACTCCGACTCTCCGCTCTCCCTCGGCGGTGGCATTGCCGCCGGGGCGATGGACGTCCATGTGGAGGTTTACGTCACCGGCGACGACGCCTCCTCCTCGTCGAGCAAGACGAGGAAGGTGGCGGAAGCCAGGGCCACTGCGGAACGGACCGAGCCGTCTGAT
Organism: Triticum timopheevii; assembly: GCA_963921465.1. Taxonomy (NCBI): domain Eukaryota; kingdom Viridiplantae; phylum Streptophyta; class Magnoliopsida; order Poales; family Poaceae; genus Triticum; species Triticum timopheevii. Next base: position 627,138,713 of record OY997268.1, read on the forward strand.
CCGCTGCGCGCTGTGATGCAGAGCCTCCGCATCCCCATCGGCACCGACGTCGACGCCACCAACATCGTCGAGACCTGATCTCAGCTCGAGGAAAGGCGCCAGCAGATGCTGGACCTGTCCGAGACGCTCGCCGCCACCAAGTGTCGCCTGGAGGCTGCTCAAATGGAGCACGACGCCGCCCACGAATTCGCGCCCGCCGCGGCCGAGCCAAGCCGGGTCGCTGATGTGTGCACCCGGGGAGGAGTGATCGGTCGGGCACTCGGTGCCGTCTGAACCGTCTACGAGACCCCAGTGAAGAACATGCGCGCTACGGAGGCATCCGCGGTCGGCCTCGACCAGATCACGGGTGAGGAGCTGAAAGAGCGCATCGGGTGGATGCGCGAGCTCCTCCATGCCGCCAACATCCAGCAGGATCACCTGCACCAGCTCGCCAAGCCGGCGGGGTCCGGACCCGCCTGCCTTGGCGGACCCGGCGAACTTCTGCACATGGCTTCCTCGCCGCCCAGCGAGGCGCATTCCGGCCAAGCCCGGACTCGGTGCAACCCGGCCGCCACCGCCGCCGATGTCCTAGGCAACGAGCCCGCAGTGGAGACTCAGCGCGGACCCGGCCAGCATGGCCGGCATCCGGCTCCAACCAACCCAGCCCCTCGGGGCCTGGCCGCCAATCGACTTGGCCCACGCGCCATCGACGACGCCGACGCTCTCCACCACCTCGATCAGCTTGCTCGCTCCCTGGAGGTGGAAGAGAGCGGCGCTATCGGGCTGGCATGCTTCGGCCCACACATCCGGGAGGAGCCCTTCCCCAAAGGGTTCATGCTCCCCCGTGACACCCCCAAGTACAACGGGACCATGAAGCCAGAAGACTGGCTCACCGACTACACCACGACCATTGGCATCACCGGTGCCAATCGCCGTCTCGCCATGCGCTACGCACCGCTCATGCTCCAGGGGTCGGCCCGCACGTGGTTGAACAGTCTGCCAATGGGCAGCATCAACGCGTGGATCGATTTCGAGGAGGCCTTTGTCCGCAACTTCACGGGGACGTACAAGCGACCCGGTCGCCCTAGCCAGCTCGCCATGTGCGTGCAGGGGCCGACAGAGGCCGGTCGCGAGTACCTCGCACGCTGGACCGAGCTCCAAAATAGCTGCGAGGGTGTCCATGAAGTCCAGGCGGTCCAGTACTTTGCCAGCGGGTGCCGAGACAGCACCCTCCTCAAGCACAAGCTCTTACGCTCCGAGCCGGCCACCATGGCCGCACTCATGGTGACGGCGGACAAGTACGCCAACGCCGACTCCGCCATGAAGATCCAGGTGGCGTTGGATGACGCCGGCAAGGCGAAGCTGTAACATCCCAAATTTTCAAGTTGGAATGTTATACATAGGTCATCCATGCATATCATATTTTTATTGCATTTCCGCTCCGCAATCCTCGAAATCCTAAGCAACTCAAGGACCCTCGGAGAGTTGGGGATTTTCCGGTTTTCATATTTGATTCTTATCAAATAGTGAAATGAGGATTTTCGATTTTAATTATTTTTCTCTCCGAAAAATATTTCTTATATGAGAGGAGATAATATGACTTCTCCAAAATAATTGAAATACTGGAGGAAAAATGTTAAAATCATTTATTGGATTTTATTTGAGTTTATTTGGATTTTATTTACATTAGAAAAATTGCACGCTTTCAAAATTGCATTTTAGGGGCCAAGTAAATGTTCATCTCGTTCTAAATATTTTATTTAGACGATGAAAATTTGTTTTGGTATTTTTAGGTTTTTATTTTATTTTCTAGGATTTTATTTCCGCCGGCGAAATTATTTTTTTTTTAAAAGTTCCGCCGACTGGGCAGAAACCCAGCCGGGCCGCCGGCCCAACCGCCCGCGCCGCCGCCCCCGCGCGCGTGCGCCGCCCCGCTGCCGCTCGGACGGGAGTCCGAGCCGGACTCCACCTCCGTCGCGCCTTGCCCCTTCCTCCAAGTCACCGCCCCGCCCCGTTTATATACGCCACCCCCGAGCCCCTCACCACCACCAACCACCGCCGCCCCGAGACGCCACCGCCGCCGCAGCCGCCGCCCGCGCCTGCCGCCGTCGCCGCCTGCTGCCGCCGCTGCAGCCGAGCGTCGCCGCCGCCGCTTGCCGCGCCGCCGCCAAGCCCCGCCGCCCGGCCGCCCAACCCCACCCCGCCGGAGCCACGTCGCCGGAGGTACCGAGCCGGATCTGAGCCGCCGTTTTTAAAAAAAAAACTGTTCGGTTTTTTAGAAACCCTAGTTCGGTTTTTTAGTTTCGGTTCACCGGTTTTTCGCGTTTCTTCTATTTAGCGGACATTCGTCCGTACGTTCGTCTAAAGAACGGTTTTTCTTCCGTTAGTTACAGATAACGATAGCTTGTTCGTTATCCTGCTCATCAGTTTTCTTTTATCGGATTTATCTACAATTATTTTCAGTCGCGATTTCTGATCCGATCTTAGTTTCCGTTTATCTTTTCGCTCGTTAGTCGGAATCAGGTGATTCAAACGCCTAGAGTTTTGTCTCGAGTTTCTCTTTCCATTTAAACAACTTAAACAAGATTTTGATACTGTAAAATTTGACTTTAGTTCAGATTATTAAACGGATCTTGTTTATTTCGTCGTTTGAGTTTTGTTGCTCCGTCTGATTTGATTCTTTTTGCAAACCGGAGTTCTTAAGTTGAACTTTCTGGTCAATCGCTTTTATTTGAAGTTTTGCTTGTGCATCGTTGCTAGTTGCTTATGTATGTTATTGTTTGTTTGTGATAGAATTCCCGGAGTGCGAAGCGTGTTACTACGAGTCTCTAGGATTCATGGATCGTCAGCAAGGCAAGTAACACATTGATCATACTCTTTTCATACCCAGTTTTATTGCATTAGTTCAATCCTCAAACATTGCATGATTAGGATGTCTTTAACTTGAGGGTATTGGGAAGTAGTTGTTGAGGTAGAACCTATTGCCCTGTTATTATCAAACCCTTGTTTATATTGCCATGCTATGCTCGTAGACGTGGATTGGGTTTGAGTGTATCCATGACAGATGTGAGATTGTTAATTAATGGTTCAACTTAAGGTGGCAACTTTAGTACACATCTGGGTGGATTGAGGCACCTGGGGAACCCAGTGTTGTCTGTTTTGTTTTGGAAATCCCGGGGTACCCGTGTGATCTTCCTATGGACCGCCACCCAAGCTTAAAGGGAACTGAGATGATTCATGCTAGAAACTTCCATGTGCAGCCACAAGCTACTATGGGCTCTAGCATAGTTGAGTAAGTTACGTGAAGTTCTTGAAGAGGTAGATCAGCAGGTAGTGGGTTTTGTAGGTTTGGTATGGTCTACCCGGAGTAGGGAGTTAATGTTTCTGAAAGACTATGTCTCGGTCATCCGTTTATCAAACACCATGCAATGCGAGGAATCCAACGAAAGCGATCGATTCTTGTGGGGAAAAGTGCGCAAACCTCTGCAGAGTGTACAATCTAATCATGGTTAGCCGTGTCCCCGGTTATGGACAATTTTTGAGTATCTAGTACTTGGGTTATCACATGTATCTCATCACTCATAATTAATATTGTTGGGTTGTTAATTACTTTAATTTGGGATTGAGTTGGGGTTATACCTTCTCAATGTTTCAACCACCATGATAGTTAAATTAAACTTATTCCTTTGTTGTAGGAAAAAATTGCTTTCCGCAAAACTATAACCGTAGAGCTTTCCACCAGCCAAATATGCATGTAGTGATAGCATTATCCTGTTCTTGGTCTACTGTGTTATATTGCCAGCATATTCCATGTGCTGACCCGTTTTCGGGCTGCAACATATTATGTTGCAGACTTTTCAGATGAGGAGTAAGGTTCGTTAGGTCGTTGCCGTGCAGCTCAGCTACGCCGTTGGAGTTGATGGACTCACTTTATCTTCCAAGACTTCCGCTGTTATCGCATTAGATGGCCTTAAGCCATATTATTGTAATAAGCTCTCTTTTGAGACATTCGATGTAATAAGTGTGCGATTGCTACTCTATTATAAATCCTTCGAGTACTGTGTGTGTCAGCATTACTGATCCAAGGATGACACTGAGGCACAGAGACTTGACCGTTTGAGGTCCGGTCGCTACAGGAGCCGGTTCCTCCCCCGAAGCCGGCCGGCAAAAGCAGCCGGCAGCAGCATCACCAGAACAACAAGCGCAAGGCCGACCAGCCGGCGCAGTGTCACGTCAACCGGCTCGTCATGGCCGCCGAGCCTGCGGTGGGCCCGGCGGTGAAGCACCGGCAGACCGGCAAGATGGCGTGGCAACCCGCCATGAGTTTCGAAGAGATGCTCGATGCCCCATGCAAGCACCAAAGTGGCGCAAGACCCTCCACGCACATGCTTTGGTAGTGCGCCATCACCAAGCGCATCATGAGGGGAGACGTCCCGCCTCCTCCGGCTCCGGCTCCGGCTCTAGGCGCGGGACAGCCGCCCCCTCCTCCACCACCGCCTCCCGCTGGCAGCGTGATGCGGAACGACGCCTACCCGGACTAGAACGTGGCCTACATCGTCTTCACCAGCCTCAGCGACGACAAGCGCAGCGATCACCTTCTTCGGCAGGAGGTGAACACCGTCGTCCCGGCCAAGCCGGTATTCATGCACTAGTCGGATCGCCCGATCACCTGGACCTGGGAGGATCACCCGGCAGTGCCGAGTCCGGGTGGATACGCCCTCGTCCTCAACCCCACCATCGTCGGCGCACATGCAAGTTCTCCCGAGTCCTCATCGACAGCGGCAACAGCATCAACATCCTCTACTGCGACACGATGACCAAGCTCGGCCTCAAGGCCGAGGACCTGGAGCCGACCCGGACAATCTTCCACAGCATCGTCCCGGCCTCTCTTGCTCTCCCATTGGCCGGGTCCGGCTCGATGTCCTATTCGGTGACAGCAGCCACTTCCGACACGAACCGATCTGGTTCGAGGTGGTGGACCTGTCCAGCACGTATCACGCATTGCTGGGCCGGCCCGCGCTCGCCAAGTTCATGGTGGTTCCCCACTACGCGTACCTAAAGATGAAGATGCCAGGTCCCAAGGGCCTCATCACCGTCACCGGCGACTACTGCAAGTCCCTAGAGTGCGCCCAAGACGGCGCCAAGTTGGCCAAGTCGCTGGTCATTGCCGAGGAGCGGCGCCAGCTCGACCGGATCGTCCCCGCTGTGTCGATCCCGACCCCGGACCCGGCTGACGAGGCCGCCTTCAAGCCCTCCAAGGAGACCAAGAAAGTGAAGCTCAACCCAGAAGACCCCATCTGCAGCAAGTACGTTGTCGTAGGCGCCCGCCTTAACAGCAAATAGGAAGGCGAGCTCGTTGACTTCCTCCGTGAGAATTGGGATATCTTCGCATGGACCCCCATGGACATGCCGGGTATCCCGAGGAAGTACGCCGAGCACAAACTTCATGTCCGCAAGGACGCTAAGCCTGTCCGTCAACCCCTACGACGATTTTCCGGAGAGAAGAGAAAAACTATTGGTGAAGAGGTCGCCAAGCTTTTGGCGGCTGGCTTCATAATGGAAGTGTTTCACCCCGAGTGGCTGGCCAATCCAGTCCTCGTCCTGAAGAAAAACAAGAGCTAGCGCATGTGTATCGACTACACCAGCCTTAACAAGGCCTGTCCCAAGGATCCGTTCGCTCTCCCACGGATCGACCAAGTCATCGACTCGACCGCCAGGTGCGAGCTCCTGCCCTTCCTGGACGCTTACTCCGGCTACCACCAGATCAAGCTGGACCCAGCCGATGCCTTGAAGACGTCCTTCATCACGCCCTTTGGGGCGTATTGCTACATCACCAAGGTGTTCGGCTTGAAGAACACCGGCGCCACCTTCCAACGCTGCATGCAGAAATGCCTGCTGCCGCAACTCGGCCGCAATATCCACGTGTACGTAGATGACATCATGGTGAAGACCAAGCAGCACCTCACGCTCCTCGACTATTTGAAGGAAACATTCGCCAACCTCCGCGAATACAAGGTCAAGCTTAACCCGGAAAAATGCGTCTTCGGCGTCCCGACCGGAAAGCTACTCGGCTTCCTCGTCTCGGAATGCAGCATTGACGCAAACCCGAAGAAGATCAAGGCCATCGAGCGCATGCGCAAGCCGGCTCGGCTGCGCGACGCCCAGAAGTTCACCAGGTGCTTGGCCTCTGTCAGCCAGTTTCTAAGCTGGCTGGGCGAGAGGGCGCTACCCCTGTACCAGCTGATGAAGAAGACAAGCCCGTTCGAATGGAACGGCAAGGCAGACGAGGCCTTCCAAGACCTCAAACGCATGCTCTCCACCGCACCAGTCCTAGCCGCACCAACCGACAAGGAGCCGCTGTTGCTCTACATTGCCGCGACCTCGCGGTCGGTCAGCACGGTGCTGGTGGTCGAGCGACCAGAGAAGGGCAAGATCCAAGCCGTCCAGCGTACAGTCTACTACCTGAGCGAGGTGCTCTCCATATCCATGCAGAACTACCCACACTACCAGAAGATGTGTTACAGCGTGTACCTCACCGCCAAGAAGCTGAAGCAGTACTTCCAAGAGCACGTCGTCACCGTCGTCAGCACGACGCCCATCGGAGAAATCATCGGGTGCCGGGACGCCTCTGGCCGTGTCGCCAAGTGGGCGATCCAGCTAGCAGGCCACACCATCCTCTACGAGCCCCGCACCATGATCAAGTCTCAAGCCTTGGCTGATTTCCTTGTCGACTGGATTGAGACCCAGTACCTGCCATCGCCTCCCGACTCGACGCATTGGCGCATGCATTTCGACGGGTCCAAGATGCGACTCGGTTTGGGGGCCAACATCGTACTGTCATCCCCGAAGGGCGACCGACTCCACTACGCACTCCAGAACCACTTCGCTGCCTCCAACAACGTCGCCGAATATGAAGCCCTTGTGCACAGCCTCATGCTTGCCAAGGAACTCGGCATCCGGTGCATTCTATGCTACGACGACTCGGACCTGGTGGTGCAGCAGTGCTCCGGCGAATGGGACGCCCGCGACTCCAACATGGCGAGCTACCGATTCCTCGTCCAGAAGCTGTCCGGATCCTTCAAGGGCTGCGAGTTCCTCCACTCCCGTGCACGGAGAACGAAGCAGCCGACATGCTCGCCAAGATTGCCTCGTCACAGCAAGCCATCCCGTCCGGCGTCTCCCTTGAGCACCTGCGCAAGCCGTCAGTCAAGCCATCGCTGGACTCCTAGTCCATTCATGTTCTAGACGACCCGACCGCACCTCAAGCCGGTCCGGGGACTGCTGAACCCGGCCCGGGGGCTGCTCAGCTCAACCGGCCACCATCGACCCGGACCCGGCCGTCGCCATTCCTGACCCCGGGGCTGCCGACTCAGAACCCACCCTGGTGGCCGTCTTCGCCGTGGTTACAGCCCCATATTGGGCCCTCCCAATATCAGAATTTCTGGAGAACGGGGTTCTCCCGATGGACGAAACCGAAGCTCGGCAAGTGCAGCACCGGGCGCCCGCCTATAGCATCATCAACAACGAGCTCGTCAAGCGCAGCTCCACCGGCGTGTTCCAGCGCTGCGTCGAGCAGGAACAAGGCATCGACATCCTCCTCGACATCCACCAGGGCGAGTGCGGGCACCACGCTGCATCACGATCCCTGGTGGCCAAGGCGTTCCGCCACGGTTTCTACTGGCCCACGGCCCTCGAAGACGCCGAGTCACTCATTCTCAAGTGTGAAGGGTGCCAGCGCTTTGGCAAACGCAGGCACAAGCCGATGTCAGCACTCCGCACCATACTGATCGCCTGGCCCTTCGCGGTCTGGGGACTCAACATGGTGGGACCCTTCAAAACCGCTCGAGGCGGCATGACGCACCTGCTGGTGGTAGTGGACAAATTCACCTAGTGGATCGAGGCAAGACCAATCAAGAAACTAGACGGGCCAACAGCCGTCCGGTTCGTCAAGGACATAGCGGTGTGCTACGGCATGCCGAACAGCATCATCACCGACAACGGCACCAACTTCGCCAAGGGCGCGCGCGAGCAATACTGATCCGTTTCCGGCATCCGCCTCGACCTGGCCTCCGTTGCGCATCCGCAGTCCAACAGGCAGGTCGAGCGGGCCAACGGACTCATCCTGTCCGGCATCAAGCCACGACTCATCGAGCCACTCATCCACACACCCGGCAGCTGGCTCGATGAGTTGCCGGCCGTTCTCTGGAGTCTTCGCACCATGCTGAATCGGTCGACCGGGTTCACCCCATTCTTCCTTGTCTACGGGGCCGAAGCCATCATCTCGACCGACATCGAGTTTGACTCGCCGCGCATCGCGATGTACACCAAAGCCAAAGCCAGAGAAACCCGCGAAGATGGCGTCGACCTGCTCGAAGAAGCACGCCTCCTGGCGCTCAGCCGCTCGGCCATCTACCAGCAAGGCCTGAGTCACTACCACAGCAAGAAGATCAAGCCCCTCGCATTCCACGAGGGCGACCACATCCTCCGACTCGTCCAAGAGCAGGCAGGCCAGCACAAGCTGTCCCCTCCATGGGAGGGCCCATTCATCGTGAGCAGGGCCTTGCGTGATCGCAACGCCTACTACCTCGTCGATGCACGCAAGTCAAAGAAGCGCAAGAAGGACACCGCTGGTGAAGAAATGACCCGGCTGTGGAACACGGAACTCCTCTGCCCGTTTTACAGTTAGCCACATGAATATATGTATCGTCGTCTTTTGTAAATGCATGAATCTATGGGGTCCCCGAAAGAGACTCAGGGGCTGCCTTTTGCCGACCAATTTATTGCGTCCCTATTTTTTCTGCATCACTGTACCACTGAACCTGGCCACCAGTCCGACTCGCTCGACCCGGAGGCTCGGGGGCTGGCTGGTTCGGTCGCCACCTCGCCGCCTTACTTGGTGATTCTTGAGAAAGTTAGGATGCCGCGGTCCCCCACTTCGCCCTAAAGCCACAGATCTAGATTTGTCTGTCGGCTGGCAAGCACAACAGGCCAAAGCTCCTTTACGCTTCATACACTAAGTCAAAGGCTGTCGGGTCGATCAACCCGGCCCGCCATTCATCAAAAGAACAACAACACAACCGGCTGCTTGCCAACCGGCTTCGCCAGATTGCCGCAAGCTGGCCTAGTGGGTGTTTCGCTCGCGCTCAACGTTTCGAAAGACCCAAGCCCTACGCTCCTTTCGAAGAATCGAACTCCTTGTCACGGACCGGAGCCTTGGCCGTTTGACTCGCGGGGGGGGGGGGGGGGGGAGGGGGGGAGGTTTGAGAAAGGAAAAAGCGCATGAAATCGGTTCAAAAAATGGAAGGCAAAAAGCAAAGGCACACACGACATTTACACATAGATATTTAAACAAAAGGCCCACGTCCCGAGTTCATTACACCCTAAAAAAACCCCAGTGGGTGTGTGGACCAGCTACTTAACAAATTTTGCAAAGTATCTCAGGCATCTCCAGCGCCGCATCGCGAAGTTGACGGCCCTCCGCTGGCGGCCTCCGGGTCCGGCGAGTCACCGATGTCCTCCTCGACATCCGCGTCACCATAGACGCCCGTCTCCTCCGAGCTCCCCTCCGAATCATGGAGAAGCAAGCCGTAGTCATCGCCATCCAAGGCCCTGCCGTCTTTCGTCTGCTCTGGATGGAACTCATGGTGGAAGGCGAACTCGGTGATGTAGCTGGCCCGGGAGGCGATCCGGCCGGCTTGCTCCTGCAGCAACCGCTCCGAGCCGGCCCGCTGGCCCATCAGCGCGTCTAGCTGAAGATCCGGATGCCAAGACATCTGTCGTGGTGGGCGCACGGCAGATGCCAAGGGATGGCTAAAGAGAGGAGGAGGCTCGAGGGCACTGGTGGGCTCCAGAGGCGAGGTTGGCATGAGCGGGCGCGGGACGCCGGACATACCCAGGTTCCGGGCTCTCCGGAGAGATAATACCCCTAGTCCTGCCGAGTGTAATTGGATGATCAATAGTACAATGTTGCTCCTGGAGCTGTATGGGGAGGAAGGAAGCTGGCCAAGGCTTAGGCTGCTCCTTCTCTCTGGTGTTGCGGCTCGGTGGCTAGTCCTATGCTTGCTTGTTCTTTCTGCTTCTCGCAGGCAGCCTTGTGTATGTTCTATCTCATCCTCCTGTTGGCGTGGGTTCCTGGGGGGTTTTATAGATCAACCCTCCCAGGGTTACAATGGTAATATGCCGAGTTGGTGGGTCCGTATTGTCGATGTCCGGGATACCGGGCTGGGTCCCGCTCGACGGATTGTGGTTCGCCGGGTTCCCCTAGGTGCGGGCCCCGCGTGCCTAGGGGGACTATGCGCTGTCTTGTCGATCGCCAGGGCGTGGCCGGGTCGAGTCATGTACAGTGCTCTCCGTCAGGCTGCCGCTTACTGTCGTCAGCGGTGAGGGCGGAAGCACTGTTGCCACGCCAGCCCTGGTCAGCGGGTAGGTAAGGGGCATGGTTGCCACGCTCCGGCTGACCATAGGCATGGGTGGAAACACTGTTGTCTTGGTCATCGATGATTGAGGTCTCGTCCCATCGTACGACCTGGATGGGACGAGAGCTTCACTCGTGGCTGGATTGCAGCGCATGCCACGGGTGGGGTCGGCTTGTTGGGGAAGCCTTGGTCGTGCCGGGTTCAGCCGCCTTGCGCCAGTTGCTGAGTCCGGGTCGATGTACCTTGCCGGGTCGGAGGGATTGGCCGGACTGCGGGCCTTGCTGGGTCGAGCGACCCGGCCGGACATGTGCCGGTTTTGAGGGGCGATGCGGGCCCTACTATTTTTGAAGAGGATCCGGGTTCCGTTGCCTGCCCGGGGTTCATCCCCCGGACAGTAGTCCCCGAAGCTGTGAAGGTCCACCGTCTTTGGATGAGTGGGCCTTCGCAGTTTCCCCCTTGAGCAAGGCGGATTCTGCGAGCGCCGGGTCCGGCAACACCCACTGTGTGCCGGTTTTCTCGGAAACCGGATCGCGGCATCCCGGAACCTGGGTATGTCCGGCGTCCCGCGCTCGCTCATGCCAACCTCGCCTCTGGAGCCCACCAGCGCCCTCGAGCCTCCTCCTCTTTAGCCATCCCTTGGCATCTGCCGTGTTCCCACCACGACAGTAAGCATGAGAGTTTGTAGCATAACCAACAAATATGCCCTCATGAGCTCTAGCCTCAAATTTAGACAAACGAACACCTTTCTTGAGAATGAAACACTTACAACCGAATACCCGGAAGTACTTGAGGTTGGACTTGTTACTAGTGAGTATCTCATATGGAGTCTTGTTCAAGCCTTTGCGGAGATAGAGCCGATTGGATGCATGACAAGCGGTGTTGATGGCTTCAGCCCAAAAGTTGTAGGGAGACTTGAACTCCGCCATCATGGTCCTTGCCGCATCCATCAACGTCCGGTTCTTCCTCTCTGCTACACCATTTTGTTGAGGGGTGTAAGGTATGGAATATTGATGCTTGATCCCCTCATCACTAAGGAACTCATCCAAGGTGTAGTTCTTGAACTCGGTGACATTGTCACTTCTTATTGTCAAGATCTTTGCATCGTGCTGACGTTGAGCTTCATTTGCAAAGTCGATGACGGTTTGTTGAGTCCCACTCTTCCTCTTGAAGAAATATACCCAAGTATATCTTGAATAATCATCCACAATCACCAAGCAACACTTTCTACCCCCAAGACTATCAAAGTATGGAGGCCCAAAGAGATCCATGTGAAGGAGCTCCAGGGGCTCTTCGAGTAGATGATGGTCGTGGGAGGGTGAGCCTTCTCATGTAGCTTTCCTTCGATACAAGCACTGCAAGCACGATCTTTGGCAAAACTAACATTTGTTAGTCCACGGACATGGTCCCCATTGAGAAGACTCTGTAGAGATCTCATATTGACGTGGGCTAAACGGTGATGCCAAAGCCGCCCCACATCAACTTTAGCCATTAGGCATGTCGCGGTCTTAGTGGGTCGCTCCGAAAAGTTAATCACATAAAGACCGTTCTCGACATGCCCAACAAAGGCTACTTTAAGAGTCCCGCTCCACACGAGGGCCATGGTATCAATATCAAAGAATGTGGCAAAGCCCATGAGTGCAAGTTGACGAACGGAAAGTAGATTGTATGCAAGGGACTCAACGAGCATGACTTTCTCGATCGTGAGATCATGAGAAATGATAACCTTGCCAAGACCCAATACCTTAGAGGACGATGCATCGTCCCACTCGACATTGGTGGGTATAGATGGGATCTTGTGTACGTCCACCACTAAGTCCTTGCTTCCGGTCATATGATTTGTGGCTCCACTATCGAGCAACCATGATCCCCCACCGGAAGCAAACACCTACAAGAGATCAATGCTTGGTTTTAGGTACCATTTTGTAATGGGTCCTTTGATTTTAGTAACAAGGGTCTTAGGAACCCAAATATACCATTCAATGTACTCATAAGGAGAAGCAACAAATTTAACATAAACATGCCCATCACTAGCACGACACAACACATAAGAAGGGTTAAAGTCGCCGGCTTTGTTGGAAGGAGTGGCATTGCTCTTTTTGACATCACCACCCTTCACATTGTTCTTCTTCTCCTTTGAATCCCCCTCTCCCTCCTTCACAAAAGTTTGCTTGAGAGGAGGAGGTCGTTTGGTCTTGTCGTTCTTCTTCTTGTTCTTGGACTTGGGTGCGAACCCAACTCCCTCCTTGGCCACAACTTCCTTTTGATTGCTCAAAAGGTCATTGAGATTCTTCTCACCTTGTATGCACGTCACAAGGCCTTTCTTAAGTTGCTCCTTCAACTTGACATTCTCCTCCACAGGATGCACATGCTCACAACACGGGTTAGTAGCATTTGCATTATCAATTAATACCATATGAGGAAAAGTGGCTTTCTCCTTGGTTAGCTTCACTTGGAGAGTTGGAGTTGATCATGAAACCTGTCGGTGTACTAAAGTAGGGGCACTCCTTTGTACCCCTTATGCACGGGCAGTCAGAGCCGCGCCCAGGACCACACTTAGCAGGGCAGAGGGAGGAGTCAAAGCCGTAGGATGGTCAAAGCAATGCCAGGACACAAAGACAAGAAGCAAGAGGGCAGTGCAGGCTCCCCCGGCAAGACCTTTGCCGGGACAGCCTCCGCAACCCCGGCAAGAACCTTGCCGGGGAAACTTGCCCGACGCCAGCAGAAGCGCGCCACCCTTAAGCCCCGGGTTTTCCAACACCACCAACCACATCGGGACCAAGGCTTGGGAGGTGCCTCCATGATGGCATGTAGATCTTTGTGAAGACAAAGATCAGAAGACGACGAGCCTCGGCAAAACCCTTGTCGAAGGCATCCACGAGACCTCCGGCAAGATCCTTGCCGTGGATGACCATGATGCCACGGCAAGACCCTTGCCGGGGCCCCGACAAGGCCCTTGCCGAGGACATCCGCAGGGCCACTGCCAGGCCCGCGCCCGCCAAGGTTCCACCACCGCTCCCATGCAGCTGCCAGCCCACCAGCTAGGCAGGCACCTGCATGTCGACATGAGGCTTCCAGGCCAACTCAGCAGGGGCCTACATGGTGGCATGCAAATCTTTGTGAAGGCCCTACCACCGCACCACCTCAGCAGCCTACCAACCTACATGGCACCATGCGCACCGCTGGCCTGGACGCGTGTCGGAGCGAGGTGGGCGGCAACGGACGGGACGGGGGCTGGTTTCCGTCCCCGATAAAGTGAGGAAGACACCTAAGGGGCGCATTAAATGCATCTTGTTCCGTAATAGCTAGCGATAAGCTTAGCCACTGTACACCGACGCCACCTCCTGTGTGCCACTGTGGCGATCCCCTTGACTATAAAAGGAGGCCAGAGGCATCCAGGAGAAGGATTCAGACCCTTGGACAAGTTACACTCATCGTAGCTAGCTCAAGAACTCCAAGAACACTGAAATAGACACAAAAGCAGGACTAGGGTATTACGCATCCTCGCGGCCCGAACCTGGGTAAACGACCCGTGTGCTTGTGCTGGCTCCTGGACCCGCTCTTCTCATGACCCCGCGCCCCACAACCGTAGTAGGGATTCCCGTGATCCCATAGGTGTCGTTTTCCACCGACATCCCATAGGTGCCGTTGTGAGAATCTAGTCCAGCAGTTAGTTTGACAGATCTTCGTCGTCATGGCCCCTAAGAGGAAGACGACGACGACGATCGGCTCGTCCGGAGTCGGACTGCCCGTACCAGTGCGGGCGGGTAGCGGGGCCGTCGCGGACCGCGAACATCCGCATTGCTCTGGCAGCCAGAGCCTGGTGAGAAGCGTCGTCCGTACGCAAGACGACGGGTCAGGGGTTGCCACGTCTAGAGATGGAGCTGGGCCGAGTAAATAGCATAAAACTACTACTTTACTGGCTAGGGTTCGAAAAAACTACCGGTTTTTAATTTTTCTCAGATAACTACCAAATGGGTGGTCGGCTGTTTCAAAAAACCCAAAATGCATGTTGTTTAAAAATTAAATCTGTTTATGACAGGTCGGGCCCGCACCTAAATAGTCCGTCTCTTTGATCGTGTGTTTGACCGTTAACTGACATGTGGGGCCCACATGTTAGTGTCTCTTTCATAGATTTTTTTACAGAATAACCCCTCCAAATATTTTGAAAAAGTAATCAGGCCCCTATAATTATTTATAAAAAGTAATCAGGTCCTTGGACATTTTGAATGAGCAATCCGACCGGCATGTCCTGGCCATGGAGTCATTGTCAATGCGCTGCCACGACGCCTACCTGGGGTCACCGTCGCGCTACCATGGCGCTGCCTGGGGTCGCCGCCGCGCCGCCATGGCGCTCCGCCTGCTGTTGTCGCGTCGCGCTGCCATGGGGAACCGCTTGGGGTCGCCGCCTTCTGCCATGGCAGTCCTCCTGCGGTCGCCGCTGCACCACCATGGGGCAACGACTGGAGTCGTCGCCACTTCCTCTGGAGCCGCCGCCCGCCAGGGGTCTCCGCCGCGCCACCATGGAGCAACGCCAGGGATTGCCACCATGCCACCATGCTGCAACGTCCATGCGCGGCCGAGCACGGCACAGGGCGGCTGCTGGCCCGGCGCTGGGTGTGAGAAGGAGGTGGGTCGGAGGGGAATGGCCGGGACTGAGCCCCGGTGATCGCCGACGACGGGCGGCGGAGGGAGAAATCCCCCCTCCTCCCCCGATCTGGTCCTCGCTCTCGCACCTGTTCGCCTGGGTGTTTTTTTTAATAGATCTCTTTGATTATTTGCTCCATGGCTGACATGTGGGCCCTAGATGTCAGCTAACAATCAAACAACCAGTCAAACAAACGGTTGGTAGGTTTCTGAGAAAAATCAAATGGTTTTTTGGGTTTTTTAAAATAGCCGACCACCCATTTGGTAGGTTTCTGATAAAAATTAAAAAGTGGTAGTTTTTTGGAACCCTAGCCTGTAAACCAGTAGTTTTATGCTATTTACTCGAGCTGGGCCCCCCGCAGGCAGCGCGGGGACCTCCAGGGGCATCTCCATGCCAATGGTCGGCGGCGCGACGACCTCCAAGACACTCACGCCGGCGCCCACGGCGTGCTCCTCCCAAGTTGTGCGCGATGAGCGGCGTCACCACGTTGGTGACCCCGGGCGCCGCTGTGGGAAAAGCCCTGCGCACCATTCGCGGACTGAAGAAGGCCAGCATGCATGCCGGAGTGCTGGCGAAAATGGCATACGACCACAGGACCGTGATAGATCTCCTTCTAACATGGTTAGATGTCAGAGCGCGTCACGGGCCAAGCAGCTTTCGCCACCGCCCACGCTGGCGGAAGCCCTGGCGTGCGTGCAGCTGCTCCTCGACTTCCCTCCTGCTGCAGAGAAGCTCGACGAGTGGAGAGCCACCGTCCGGAGCCTCGTCGCATCGCCAACAAAGATGAACCACGACCAGCGGGGCCCGTAGGCCGACGCTCCGTCGAGCCATCACATGCCAGCGGAGAAAGGGTCGAAGGAGATGCAACCACGGTGCACTCTCCTCCCCCATGCCAACTACCGTGAGTGTCGATCCGTCATGATGACACTTGTGATAACATCTCCATAGCGTCATCCAATCCATGGGCCTACTATGATCAACACCAATTTCTTCGGGAGCGAACCCTCGAAGACGCTCGAACTACCATTGAGAGCCGACGTGATGCGCGCCACCAGTCGGACAGGCAGGCAGGGCCCACTATGGAACACCCGGCACCGGGAGGCTATGGTGGCCTACCTTATGATGGGTTGCCCGGCCTTCACCCGTGAGCTACAGCAGTTCCAGTGGCCCTCCCACCGCATGTTCAAACCCAACGTTGGTGAAAAGGGCAACGGCAAAACTCACCCATCGGAGTTCCTCAGCATTTACACCATCGCAATGCAAGCTGCTGGAGCTCGTGACGATAAGGTGCTTGCTAATTATTTCCTGTTGGCACTTAAGCCCAATGTCATGTCATGGTTGATGCACTTGCCGGCGGACTCCATCTCTTCTTGTTCGGATATGTGTCATGAGTTTGTTGGAGCCTTCACTAGAGGCCAACAAGATCATGGCCAGGCAAGCGATCAGCATATCATCCCCCAGAAAGAAGGAGAAAACCTGCGCAAGTACATCCAGTGGCTCAGCCGAGTACAATACAACATCCCAGACATTCATCCCTCCCCCGTGATCAGCGCATTCCATCAGAATGTGTGCAACCGTAAGATGCATGAAGAGCTGGCGATGAACAAGGTCAGAGATGTGGCCGAACTTTATGTTCTGGCCGACAGGTGCGCTCGAGCTAAAGAGGGGAGGAAGTACCCCGGCGAGGACGCCGGTGCAGAAACCGACTCCACAGACGCCACCGCCACCCCGACAAAGAAGGGCCGGCACCATAACAGAAAGCGCAACGGCAAGACTGTGCTTGCCATTGAGGGATCTGACGACACCGGCGCTGCCAAGAAGGCCAAGGCAAGTGACCCCAGCAAGGAGGCTGCCGGGTGTGCCGCTTGCCGGGCCTTGGCAGCTACCGACAAGGCGGGAAGCTCCGACAAGCAGTATTGCAAGGTCCACCGCACCAAGATCCACGATCTCCAGAACTGTCGACAAGTTGAGCTGCTTGCTGAGAAGCAAAAAGCTGAGTATGAGAGGCAAGACAAGGAGAAGGGTCAAGACGGTGCTGGAGGATCCCGTAAGAAGCGCGACGGCCAAGAAGGCCGCCGCGGCAAGGATAACCAGCAAGAGAGGCCCGCCCGGGGCCGCGACAAGAAACAGGATGGCGATGATCATGACGAGGACGACGAGTCTGGCGACCATGAGTTCCAGAAAGCAACGGAGGCCATGTGCGTCGATGATGGCGCCTCGCTGCACACTTCTCACCGCCAGCTCAAGCAGTGGGCGCGTGAGATTGCGGCGGCGGAGCCATCGGTCGACGCCCGGAAGCCACTGAAGTGGTCCAGCACACCTATCATTTTTGACACCGAGGATTACCCTGATCGCACAACAACGGTTGGGTGCTTGCCGTTGTTGGTTTCACCAACAATATGCAACCTCAAGGTGACAAAGATGCTAGTGGACGGCAGGGACGGCCTAAACTTGATCTCGCCTGTCGTGATCAAAAGGCTGCAGATTCCTGATGGAGACCTCGAAGAAACGGGCACGTTTCAAGGGGTTAACCCGGGAAGAAGCCAGCCGAAAGGAAAGGTCACGCTGCCTGTGACATTTGGAAATGAGTTGAATTACAGGACGGAGAGGATTGTATTCGATGTAGCCGAGATCCCCTTGCCTTACAACGGGATCCTCGGCCGCCCGACACTGGCCAAGTTCATGGCAGTGTCCCATTATGCCTAAAACACGTTGAAGATGCCTGGGTCGATGAACATCATCACCGTCCCCTCTGACAGGAAGGATGCGCTGATCTGCGCTGACCAACTCTACCAGGAGACAGTTGCAGCAACTGCCGCCAAGGCACTTGCTCCTGCCACTGAAGCCCCGGGAGGAAAGAAGACCGGCAAGACCTCTCACACCCACTCCGGCAAGCGCACCTCTTCAGAGTGCTGTGCTCCCATCGAGGACGTGCCAGAGAGCTCCATCGGAAAGAGCAAGAAATCCAGAGCTGCACCTCCAGAGACCAAGAGGGTGTTCGTCAAGGAGGACGACATGGGAGGGGCTATCACCATAAGCTCCACCCTCGATAGCAAACAGGAAGGCGAGCTCGTCGCTTTCCAGCAGGCGAATGTCGATGCGTTTGCATGGAAACCATCCGACATCCCCGGTGTTCCCAGGGAAGTGATTGAGCACCACCATGCTATTTGTCCTCATGCACGGCCCGTCAAGCAAAAGGCCAGGAAGCAGGCTTTAGAGAGGCAAGAGTTCATCACAAAAGAGATCAGAAAGCTAGAAGCGGCAGGCTTGGTGAAAGGAGTGCTCCATCCAACGTGGTTGGCCAATCCGGTAGTAGTGCGTAAGGCAAATGGGAAGTGGAGGCTATGTATCGATAACACAGATATCAATAAGGCCTGTCCAAAAGACCCCTTCCCGTTGCCGCACATTGACCAGATTGTTGACTCCACGGTCGGGTGTGACCTGCTGCCGTTCCTCGACGCTTACTTGGGATACCACCAGATCTTCATGACAAGAGAAGATGAAGAGAAGACAACATTCATCACCCCATGTGGTACGTATTGCTTTTTATAGATGCCTTTCGGGTTGAAGTTGCTGGCTCGACCTTTGCAAGAGCAGTCCAAATTGGTTTTGAGCCCCAGCTACATAAAAATATGGAAGCTTACATGGATGACATAGTGGTCAAAACCAAGGACAAGGCAACACTTGTGCAAGATTTGGAAGAAACATTTGCAAATCTGCACAAGATTAACCTCAAGCTGAACCCTGAGAAGTGTGTTTTTGGCGTGCCGTCCGGCAAGCTTCTCGGGTTCTTTGTGTCGCAGCGTGGGATTGAGACGAATCCCAACAAGATCAAGGCCATCGAACAGATTGAGGCACCTAAGCGGATCAAGGATGTGCGTCACTGGTTGCGTGACCGCCATGAGCAGATTCATCTCCAGGTTTGCTGAGCGTGGCCTTCCCTTCTTCAAAATCTTGAAAAGGCAGGCCCAATGGATTAGACCCCAGAGGCAGAGGCAGCGCTGCAAGACTTGAAGAAGTACCTCTCCTCCATGCCGATACTAGTTGCGCCTAAACCTCAAGAGCCGCTGCTGCTGTATCTAGTGGTGACGAATCAAGTGGTTAGTGCAGCACTAGTGGCATAGAGGGAGGTCAATAAAGAGACAGTAGCGGCCATGGGCTTGGTGGATGACGAGCCAAAGCTACCCCTGGCAAGGCCTGGACCTAGCAGGGCGGGGCACCCGACAGAGTCTGATGCCAGCAAGACAGGGCCTACGCAACCAGGTGAAGTGGTGCAGAAGAAGATGATGCAGCACCCAGTTTACTTTGTCAGCTCCCTCTTGCAGGGGGCTAGGTCAAGGTACTCTGGTGTGCAGAAATTGCTCTTCGGCCTCCTTATGGCCTCGAGGAAGCTGCGTCATTACTTCCAAGCCCAGAGATCACCATTGTCACCCGCCTCCCATTGCAACGGATACTGCATAACCCAGATGCAACGGGGAGGATTGTGGAATGAGCCTTCGAGCTGTCATGTTTTGGTCTGAAGTTTGAAAGTACCTCGACGATCCAGAGCTGGGTTTTGGTGGAGTTCATTGCGGAATGGACCTCAACGCCTGATGAAGAGGTCCAGGAGACCACTCTCCCCAGCAAGGAAACAAGTCGCAACTGGATTATGTACTTTGATGGGGCTTTCTGGCTGCAAGGCGCCAGTGCGGGTGTGCTGCTCGTCACACCCATCGGAGAGCACCTCAAGTATGTGATCCAGATGCACTTTCCTAGGGAGATGTCGACAAACAACACTGCCGAGTAGGAGGGGCTGCTTGCCAGTCTCAGGATCGCGGCAGACCTCGGGATCAAGAAGCTCATCATCAGGGGCGATTCACAGCTTGTCGTCAGGCAAGTTAACAAGGATTATCAAAGTCCGTTGATGGAGGCCTACGTGGATGAAGTGAGGAAGCTGGAGGAGTATTTTGACAGTATACAGGCAGAGCACGTTCCCCGAGTGGAGAAAAACATCGCCGACTACATGTCAAAGCACGCTGCCTTCAAACTACCTGTGGAACCAGGTACCTTTGTGCTTCGGCTGACTCAACCATCCGTAGAACCATCAACAGAGCAGAACAAGTGGAGGAAATCAGGCCCCGACAAGTACTTCCTCACCGAGCTCCCTGGAGCCGCTGGCAAAGATGTTGCCGTGGACGCCGAACCTGCCGTGGGGCAACCAACTCCGGCAGGGCCTCAGGCCATGGCCGTAGAGACAGTTGCTCCCATGGCAGAGAAGATGCCTTTAGTCCTTGCCGTCGAGCCCCAGGCTCCGGCATGGGCACAACACATCATCCGATTCCTCCAGACAGGGGAACTTCCTGAGGAGCAGGAAGAGGCAGAAAAAGTAGCCCGTCGGTCTGCCATGTATCAGTTTGTTGAAAATGTTTTGTACAGGAAGAGACCAAACAGTGTGAAACTAAAATGCATTCCCCGGGAGGAAGGACTGAAGCTGTTGGTAGAGATACATGGAGGCATATGTGGCTCCCACATTGGGTCGAGGGCCCTTGCCGGCAAGGCTTTCCAGCAGGGTTTCTTCTGGCCCGCCGCCCTCCAGGATGCAACGACACTAGTAACCAAGTGGGAAGCATGTCAGTTCCATTCAAAGAAGTTTCATCAGCCATCTCAAGCCCTTCGAACAATCCCTCTCTCCTGGCCATTCTTGGTCTGGGGGCTCGACATATTGGGCCCTTTCCCCCGCGCTGTCGGGGGCTTTGAGTACTTGTACGTAGCAATCGATAAGTCCATAAAGTGGCCTGAGGTGGAAGTAGTGAGGAAGGTGACAGCGCAGCCAGCCGTCAAGTTCCTCAAGGGGCTAGTTTGTCGTTTGGTGTGCCAAACAGAGTCATTACCGACAACGGCACACAGTTCACAAGCCACACCTTCATGCAGTACATCAAGGATCTCGGCAGCAAGGTCTGTTTCACTTCTGTGGCACACCCACGAAGCAACGACCAAGCAGAGAGAGCAAATGCTGAGGTACTGCGAGGCATGAGGACG
Organism: Triticum timopheevii; assembly: GCA_963921465.1. Lineage (NCBI taxonomy): Eukaryota > Viridiplantae > Streptophyta > Magnoliopsida > Poales > Poaceae > Triticum > Triticum timopheevii. The sequence continues at coordinate 627,159,770 of OY997268.1, forward strand.
AAGACTTTTGACAGACTGCGCAAGAGTGGAAGGCGCTGGATTGATGAGTTGTCGGTAGTTCTTTGGTCGATCAAGACGACGCCAAATCGAGCCACCGGCCAGACACCCTTTGCCTTGGTATACGGGGCAGAGGAAGTTCTCCCCACGGAACTCATATACGGGTCACCTCAAGTGCTCGCTTATGATGAGCATGAGCAAGAGTGATTGCGGCAAGATGACGCAACACTCCTCGAGGAAGATCATCTTTAGGTGGCTGTGAGAGCAGCACGCTACCAGCAGGCCTTGTGTCGCTATCATAGCCGCAAGGTTCATGCCCGAAGCTTTGAGGAAGGCCACCTTATTCTTTGGCGCGTTCAGTCGGCCAAGAATTCCAACAAGTTGACGCCGAAGTGGGAAGGCCCTTATCGAGTAATACGAGTTACCAGGCCCGGCGCAGTCCACCTGGAGACCAAAGATGCCATTCCAGTGAGCAACTCCTGGAACATCGAACATCTTCGCAAGTTTTACCCATAAGGCGCAGCTTGCCGGCCCCCCCGGCAAACCACCTTTTTGTACGAGCCTTGCCGACAAGACATATAACCCTTTGTACAAAGCCAGGCGCAGACCCTGAGCATAAATAAATGAAGCACTGGCGCCCTAAGTTATAGCATGCATGCTAGGTTGAGTCTCTCCCTCGATTAGGGTTGATAGTGCTTAGCAGCGACTAACCCCTAGCATAGAGGTTGAGTCTGCGTCTCTTTGTTCTTTTCCATCCCTTTTGGTTCACACGATACATGAACATCTCCGCCGATCCATGTGGGATAAGGAGAATAAGTTGGCGCTCCGGCCCCGGCAAGCCAAGTTTGCCAGGGGCTGAAGATACAAGGATCCGACCCCGGCAAGCCAAGGTTGCCAGGGGGGGAGGGACAGATTCAGATAAGTTTTTCATCCCCTATCTTGCATTCCCGTATGAAACTAGGGGCATATGAAACCTCGTCTTGTTTCTAGGCTGCCGTGCTCCCTTTTTCCTGTACCCAAGGAATCATCTCTTGGGGCAGAATCTGGTTGTAGCCGCGGCGGCAAGGAAGCAGGCGTAGGGCCTAACCCTACTTCACCCTACCTCCACCGAAAGCGTGAGTGCAGCTGAATGGAGTAAGGGAGCGGCAAGGCCTGTTGCCGGGTAACACTGTTTATATTGGAAACAACAAGGATTCGTTCCTTGGTAGGGGCTTGGCTCAAACACAAAAGACCCGGCAAACACCCTTTTTCATTAATACGTCCCATACAAGTATAGTTCGTATGAAATGAAAGCATGAGCAAGGGGATTACAAGTTCTAAATTGACTAAGGCCCGTGGTCTTACAAGCTAAAAAGAGATAAGGTGCCCGTAATCCCTTTCTTGTCCCTCTCCCCAGGAAACGGAACAAGAAAGCAGGGCAAAAGATGCGCCTAGGCGAGGTACGAGCAACAGAAGGCATCAAGAGAACATGTCGGTGGCCGCCCAGGAGAGGGCTGGTGGTGATGATGCCGAAAGAAAAGCTGGAAGACGAGGCAGTGGGTCACCAATACGCTACGAAGGCGTCGGTGCCATCATACTCCAACTTGACGGCCCGCCACCCGCCTTCTTCACCTTCTCCGGCCTCCCTACGCCAGCCGCCCAAGGAGGCGACCCCGAGAAGTTCAAGGAGCTAGCCCCATCGGGAGAAGGGGCCAGGTGCAGATGCTGCTGCTGCCGGCGCCGCCTGGGGACGGCGGGCCCGATGCATAGTCGGACCCGCCATCCCCTCCATGCCTGCTACCGTCGTCGTCGCTGTCGCTGTCCTCCTCGTCACTCCCGCTTGAGGGAGAATCTTCGTCATCCGAGGAGCTCTCCACACAACACTTCAGATGAGTCCCGAAGTCTCCAAAGACCTTAACAGAGAGCAGGCCGTTCTCCATTAGTTTGAAATAGAGAATGAGCAAAGGTCTTCCATCCGCGACAGAGGTACATGACATGGGGGGCTGGGAAATCAACATTAGCCCATGTTGCGCTGTTCTCGCAGCCCCCCATGTGCAGTCTCAAGGCCTGTGGCGGGTCGATCTTAATCTCCCGAGCGAATGGAGTAGGGAGACAGATACGACGACGCGCCGGCCGGCGCATCCTGATGAAGAATTCGCGAGGCTGATCCCCGACGTGGCCCTCCATTGGGGGAGGGACCGCTGGCGGAGGCGAGGCCGATGCGCCACCCCGTCCCCCTCTTCCCCGAGCGCCACGGCGACCTCGGCCTCGCCCCCTCCCCCTTCCCCTCGTGGCCGGCTTCGCCACCACCGGATCTTGGGAGGTGGGAACACGTTGTCGAGCGGCGACCCTCGCCGCCACCAACGAAGCACCGGCGCGCCCGCTCGTCATGGCAGAAAGAAGAAGGAAGCCAAGATGGGAGGAGCCAGATGGCGAAAGATTGAGAGGTGCCGACCTCCTCCTCCCCTCCTCCTCCCCTTCTTATAAAGGGGCGAGATTGGGGTCCGGCTGCCTCTCTCAGCCAATCCGATTCATTAAGATGGCGACAGGCGAGGCCGTCGACCGCCCTCCTCACCCAATTGAAGGCGCGTGGGTGTCAACCAACGCGCGCACATCATTCCATATTCCACATGCCTATCACCCACCTCGCGCCGTGCATGCTGTGAACATGGCGCAAGGGGCGGGCATAATGGGGGACGTGGAACGACGGCCTTGCGGTTCCCAAGGGGTGTGCAGGCTGCCTCTTCACTATTCACCAAGGGAAGACGCAAACATGCTTTGGTCATCCCCGCACGCGGCCCCCACGTCACGCATTCAACACGGGTCGTGAGGAAGCGCAACAAACATAAAAAGTTACTGCGGTAAAAACCGCCCCGCCTGCCCGCACACCGTTTTGGGCCTAGCCCAACAACGCGTTGCGCTTATGTGTGGCCCAGACCCGGGGGCTCCTGTCGGTGTACTAAAGTAGGGGCACTCCTTTGTACCCCTTACTTGTGCACGGGCAGTCAGAGCCGTGCCCACGGCCACACTGAGCAGGGCAGAGGGAGGAGTCAAAGCCGCAGGATGGTTAAATCAACGCCAGGACACAAAGACAAGAAGCAAGAGGGCAGGATAGGCTCCCCTGGCAAGACCTTTGCCGGGACAGCCTCCGCAGCCCCGGCAGGAACCTTGCCGGGGTAACTTGCCCGACGCCAGCAGAAGCGCACCACCCTTAAGCCCGGGGTTTTCCAACACCACCAACCACATTGGGACCAAGGCTCGGGAGGCGCCTCCATGATGGCATGCAGATATTTGTGAAGATGAAGATCAGAAGACAACGAGCCTCGACAAAACCCTTGTCGAAGGCATCCACGAGACCTCTGGCAAGATCCTTGCCGGGGACGACCACGGTGCCATGGCAAGACCCTTGCAGGGGCCCCGGCAAGGCCCTTGCCGAGGACATCCGCAGGGCCACTGCCAGGCCCGCACCCGCCAAGGTTCCACCGTCGCTCCGATGCAGCTGCCAGCCCACCAGCTAGGCAGGCACCTGCGTGTCGACATGAGGCTTCCAGGCCAACTCAGCAAGTGCCTATGTGGTGGCATGCAAATCTTCGTGAAGGCCCTACCACCGTGCCACCTCAGCAGCCTGCCAGCCTACATGGCACAGTGCGCACCGCTGGCCTGGACACGTGTTGGAGTGAGGTGGGCGGCGACAGATGGGACGGGGGCTGGTTTCTGTCCCCGATAAAGTGAGGACGACACCTAAGGGGTGCATTAAATGCGTCTTGTCTCGTAATGGCTAGCGATAAGATTAGCCACTGTAAGCCGATGCCACCTCCTGTGTGCCACTGTGGCGATCCCCTTGACTATAAAAGGAGGCCCGAGGCACCCGGGATAAGGATTGGGACCCTTGGACAAGTTACACTCATCGTAGCTAGGTCGAGAACTCCAAGAACACCGAAATAGACACAAAAGCAAGACTAGGGTATTACACATCCTCGCGGCCCGAACCTGGGTAAACGACCCGTGTGCTTGTGCTGGCTCTTAGACCCGCTCTTCTCATGACCCCGCGCCCCACAACCGTAGTAGGGATTCCCGTGATCCCATAGGTGTCGTTTTCCACCGACAAGACTCTTTGAGTCTAGCATGAGCACCCTTCAAGACCTTGTGGGCCTTGTCAAGCAAATCAAACTCCTCCTTGAGTCTAGCATGGTCAATCCCAAGTTTAGCCTTCTCGGAATTTCGCACACGAGATACAACAAGAGCATGATCAAGATCTTTCTTTAATTTAGCATGGTCATCGTTGTGTGACTCCTCAAGAGCCGAACAATGAACACGCTCTTCCTCAAGTGCATTAGAGAGATCCGATATCTCATCGGCATAGTCACGACTATGCCTTCCATCTTAGAGATGGTTTCTTCATGAGCCTCGATCATGTCATTGGCTTCACCATGTTGTTCCAAGAGAGCAACGAAGTGCTTCTTGGATTTGCCCTTGAGCTTACTCATAAAAGACTCAAATTCATTTACTTCCTCATTAGACCTCTCACTTTCATCAATGCAATCCGTCAAGGAGGGATTAGTAATGATGGTGGCTTTGATGTTGGGGGTTACCTTGTTGGTGGCTTTAGCCATGAGGCACTTGGCGGTGATGTTCTCATTGGGTCAGTCGAAGAGGGACACCCGTGGAGTTGTGGCAATGGCAACGGAGGCCATGGCCATGGCTTCACTAGCTTCATCATCATCATCATCCTCATGGTATTCTTCTTGTGCCACCAACCCTTTAGTTGAAGTCTTTTTGGTGAAGTTGTTCTTGTTGGGCAAGGACTTGGCCTGGTCTTTTCGGATGAGCTTGCCACCATTGTCTTCCCTCTTCTCGTAAGGGCACTCCGCAACAAAATGGCTCACATTACCACAATTGTAGCAAGTTCTCACATGTTGCTTGCCCTTGAAGCCACTTAAGTTATTCTTGTTGAAGTTGGGCCTTGTGTTCTTCTTGCTCCAAAATTGCCTTGAAGCAAGAGCCATGTGCTCATGGTAATCATACTTAGTATCTTCGGGGTTGCTCCCCTCTTCTTCCTCATCATACTCTTCTTCCACACAAACCTTGGCCTTCAAGGCAAGGTTGGGCTTCTTTGCTCTCTGAGAACGCAACACTGCATTGTCGGCGGTCTTGTCCAAGATCCTCATTGCCACAAATTCATTTAACACTTCACTTGAGGACAAAGTGTGGAAGTCTGGCCTTTGACGGATGACGGAGGACATGGCCTTGTGGTAGGGCAACATGGCCTTGAGGACTTGCGCTTGATCCAATTGTCATCCATATCCTTGCTCCTATGATCTCGGAGTGAGACCGCGAGAGTGGTTAATCTCTAGTAAAGCTCACGAGGTTCTTCATCTTCATTCATTGCAAACTCATCGGCTTCATCTTGCACCACTTCATAGTTGGAGCGTTGAATGCTTGCGCTTCCCTTGTAGAGGGAAACAACATGGTGCCATGCTTCCTTGGCCACGGTGAAGGATCGGAGTTGAGCAATATCTTCGGGCGGAATAGCATCTTGGAGGATGAAGAGAGCATTCTAATTAAATTGATTATCCACGGCTTCTCTAGGGGTGAAGTTGCTTCGGTCGTGCGGATAGAAACCTTCTTCAATGATTCTCCAAAGATTAGTGTTAACATGGTTTAAATGATGCTTAAAGCGATAGACCCAAGCATCAAATCTTCATTTTTCACAATCTTAGGGGCAGAACCGGCATGATTTAAATGGGTAGAGGGAATCGGTCCTCCATAAGTGGAGGTTCCACATGGGCGAAAGTGCCACTACCATTTCTACCACTAGACAAAGGAAATTTCTCACTAGTAGCTCCCCCCTTGTCGGAGTTAGCATCCGTCACCTTGTTAGTGGGATCGACCACTTCCAACGGTGCGGTGGATAATTTGAGACCATCAAGAAAGTTCTTAAGCATGCCTTTGACCTCGGCCGTCATGGAGGTTTTCAATGTGTCCAAAGCCACATTGAATTCCTCATGTGAGAACGAGGTTCCCCCATCCGGCGTAGACGAGGACGGAATCACAACGGGGTGCTCCTCGTCAACGTCTACGGTGTCAACCATACTCTTTGGATGGCAAAGTCCTTAATAAAGAGACGAGGCTCTAATACCAATTGAAAGGATCGATATAGTTGACTAGAGGGGGGGGGGTGGATAGGCAACTAACAATTTTTAGCTTTTCTTTACCAAATTAAACTTTGCATCAAATTAGGTTGTCTAGATATGCAACTAGGTGAGCAACCTATATGATGCAACAATAATAAGCACACAAGCAAGCAAAGGATAGAACACAATATATCTTGCACGAGTAAAGGTAAGAGATAACCAAGAGTGGAACCAATGAAACCAATGAAAGGAAGTACGTCTCCGTTGGAGCGGTGTGGAGGCACAATGCTCCCCAAGAAGCCACTAGGGCCACCGTATTCTCCTCACGCCCTCACACAATGCGAGATGCCGTGATTACACTATTGGTGCCCTTGGAGGTGGCGACCGAACAAGATTGTGCAATCTCCACAACTTAATTGGACGCTCCCAACGACACCATGAAGATTCACCACAATAGACTATGGCTCCACGGTGACCTCAACCGTCTAGGGTGCTCAAACACCCAAGAGTAACAATATCTGCAAGGGATTAGAGGGGAATCAATTTCTCTTGGTGAAAGTGTAGATCAGGGCCTTCTCAACCAATCCCTAGAGAATCAACAAGTTTAATTGGCTAGGGAGAGAGATTGGGCGAAAATGGAACTTAGAGCATCAATAGAGCTTGGGGATGGAAGAGGTAGTCAACTCGAGGAAGAAGACACCCCTTTTATAGTCAAGGGACAATTCCAACCGTTACCCACCAACTCAGCCCGCGACACGCGGTACTACCGCACCACAGGAGCGGTACTACCGCACCATAGGAGCGGTACTACCGCATGGACCTGTGGTACTTCCGGTGGTCCGCGGTACTACCGTGGGTGCGGCAGGGCACGGACTCGTCCTGATGTGCACCGATAGGGGGCGGCAGAACCGCTGGCACGGTACTACCGCGACCCCATGCGGTACTACCGCAAGGCAGGAACAGTCCAGGCAAAGTAGGCACAGATATAAAAAATTACATCTATGACTACATCCGTTGAGTTTTTATCTATGCAAAAGTCCGACACAGTACTACCGCAAAACAGGTGCGGTACTACCGTGTAGGGCGCGGATGTAAAAAGTTACATCCGCCGCTACTTACGCTCATGCAGCTATGCCTGGACAGGGCTCACGGTACTACCGCGTCGAGGCACGGTACTACCACGTAGGGCGCAGATGTAAAAAATTACATCCGCCCTACTACCGCTCGCGCAGCTGCGCCTGGCCAGAGCTCACGGTACTACCGCTCTGGAGGAGTGGTACTATCATGGGCACCTACGGTACTACCGTGCTGGGGCCCGGTACTACCGCAAGGGCCTGCGGTAGTACCGCTCTGGAGAGCAGTACTACCGCCAGCCTATACTACCGCCAGCTTCAGATCAGCAACATTAGGAGTTCTTCATTTTGCAGTGACACGGAGAGACGGAGGAAGCTCCAAAGATCCAAAGGAAAGGAGGTGCAAAAGGAACAAAAGTGTACGTGAGATTCCACCCAAACCTTTCCAACACGGACCCCCTCTTAATAGTACGGCTTTCCTACGACTCAAATCCATCGAAAAGAAACGTAGAGAAACACCGTCTTCATTAATCTTCGAGGGGCACCAAATCGTCTTGTGTTTAGACATGATATACCTGAAATGCTCAATACACATGATTAGTCCGCAAAAGCATTGTCATCAATCACCAAAACTACTAATTAAGGGATAAATATGCCCTTACAGACGGGTTTTGCCACATATGTTCTTTCTTCCGAGTCGGGAGCTTTGGAGCTAGGACGCGAATAGACAATGTCGTTTTCTCAGGATTTTGAATCACGATCCCTTTCACAGGTTGTCGTCATTGCCATCAAAGGTACCACACCGCCATAACAACCAGTTCACACACATTCTAACCATCATTTTGAGCCACAAACCACCTCTCCCAAACCCCTATATCCCCTCTATGTGAAGCGGGATTTGTGGATGGATCTTTGAGTCATTTGTTGATTCTATCCATTGTATCCCCTCTCTTCAATCTCCTACTTCCGTGAGTGCATCTTGTGAGATTGAGAGTGTATTGAGCATTTGTTGCTCGATCTTGAATTGCATTTGTTGTATTGGTTTGAGCTCCCCACATCGATTTGTTCGAGTGAGAGCCCGTGAGTTTATTACTTCTAGAGGCTTCGCCTCCTAGACGGTTTGGTGATATCTTTGAGAAGGTTGTGAAGAGGCCTAGGTGGTTGAGGTTCCCCCGGAAGCTTCCTTTTGTGGTGTGCTCTAGGGATGGGTGTGACGTGGACTAGGTGGTCAAGGTTCCTCCAGAAGCTTCCTTGCTTGTGGTGTGCTCCAGAGAAGTTTGTAAAGGTGTGGTGGTCACCTTCAAGACCAACCCCGACTGAATCAAGGCTCATCCGTTGGAGGTGACTCAAAAAGGAGAATATTGTGAGCAACTTGGTGGCGCCCCGGAGCTTCGGCTTCGGCACTGCTCTAACAGAGATAGCACTCTCATGAGTGTGAACTTCGGGATAAGTCTGCATCTTCGACTCACTTGTGGCTATCTCATTCCCACACCCTTTATTCCACAATCCATACTTGCTCGTATTGATATATCTTGTGCTAGTTAGAATTGTTTAGTTGTTCCTACATTTCCATATGTTGTGATATAGTTTGTGCTTGCTAGTTTCTTTAAGTGCCTATCTTGTTTATCATAGGTTGTTGGTGCACTTAGTTGACCCTAGAATATTTAGGATTTATGCTTGAAAAGTATCTGTTTAATTTAATTCCGCATTAGGATAAAGCTAAATCCATAAAAGTTCCAAAACACCTATTCACCCCCTCTAGTCGCCATCTTGGTCCTTTCAATTGGTATCAGAGCTTTGGTCTCTCCTTGGTAGGCTTCACCGCCTAAAGAGTAAAGATGTCGACTAGTGGTATAGTGCACGATGACACTTTTTATGTTAGTGGCACAAACTATCACTTGTGAAAAATTCACATGCTTTGTCATTTCTGGGTCATTGGTCCAAATTTTGTGTGAATCGTTCTTGTAGGGGCTTCTCTTGGAAGGATGTCCTTTTCCAACTAGTGAGGAAAATGATGATATGCTTTGTGGGTATGGTGTTAAGAATGCCATAATCCGGTGTATATCCCTCGAAGTGTTTGAGTCAATCATGACGCGTGTGACGGCTCATGAGATGTGGACCAAACTTGAAGAAATATATGGTGGGTCCAATCTTGGTGTGGTCCATCATCTTTCAGAGGAGTCAACTGAGGAGTTCTCCACATCTTCAAATCATGAAGAACTCCATATTACTTCTTCCTCCATGTGCTTGGACATGTCAACTTCTTCCACCTCACCATCATATGGCAAGTCCCAAGGTAATGACATGGTGAGTGGAAATATCATTTGTGATGTTGATGTTGTGCTCGACATTGATGATCTTTCATGCATAAATGCTAACGTTGTAGCTTCTTTGGACTTGAACATGTCTAGAAAAAATCACATACATTCTTGTGTTAAACATATCTAGCAAAAATGACATATAATTTAGAGATTCCTTGAATACTTTTTGTGATAATATGCTTGATACTCCTTGTTGCCATGAAATCTATGCTTCTATTTCCTCTAGTTGTTGTTTGAATGACAATGTAGAGAAAATAAGAGAAAATAGTGCACACATCACTAATGGAAAAATTGCTAGAAGAGCAAAGAAGGAAATCACCATGCTGGAAAGGGAATGCTATGAATATCAAGAGGATAGACATGAATCTCCTAGCCTTGTTGATGAAGAATCTTCCTCTCAAAAAGAATCATCATCAACCTCCAATTTTCATATGTGCCTCATGGCAAGAGGTATTACCGAGGTATCATCTACTCATAGTAATGATAACGATGAGAGTGGTGATGAATGTGATAGGGATACGAGTCAAGAAATATATGAAATTGGGAATTCCCTTCGCGGGGTCAATAAGAACACTCATGTGATGTTTAAAGATCTTATTACCCATTTTGGAAACCACAATGATTTACTTCACAAAGAGCAAGAACAAAATGAAAAACTTGATTGTAACCTTCTTGATGCTTAGAAACTCTTAAAGACTTAGAATCTTCTAAAGAAGAGATTGAAGTTGCTCATGATCAACTTAAAGAGGATTTTGAGCACCTTCACCTTGACTACAAGAATGTAAAGGAGATCTCACCAAAATCTCCAAGTCTTATGAGGAATTTCAAGCTCGGTAATCAGTGCAGTACAGGTATTTCCGGACGGAGGGAGTATTAATTAAGTAAAGAAGTAGCAGGTCAACTCAGTTACTGCCGTCAAGTCAGTATCAACACTTTGTCAGTCAAAAAAGTATGTCTGTCTTCAAATAACACAACCATATATTGTCTATTATGAACTTCTTGATTATAAATGGAGCACTACGGACATAAAAGAAGTTGATAATTATAAAGTTGCTTATTTTTTCAAAGTAATATAATATAAGCTTCTACACAGAAGGAAATACTTCAAACATCTTACTCACGCTAATCCATTATAGTAACATGATTTTATGGCCATTCGAGCAAGGGATGCATACATCTTACGTGCTCCTAGAAAGAGATTTAAAGATGTGACAACAGATTATTTATTGAGCCTATAGGCAAATCAGATCCACCTCTGAGCTGTACCAAGAGACCGTAGACATACAGCAAGTTATCCGAGATAATGTAAGAATTTCTACTGTTTTTACTCCTTACAATGTGAATAGAAATGTAAGAATACGTTCCACTTGCTAGCAGCTATCAAGAGCATGGTAATGGGAATAAAATTAGATAACTACTATAAATCTGTAATTTCTTTATCTTAATGATGCATACCAAATCGGCTAGATTAATGCCTCTTTGCAAGCTTTCTTTTACCATGGAGGTACCAAACATTAATTATAGGATTTTTATTTACCTCCATTAGCCTGACTACACTCGTCCAGTCACGATGCCATGATGAAACGAATCGGCAACCGGGAGGCTGAGATGCTTAGATGATGAAATGGTAAGATAGTTGCTCAACAACTGCAATCGTGCATGACCATGGGTAACATCCAAATTCAAGAAATCAGTGTGCACTTTGGAGGCTTCTTCCCTTCCTAAAAATCTGACAAACATGCATTCGTCTAGGATTCTCTCTTGTCTGAAAATCTGAAAATATACACTTGTCTACTTCCAGAATAAGAATTTATGACCTTTAAATAAGAAATTCGAACTTAATCGTGCAAATTTACATGAGAAATATAGAAAATCACCATTGCCAATTGCTAACTTAGTCCACTGGGAATCAGAGCCTGCTCCAGGTCTAGTTACGTGGTGCTCGGTGCTCCTACGGTCAGTGCGCACATGGTTGCGATCAGTTATCGACTACTGAGCAACGTCAAAGCGTTGCGTTGTCATGGCCAGAGGCACAGCTTTGTACAGGTACTATTGATAGTGTTAACCTGCAAGGGAATTGGAAAAATAATTAGATTGAATATTCTGCAGATAATCTAGTTTCTTTATCTTGGTGAACGGGAGTTAAGAATCTTCAGCTTGCCTATAATTGCTCCATCAAGTTTTATGTGGAAAAACTTTAGTGTCGCACCATGGCCATAGTACACCAAGACAACGCCAGTGGGCGGCGGCTGCGTTGCAAGATGACGTGATTCCTTAGACATGCATATGTGATGTACTTGTAGATTCGATTGAAAAGGAGCCGCCATGTTCCTTATGCGCTTTATAGATGGATGGCCGGGTGGGCACCCAGGCAAACCCTGCAGCTGGTGGAAGCACATGCCTTGTGTTGCGTTTGGGAAAACTTTGTCATAGATTCTTGGCCACGATGCCGGTGGGAGCAGCTCCTAACTTCTTCTTTCGCATGCTTGTCTGACATAATTGATCTTGCACATCTATGCCATGAGCCATAAGATTTAATATGCGAGACACATGGAGGTGAGATTTGCACCAAGACATAAGCGATGGCGAAGATTGTAGATGATGGAGGACGGGAGAAGCACTTGGGAAGGCCCTGATGGGAGGAGATCGGAGAAGTGAAAGATTAATGCAAAAAGACCTGACGCGGCGGCAGTGGCAGCGGCACGAGGGAGATGATCGGAGGCACCATGGTTTTTTTGGGATTACGGGACCTAAAACCCAAGGTGAAGGAGACGTGCGTGTTGTGGACATTCTTTTGGCGGCGCATGTTTTTTTTTTTTTTGCCAAAGAGGGATATAGCAGTTTTTTTTTCCTTTTGTTACATGGGGAAGGGGCAAGTTACGTGCTAGTATTTGATTGTGCATGTCTCTTATGGGCTGCCGTACGTGATTTTAATTGTACAAAATGATTTTTTGGTCTTTTGAGTAATTTTTTTTGTCGAAGATTTTATGGCTTAATCTACACCGTAATAATTCAGTCCCACCAGATAAACGGTTAGTATTTTCTAATTAACGTGGTAATTTCTTGGGAGTCTCTAAGTCGAAGATTTTATGGCTTAATCTACACCATAATAATTCGGTCCCACCAGATGAACGGTTAGTATTTTCTAATTAACGTAGTACTTTCTTGGAAGTCTCTAATTAGTATAGGTATAGAGGTATGGATGAGTATCAACACCAAAAATTAAGCAACCCTTTGAATTTTAACATGGGACCGTGCCACTAAATAATGACCAACCAAAAACTACCAAACCACCCATTAACCTCTTCACTACCCAATCCTCACGTATAGCACCACTGTAGAAATAATAATGGGTTTTTATCATTTATGCCACTACTTATGTCCCAGTACTTAGTTTTGCCACTAAGAATTTCAACTGCTCAAAAATGCCATCGCTTTGTTAGGCGCATGCTAAAAAATGCCACTAGACACCATTACCGTGAGCTCAAATATCTTTTGCCATGATATAATGACCAAAATACCTATGGGCCAACATGTCAGCTTTTCCTCTATCTCACTATGATAAAGTGTGGGTGCCACTTGATCCCAATAGTGTTCTTATATTCTCTAAAATTATTCGCTTGCTTACTCCTAACAAGTGGCCCTCCCCACTTATCATTGTGCGATAGAGAAAGCTGACACGTGGTTCTAGGGGTATTTTTGTCATATAACATGGTCAACGGGTTTGATCTGTCAATAACGATGTCTAATGGCATTTTTGAGCAAACATCTAATAGAACAATGGCATTTTTGAGGGCATCGCTATGTCTTGCCTTCAGCAAGTCGAGCCTGCCGACTCGCTGAAGCGAGCGATCATATGGGCCAGCCCACGCGCGCGGGAAACACCTAGATGTTTTCTGTTTCCTTTTTTTGTTTTTTGCTTTTTTTATTTTAGTTTATACCTTAAAATATTATATATATATATATATATATTAAAAAAACAATCTTCAAAAAAACATTTTAAAAAGTGAAGAAAACATATTTTAAAATTGTTGAATAAGTATTATAAAATATTAAACAAGATTTTGGAAAATCTTGAATAATTATTTTAAAATATTGAATAAGTATTAAAAATGTCTAACTACTATTTGAATTTTTTTGAATAAGTATTACAAAATGTTGAAAGTGTATATGGAAAATGTTGAACAAGTATTTGAAATATCTGTTGAACAAGAATTTTTAGAAAATGTTGAATAAGAATTTAAGAAAAACATTGATCTTGTATATAAAAAATGTTGAATAAATATTAAAAAAAATTAACAAGAATTTTAAAAAATATTGAACATTTATTTAAGAAAAATGTTGACCATGTATATAAAAATGTTGAACAAGTATGTGAATAAAATGTTGGACAAGTATTTGAAAAAGGGTGATCATGTATATAAAAATGTTGCATAAGTGTTTGCAAATTTTTGAACAAGTATTTGAATAAAATGTTGAACAAGTATTTGAAAAAAGGCGATCATGTATATAAAAATGTTGAATAAGTGTTTGAAAAGTGTTGAAAAAGTATTTGAAAAATGTTGAACGGGTATTTGAAAACATGTTGATCATGTATATAAAAATGTTGAACGATTATTTGAAAACATGTTGATCATGTATATAAAAATGTTGAACATGTATTGAAAAAATGTTGGATGTGTATTAGAAAAATGTTGTTGATGTATACATAATATGAAGAATAATAACCAAAAGAACAAAGTAAACCAAAAAATAAACTAAATAAAAAAAGGAATGTAAAAAACAAAGAAACAAAGTGCAAACAAAAAAGAAAAAATGGAGAAGAAGAACGAAAAAGAAAACAAAAACTCAAAAAGTCGGCTTTAATCGCTTCAAGTAGAGAGCGCACCTACAACTTATCGGTAACATGACGTGGACGGGGTGGTAACAGCACACGCCATCGCCTTTGGAGACCAGGGATGAAACTCTGATTATCCCCTTAATTAGCTGTTTTTCTTACTTTCTACACGCACAAATGGGCGGGGCCAATACGAAGTGGGGAGATGAAAAACCTTCAGCGAGAGCATCCCGCGGAATCATTTTTCAGATATCTAATGGCATTTTCAAGCATGCACAGGGGCCAAATTGGGCCCGGGGCAACTGGGGCTATAGTCGCAGGCATGGCCCAATTAGTAGTTGAGCATATAGTAATTTTCCCCCACATTTGTAGACTTAAAGAGGCCCAACCCAGGCATGTAAACGCAGCCCTGGCCTCAGCCCGGTAATAGCCCAACTGGTTGTACCTAGCTTTCCATCGCCATTCACCACTAGCCGACGACGCCACGGTCGCTCCAATTCTTCCATATAAACCGCCCAGCGCCCAACCACGTCGGGTTTTTTCTCTTGCTTGTCCTATCAGGAAAAAGATCTAACACGATCCCCTCGAGATCTCGTCTAGACAAACGTTCAGACCTACTCACAGCCAGCTCGCGCTCGGAGCCTCGGATCGGATTATCTCCTGTTCTGCTACATCTACACAATCGACTTCAAGTCTGGCCAACTAGGCTTGTAATCTCCTTACCATATTTTTTCCCTAATTCGTTTTTTAGAGCCGATATCAATGAATTTGTGGTGCTAAATTTTATTACATTATTAGTAAATATTTATTTCATTGTTATTTGTTTTTTTCGTGGGTACGCCAAAGGCGTACCATAGCTTTATAGAAGGAGAGAAAAATATTTACAAGAGATGTTTAGTTGCTAGTCACGAGGTCACAAGTCGACCATGACATCGCCTCCACTCCACTCCCTAAACGCGATGTGCTTCTAGGCTACGTATTCATTGTTATTTGTTAACATAAAAAAAATCAGTTTTGCTAAAGCACATCTAGATGTGTCATAAATGTTGCACATCTAAGTCTTATGTTACAGATCTTGCGCGGAGATACGTGTGAGTATTTTGTTTTCCCTTTTTGTTTTTCTTCCTATGCTTGATTGAGTCACTTAGATGTACAATAATCAGGGCACATCTAGATGTGCCCTAGACACACCTGGAAGAAATAGAAATCCTTTTCAAGCAGCATCCGACCAGCCTACATCAAACAATACCAACATCACTGAATCACCTACAAAATCAGTAGGGCTCGGAAATGCAATGTTCTACTACCTCGTGCACTTCGTGATAATTTTCTTTTCTTGTAATTCACATGAACAATTGGCTTAGTACATGTCGGATATCTTGGTTTTAAATACTCTATTTTATGTTTACAGTTCAGGTCCTTCTATTAGTGTTGGTGAAGAAACGATGACCTCAAATAAAGCAAGTCTTCATTTATATGGTACAAAGTTTTGCAATGATGCACTTTGTTAACTATTTCTTTTTCTTTTATCATATTTCCTATAACGGTAAAAATGAATTTATATTTCATTCTTAATGTAAATTTGTGGTATACTTCTAACTTGCGTTGATATCTGTGGTATTTAACGTCATTTATAGTTACTTAGCTTTAGCCCTGGTTGGTGAAGAGGCCGGAAAGTAAAAATCTCTCCCATTTATAAGCCCGTCCTCGCGTCACCCCCGCCCTGGGCGACTTGGGGGCGACCCAACCCTAGGCGCCGCCGCCGCCCTCTCCTCCTCCCCACCTTGCACCGCCGCGGGGTGACGCCGCCGGGTGAAACCCGCATGGCAGACGGCGGCGGCAGGGGGACTTCCTCTCCCGACTCCCCTTCCTCCACGGGCGGCGGATCTAGGCGAAAGGCGACCGTGTCCTGCGGCGCTCGCGGTCGGGCGCGAGGTGTCAGAACTCGGCGAGCGGTGGTGGGGCGTGGGGCGCGCGGCGGCGGGCCTCGGCAGGCGGTGGCGGGCGCTAGGAGAGCGGCGGCGCTCCGGCGTGTGTAGGCAGCGGTGGCCCCTGTGCACGGTCGGCGGCTCCCTCTTCGACCCGGACGGCGCGGGGGGTGGCGGCGGCCCGGCGTGGCCGGCGATCTGGATGCGGTAGGGCTGGCGGCTCATTGGTCTGCCGGAGATCCAAGGGCATCATCGTCTCTGACTCGATCTGCTTTGGTTCGTGCTAACTCCGGTACAAGGAGACTGTTGTCATCTCCCGGTGCTGGCTACATGGATCTGATGGCGATGGCTGGACCCTTGGTCTAGTCTTCGACAGAGAAGGCGGCGATACATGCACAAGAAGTGGATGGAATTCTTTGAACAGATCTGGATGAAAACCTGCTCTTGGCTAGATGCCAAAGCCGACGGTGGTGGCGCTCTACGGTGTCATTTCCTTCTTGAAGGCATCGCCGTGGAGAAGTTCTAGACTACAATTTGCTACCTCCAGGGGGAAACCCCTAAATCGATAGATCAGAAGATGGCGACGCGTTTGTGTCGTTTTCCCCTTGGGGGCGTCTTTCTTGGAGGTGTACGCAGGCTCGAGGGACTAGTGGACGACGTCTTTGATGGAGCGGTGCTTCATCATGCACATTGATGGTGACAGATCTCGATGGCATGGCGCTCTAGAGATTAGGCGTCTAATGTGCGATGATGGACACGCGCAGGAGGGTGACGCTATCTGGCGTCATGGTGGCGCCGACGGCAGCTAGACCGGGCAAGATAGATGCAGTACAACTCTGAAGATGGATTAGTGGCAGGTGGCTGCGGCGGCCTCATAACGGGCTGGGCAAATTTAACAATTTTGACCTGCGGATGAAATCATTTCATAAAATGAAATGTCTCTAAAAAAATTTCACTCAGCTGACCTTTTTGAGTGGTGCCCGACACGAAGGCGCCACACTACACTGTGCAGCGCCTGACTGACAGGCGCTGCACGCCTAGCCAGTGTCTCACCCGGGTGGTCCGAAAATTACTAAGTCAGTGTGCAACACCTGAGAGCTAGGCGCCACACTATACAGTGTAGCGCCTAGCTTCTAGGCGTTGCACTAGTGGTTGCTTCATGCACTATGCAACCATAGTGCAACGCCTAGAGGCTAGGCGCTACACTGTATAGTGTGGCCCCTAGCTCTTGCGCTGCACATTGACTTAGTAATTTTTAGGAAGTCCGGGGTGCGACGCTGGCCAGACGTGTAGCGCCTGTCAGTGAGGCATTGCACAGTGTAGTGTGACGCCTTCGTGTCGGGCGTCACTCAGAAAGGTCAACTGAGTGAAATTTTTTTAGGTGCAGTTCATTTTGTGAAATGATATCATCCACAGGTCAAAATTGTCAAATTTGCCACCCGGCAGACGTCCTGATTGAGGAGTGCGCCGGACTGGTAGGCCCCATACCCGGCAGGCGTCTGGGTTGGGACCTCAGGTCTTAGATGTTTAGGTTTGGTGCGAGGTTTGTTTGATATTAGGCCCAGATTATCAGCATCTCTTCATCAACTGGATAGGAGTAGCGACAGATATTGCCTAGACGGTGGCTTTAGTCTTAGTGTTGTATAACTTTGTAAGATCTTGTGTGAATAATTAAACAAAGTGGCTGCATGCATCATTCAGATGCAGAGGCCGGGGGTCTTCTTTCTTTTCTAAAACAAAAAGCTTAGCTTTAGCCATAGGTTTTGAGAAATCCGGACTCCGCCTCTGAGCATGCATCTCATGAAACGATGGTGTTTTTTAGCAGTTGTCACTTTTAATGACAAAACTGAATGATGGGATACAAGTAGTGGCATAAATGATAAAAATCCAATAAAAATAAATAATAATATGAGTATTCGCACGGAGTAGAGTCGAACGAGGCCCGATGTAGAGTGGTGCTAAAATCCACGCGCGGTGATTCTTTGCAATCATCAGCGGTACTACGGTGTTGGGCTACGATCTGGTCACGCTGCCACTCCTTCTGCAGGCAAATAGGCTTTGGCTGAGCAGCTGAGCACGATGACATGGTGAGCAGTTGGGCACGGCCGCAGAGCTCCGGCAGCAGTATTAATCGAGCCCGACAAGTGCTCCAGCTGCATGCATGCATGCATATTTTTCCTGTCCTTTGCAATTATAATTAACCGGCCGGCACGTGCCTGGCCTCCACCTGTAACTGCCCATTTTTATTATTATTAGTACCAAACTATACTGTGCATAGAGGTTGATTTTTATATTATTATTAGTACTAAACCACTGCGTTTGGAATGAATGGCTCGCGTATGCGCCCACACATGTACGTTACGTAGTACACAGCCACATCCCTGTTCAACGAGACCTCTGCTGTGTGGACATTGGCCGGTGCCAATAGTGTCAAGTATGAATGGTGTGTGACTGTGTTTGTGTACTGCGTGGGGGAGGTGAATGCTCTGTGGGTAACAGAACATTTACTAGGCATCACTGCCAGCGGAGCTTTCTGGCGTTCTGGGTAAATTCTCTGTACTTAGAGATGAACCCTTTTGCGTTCGTCACGACAAACAAAGTTACTTCGCGCACGACGAATTCACCTCCGATCTTTGTAATCTGGATGATAGGTAGAAATGCAATAGATTCTGCTTATCATGCATGTTACCGAACTCGGACTTGTTTTGTCCGGGTCGCAATGAAAGGTATCATGTATTTGCTGGGTTGTTTTTGATAAGATGATGCTAGTGTATGATACTACTTTCATAGTGTAGTATTAGTATAATGCATATGATACTGAAGGAGAACTTTTGGTCTATGGAGACATATGCACTTTATATGGATTTTTTTTAGTAATTCAACAGAAAGACAAAAATTCCTGAAAATATTTTTGAAATAAACTTGACTTTCTATTGTACTCGTGAGAAAAAAATCCACAGAAAAAATATCCCTTTGACTTCTTTTCAAGAAAGACAAAATTTGGGCTAAAATAGTGTGAATAGTGACCTATAATAGCAAATAAATTTTGTCTTTTTTGCTATGAGGTCAACTTTTGTTTTTTTCGTCGAGATTTATATACTAGTGCAAAAGTAAGTCAAGTGTTTTGTCAAAATAGTTCTTACCTATTTTGACTTTTTATTAAAATATTAAAAATAAATCCCCATATAGGATGCATATACAACCAGGATTACAAGTGTATTTCCCATATGATACTAGTGTATGATACTACTTTCATAGTGCATAGTACTAACATAGGGTAGTATCATAGTGATCTTATTTATTGCCATGCATAACACATACTATCTTCGTCCGGGTTTATTAGCACTAGTAGAAAAAGGACCTAATATGAGACACATTAGTGCCGGTTTGGTTTTGAGCCGGCACTAATATGTCCATTAGTGCCGGTTCCAACGGCTAGCCGGCCGTTCTCATTAGTACCGGTTCGTGGCGAACCTATAGTACCGGTTCGTGCCACGAACTGGTACTAAAGAGGGTGGTGGCAGAGTGTTGTCAGTCTGGGGCCCGTCCAACACCTTTAGTACCGGTTCGTGGCACGAACCGGTACTAAAGGTCGACGTTCATAAACCCTTCGTCCCCCCGAGCCACTCTGTTCTTCCCCTTTCCCCTCACTTCCTCTGTTCTTCCCCCTCTCTCCTCGAGCTCCTCACAAATTTTGCCCAAATTTTGTCAAGATTTGAAGGCCCCCATCCATTCAAATGATCACAAAGGTTAGCAACTTTGTCCTTTCAACTCTCATTGCTAGATTAGCTCTTGCAATGCTTTGTATAGTGATTAATTTGAGAGGAATAATTATATTTGCTAGTATTTGATTTATATGCAATTTGAGGTCAAAAATAACACTTAGTTTGCATATGTAGGTGTGGTTTACTTAGTGCCTTCTAAATCTCCGTCGTAACCATCGTCGATCGCCCGCACCGTCTCGTCGCCGGCACCACCTTCTGGTGAGGCTCTTGTTCATGAATGTTTTACATTACCAAATTGATGTTTATGTGATTTGGATATATAGTTACTCGTATAATTATCTTACCCGTACGTTGTTTGTTATACATAGTGCCATGGTTTTGATATCCGTCCCTATCGGCCCTCGTCCTTGTTATGATTCGGATGTGGTATATTCTCTTTTAAAACTAGTTGTTGCATTTCGTGTTTATGACAAATTATGCCCATCAAGTTGACATAGATATTTTTATCTAGGAGGTATGTGAACCGGAAATTCCAACCGACCCTATTGTCGAGAGGTTAAATTTAGTTGAAAGAGAAAACGAGTATTTGAAAGAAAAATTGAAAAGAATTGAGGGGGAGAAGATGGAATTGGAGTTGCATGTTGCCGATGTCGTCAATGATCACAAGATCAAGATGGAGAAAATGAGGTTGAAGATTAGAAAGATTAGAAAATATGCCATTGATAGTGTGGCTTGGTATCATTATGCTGTTGGATCAATTGTTACCTTAGTTGCGATCTTCATCGCATTTGTTGTTGCATTTATATTCTTTAGCTAGAGAGTTATTTGTATGTTGCATTTAATTAAGTGTTGTATATGAACTTTATGTATGAACTTTATGTATGAACTTGTATTAATTTAGTCTATTTGGTGTTGTGTAATGAAGATGAGCCGACAATGGATGTATGATGACCGATGCTTTCATGAGTTCATTAATGGCGTGCATACTTTTCTGCGGGCCGCTGAGGCAAACAAGCAGGCGGATGGTTTTATGCCTTGTCCATGTGCTGGCTGTAAGAATGGTCACAGTTACTCTACAGAAAAAACCATTCACGTCCACCTGTTTAAGTCCGGTTTCATGCCCCACTATAATGTTTGGACCAAGCACGGAGAAATAGGGGTTATGATGGAAGACAATGAAGAAGAAGAGGACGACGACGGCTATCCTGGCCATGGGTTCCCTGAATACGATGATACAACAATGGGGGAAGAAGCTGAGCCGGCAATGCGGGAAGAAGCTGAAGAAGAGGCATCAGATGAGCCCGCTGATGATCTAGGTCGGGCCATTGCCGATGCAAAGAGAAACTGCGCAAGTGATCTAGAGAGGACAAAGTTGCAGCGCATGTTAGAGGATCACAAGAAATTGTTGTACCCGAATTGCGAAGCTGACAAAAAAAGTTGGGCACCACACTTGAATTGCTGCAATGGAAGGCAGAGAATGGTGTATCTGACAAGGGATTTGGAAAGTTGTTGGTAATGATAAAGAATATGCTTCCAAAGGACAACAAATTGCCCGAGAGTACGTATGAAGCAAACAAGGCTGTCTGCCCTCTAGGGTTAGAGGTGCAAAAGATACATGCATGCCCTAATGACTGCATCCTCTACCGCGGTGAGTACGAGGATTTGAACGCTTGCCCGGTATGCGGTGCATTGCGTTATAAGATTAGTCGCGATGACCCTGGTGATGTCGAGGGCGAGCGCCCCAGGAAGAAGATTCCTGCCAAGGTGATGTGGTATGCTCCTATAATACCACGGTTGAAACGTTTGTTCCAAAACAAAGAGCATGCGAAGGCGATGCGGTGGCACGCAGAAGACCGTAAGAAAGACGGAAAGTTGAGAGTACCCGCTGGCGGTTCGCAGTGGGGAAAAATCGAGAGAAAGTACTGGGAGGAGTTTGCAGGTGACCCAAGGAACGTATGGTTTGGTCTAAGCGCAAATGGCATTAATCCTTTTGGGGAGCAGAGCAGCAACCATAGCATGTGGCCTGTGACTCTATGTTTGTATAACCTTCCTCCTTGGTTGTGCATGAAGCGGAAGTTCATTATGATGCCAGTGCTCATCCAAGGCCCTAAGCAACCCGGGAACGACATTGATGTGTACCTAAGGCCATTAGTTGAAGAACTATTACAGCTGTGGAATGGAACAGGTGTACGTGCGTGGGATGAGCACGGACAGGAAGAATTTGACCTAAAGGCGTTGCTGTTCGTGACCATCAATGATTGGCCTGCTCTCAGTAACCTTTCAGGACAGACAAACAAGGGATACCGCAGATGCACGCACTGTTTGGATGATACCGACAATATATATTTGGATAGTTGTAGGAAGAATGTGTACCTGGGACATCGTCGATTTATTCCGACAAGGCATCCCATAAGAAAGAAAGGCAAGCATTTCAAAGGTGAGGCGGATCACCGGACAAAGCCTCGCCACTGTACTGGTGCTGATGTACATGATATGGTCAAGGATTTGGAGGTAATCTTTGGAAAGGGTCCTGGCGGAAAACCTGTTCCGAAGGACGCTGACGGACGCGCACCCATGTGGAAGAAGAAATCTATATTTTGGGACCTGCCATATTGGAAAGACCTAGAGGTCCGCTCCACAATCGACGTGATGCACGTGACGAAGAATCTTTGCGTGACCCTGCTTGGCTTTTTGGGCGTGTATGGGAAGACAAAAGATACACCAGAGGCACGGGAGGACCAACAACGTATGCACGGAAAAGACGGCATACATCAGGGTCAGGCCAGCTATGCTCTTACCAAAGAAGAGAAGGAAATCTTCTTCGAATGCCTGCTCAGCATGAAGGTACTGTCTGGCTTCTCGTCGAATATAAAGGGAATAATAAATATGGCAGAGAAAAAGTTCCAGAACCTAAAGTCTCATGACTGCCACGTGATTATGACGCAACTCCTTCCGGTTGCATTGAGGGGGCTTCTACCGGAAAACGTTCGATTAGCCATTGTGAAGCTATGTGCATTCCTCAATGCAATCTCTCAGAAGGTAATCGATCCAGAAATCATACCAAGGTTACAGAATGATTTGGTGCAATGTCTTGTCAGTTTTGAGTTGGTGTTCCCACCATCCTTCTTCAACATCATGACGCACGTCCTAGTTCACCTTTGCGAAGAGATTGACGTTTGGGGTCCTGTATTTCTACACAATATGTTCCCCTTTGAAAGGTTCATGGGAGTCTTGAAGAAATATGTTCATAACCGTGCTAGGCCAGAAGGAAGCATCTCGAAGGGCCATGAAAATGAGGAGGTCATTGAGTTTTTTATTGACTTCATTCCTGACCTTAAGCCGATTGGTGTTCCTGAATCGCGGCATAAGGGCAGACTGGAAGGAAAAGGCACGCTAGGAGGGCATCAAATAATATGTATGGACGGGCATTCTCTTACTGAAGCACACTACACAGTTCTACAGAATTCTGCCTTGGTGGCTCCGTATATGGAGGAACACAAGAATTTTCTACAGTCCAAACACCCAGAGAAGTCTGACGACTGGATTACACGCGAACAAACGAGGACTTTCGCCGGTTGGTTGCAGAAACATGCCCTGAATGATGGCGATATTCAAAATGACCTGTACTCGCTGTCCAAGTTACCATCTTCAAATATAATGACTTTCAAAGGGTACCAGATAAATGGGAATACATTTTGTACGATCGCCCAAGATAAGAAGAGCACCAACCAAAACAGTGGTGTCCGCTTTGATGCAACAACCAACACGGGAAAGGAAACATATTATGGTTACATAGAGGACATATGGGAACTTAATTATGGATCAGATGATTTGAAGGTCCCTTTGTTTCGGTGCAAATGGGTCAATATGACACGAGGCGGGGTAACGGAAGACCCGCAGTACGGAATGACAACAGTGGATCTCAACAATCTTGCGTATGCAGACAAACCATTCGTCCTAGCCAATTATGTGGCACATGTTTTTTATGTGAAAGACATGTCTACTAGGCCGAGAAAAAGAAAAGATAAGGAAGTGAATGGATCATACGACGAGCCAAAGCGCCACATGGTTCTTTTAGGAAAAAGAAACATCATGGGAGTGGATGACAAGACAGACATGTCAGAAGATTATGAAAAGTTTGATGAAATTTCTCCATTCACAGTGAATATTGACCCGAGCATCCAGTTAAATGATGAAGATTTTCCATGGCTACGACGCAAAGGGACAGACGCGAAGAAAAAGTTTCACACCCAAAGATCTGGGATGTGATCGGCTTCACTATCATCACTTTCTTCTGTGTTTCACACCCAGGAGGGAATGTCTGTAATAGTTAGGGTAGTTATGTGTTTTGGCATTTGAAACGCGAAGAAATTTTATGTGCAAACAAATTCTTTTCATGCATTTACTGATTTTTTCCAGCTAAATGACCCTGAAATTGAAAACCATTTGAAATGAACTCAGAAAAGGTTGAAAGTTGGCATGGTATCATAATTTCATACAAATAGCATGTGCAAGAAAGTAGAGAGGGTTACGGCAAAAACTGGATGCACTTCGTGTACAAAATGGACAATCTCTTTCGAAGTATCAAGTTTTCCGACGAAAACTGAACTGTTACAAAGGCATTTCATTTTTTAAATAACCTAAGCATTACCAAATTGAATATAATGATAAAACACACTAATATTAAACATAAGAAAAAAAAATCACTGAAAAAACTTTTTCAAAGTTAAGTTATTCACAAACTAGTGATTCACACAAATTTCAAATAATTCAAAATTTAAACTATTCAAATTTGAAAACTATCGACACTAACAGAAAGTTTGTAATTTTTTGTACCTAAAGCAAAAATATTCACAAAGAAACTTTAAATACAGCAAAAAACAACTCAAAAATAAATAAGACATAAATAAATAAAGCAAAAAAAAATTTAGAAAATAAAAAAGCCCACCTACTGGGCCAAAGCGGCCGCATACGACTAGGAACACAATCTTTTGTTGGGCCAGGATGCAGGCCCGCAAAGGCCCAGTAGGCCCACTGGGCGAAGATGACAGGTAGGCCCAGTAGGCCTGACTAGGAGAGGAGCTCGAGAGAGCTACCGCACTGGAGCTTATAAACACCAGCGCGGTAGCCTCTCGACTAGCGAGGTGGGACTAAACTTGCGCATCGCCTGGAGCCAGCGCACCCCCTTTAGTACCGGGTGGTGGCACCAACCGGTACTAAAGGGGGGGGGGTCTTTAGTACCGGTTGGAGCCACCACCCGGTACTAAAGGGGGTGCGCTTCCCGCCGCTTGGCCTGGCCAAAACAGACCTTTAGTACCGGTTGGTGGCTCCAACCGGTACTAAAGGTCCATCCTATATATACAACACTTGAAAAAATTCAGTCTCCCTCTGTTCTTCCCTCTGTTTCCTCCCTCCGTCGCGCCGCCCTGCCCCGATCATCGCCGCCCCCGCCCCTCGTCGACGACCCCGGCCGCCCCCGCCCCCGTCGACGTCGCCGCCCCGGCCGTCCCCGTCCCCGTCGTCCCCGTCCCCGTCGTCCCTGTCGCCGCGCCCCGCCCCGCCCCGTCGTCGCCGTCCCGTCCCCGTCGTCCCCGTCGTCCCCGTCGCCGCGCCCCGCCCCGCCCCGTCGTCGCCGCCCTGTCCCGTCGCCCTGGCCGCCCCGCCCTGTCGTCGCCGCCCCGTCCCGTCGCCCCTTCGTCGCCGCCCCGTCGTCGCCTCGCCGGTGATCTCGCCCCGGCCGCCATGTCCACACACACACACACAGTACTACACACACACACACACTACACACACACACACACTACACACATTAGTTTGTTTGTTATAAATTTTTCTGTTTTTTAGTTATAGAAATGTTAGAAATTATTCTATTTTTTAGTTATATAAATATTAGAAATGTTAGTTTTATAGAAATGTTATAAATGTTTTCTGTTTTTTAGTTATAGAAATATTTATAGAAATGTTAGCAATTTTTCTGTTTTTTAGTTATATAAATATTAGAATTGTTATGGAAATGTTAGTTATATAATCAGAAAATTTTAGAATTAGTTTTAGTTAGATGAATTAGATTAATGTCAAATTGTTAGAATTTGCATATATATAGAATTTTAGTTATCACAATCCAATCATTTAAAAAATGTTACTTTTTGCGGGCATAGTATTTGTTCTCGACGATATGCCCGGCCCGCATTCTCGCCGTCGACCCGTTCGCGACGACGTCCTGCTTCAGGGGACCCATGCCTGGGACTGGGCTCCGCCGGGCTGGCACTGGGAGGTGCTACCTAGAGGGGCGCGCCGCTTGGTGAGGAACCCGACCTCGGGTCCCGTCGTATGATCTTCTTTGGTGGCGTTCGCGTGGGCCACATTCGGTGCAGAGGCAGCCGGCCCCGCCGAAGGTGGTGCGTCGCCGTGTCAGGGAGGAAGATGAGCACGTCCATCGCTACATGGCTGCTATGGACGACGTCAGGTTCTCCACTACTTGGCGGGTTCTTTGGGCAGAT
Organism: Triticum timopheevii; assembly: GCA_963921465.1. NCBI lineage: Eukaryota > Viridiplantae > Streptophyta > Magnoliopsida > Poales > Poaceae > Triticum > Triticum timopheevii. The sequence continues at coordinate 627,186,264 of OY997268.1, forward strand.
GACTGGAGATATGATCCTGTGATGGTTCCTTCTCTTTGCGTGTGCACCGCCCGCGCCCCAGGAACCGCAAGTGGCGCCCTAGATTCTTCTGTAGTACTCGATCTTTATTAGGTACCTAGCCAGTTATGTATTCGATATATAATATTGGAGACAATGTATTCGAGATTATATATTCGAGAGGATGTATTTGAGATTCAGATTTTCCTTATTGATTAATTGCATCCATGCATTGTAATTTGAATACTAAATTGTTTCATATTTCTTCTGTATTATTAGTAAAGTAAAAGCTATGGCGGACAATACCGGCAGAGAGAGAGAAGAGAAATTGTTCGACATCATACACAGCCCTCACAGGCTAGATGATCTGAATGAAGCAGATGACGGCTCCCAATATCTTAACAATACCGGAGAGGGTGATGAAAAGATATTCGATCTCGACAACCGGGCTGATGAAGTCATGAACTATGATTATGATTATGACACAGACAATGCTTGTGATGACACAGACAATGCTGATTTTCAAATAACAAACACTACCGGCGAGGTATATTTATATAAGCATGCATGATGGTGATCATCACATGTTTTTTTTATTGAAGATATATTAACGAATCGATCTTTCTTCTTTCAGCCCTCCGGATCGAGCAAATCTGCTTCTACATACAGTAAGACAAAGCAAGGCCCGGGCAGATTGTTGAAGGATGGTGTAAAGTACCACATCGAATCCATCAAACCTAGTGGCGAACCCCTCACGCCTAAGAACATTGCGAACAAGTGGACTCGTCAGTGCGGAGTTCTTGTGAAGGACAAACTCCCGATCTCCATTCAAGAATGGAAAGAGCCAAAGACTAAACGTCCAGGTGTTACTTGGGTCGACAAAAGAGCCAAAAAAGACCTTGTGAAATCTCTGATGGAACATTTCACCCTACCAGATCATTTCACTGAAGCAGATGTGGAGAAAGTCAAGGCCGCTGCTCTTAAGAAGATGGCAAATGCATTCAACACCCACAAGAAAACTATATGGGCCAACTACCTCGCTAATGAAAGGAAGACTCCGGAATTCATGGGAACACTAGAGAAGCAAAGAGAGCACTGGGACGATTTCGTGACCTTCAAGGATTCAGAAATATGTAAGGAACGGTCGATGAAAAACAAGGCAAATGCTGCAAGAAAGATGCAGTTCCATAGGCTGGGTCGAGGTGGCTATGCGGTGGGATTGCCTAAGTGGGATAAGTCTGAGCAAGAGATGGAGGATGCAGGGGTCACTCCGGTTACCCGACACTAGCCCCCAGGTGCAGAACTTGGTTCTATGTGCATGGGGGAGCGTTGGACCTGAAGACAGGCGGAGTTTCAAAGAAGGCAAGTCTAAAAGGAGGCGAACAAAAGATAATTGACGCAATAGATGAAGCTCGAAGGGGGGTGTTCACGCCCAACAGAGAGAACGACGAGCTTACGCGCGCCCTGGGAAATCCTGAACACCCGGGAAGAACACGAGGCATGGGCATTATTCCCTGGTATGAGGGCTTTTCAGAATGGAACGAGGACTACAGGAGCCGTGCAAGAAGGAAGATGGAGGAGGAGAAGAAAAGGAAGCTGGAGGAGGAGCAGAGGAAGCAGGATGCAGAATGCCTTCAAGGCCTAGAAGCAAGGTACGCGGACCTGGCACTCAAATTCCAGCAGCAGCAACAGCAGATCGACTCACTTAGCCAGGAAAGGGGGTCTCAGCAGCGGCAGCAGCAAGCGGATGATCGTCCAGCATTGGATAGCACCGTCCCATCCATGCCGAGAAGCAGCGTTGGTTCTGCACCGGGCGACACACTGCTGGATAAATACCCTGTGGATGACATCATAGAGAACACTAACTGCGAGGTACACTCCAAAATGAAGAACATATCCATGAAGGTGGCGGACGGCGTTGCTTTTCCAGTTACCCTCGAAGCAACCTACCATTGCATCCCGATTCCAGAGGGCTATGCTCGTGTCATGGTTGATGAAGTGGTGGACCCATATTTGGGGCTAACGCTTGACATTCCTGGAGGTGAAGACGAGCGCACACTGGGAGAGGCCATACATCGTATCATCCTATGGAGAAAGGATTGCATCATCTTTCAAAGTCCACCGACATCGCGTCGTCTGCCGACTCCTCGAAGTCCGCCACCGAGTCAGCAGACTCCCGCTCCTACAAGTCCACGAACGCGTGAGACGACTCCTCCTCGAAGTCCGCCACCTCCTCCAAGTCCCCGAACGCGTGAGCTGACTCCTCCGGTTTCAAGCCCGGCATAGCGTCATGCCACTTCTCCGGTTGCAAGTCCGGCACCGTGTCAGGCCACACCTCCTGCTTCAAGTTCGGCACATCGTCAGTACACTTCTCCTGGTCCAACTCCACGTCAGCCGTCTCCGCCGTCTCAGCAATCGCAGAAGAGACATCCTGCAGCTTTGGTGCGTAGCGGTACGAGTCGAGGTAGTTCAGGAAGTATAGGCGAAGGCAAGCGATATAAATATGGTCCAAGCCTCGCTCCTCTTCCTCAGAGGCCTTACGACATGACTAAGGAGCAAAACACAACCATAGTGCAAGCCCAAGTGGACGCCCATTTTGGACCGAAACCGGCACCGCCACCAAAGGAGAAAGTGCCTGAGAAAGTAATTGACCACTTCATTCGTATGGCTAGAGAACCAGCTCCCAAGCCTGTTGACTCGGACTATGAGCGCCAAATCAGGAAGGCACATCGAGCACGACTACAGAAGGAAGCGAGCTCAAGCTCGAGCCAACAATCAGCTGGCAAAAAATGCGGGAAAACCGTTCCCCAGTTGGGAGAACAGGCGGCGCAAGCGACCCCCCCCGCTTGTTGTGCCAACAACACATGAAAGGAGTAGTACGCGCGCCAAATATTATTGTGGGCAAACCGTTAGCGTTCCCCAGCATGGTGATGTGGTAATAACAGAGGATCATATAATGCAGGCTCAAATGCTCAATATCTCTGTTGGACAACTCCTCGAAATCGAGCCCATGCCTGCTCTTAAAGAATCGGAAATAGCATGGCAATATGTCCGGGGCAAACCTTTGGTCCATCCAGACAAGGTCAAGGACCTCCCAACGAGAATGTATCAATTGCATTAATGGTGCATGAACATTACCAAGATTTCCAATCGAGAGTCCCTCATGGTGAATGTCAAGCATGAGCATTATTACCATGAGAAAGCTCTGACCATTGAGTATCCAGAACTATTTCAGTTATTTAATCAAGACGTACTCGACAAGTCTATCGTCAGTTGCTATTGTCTGTAAGTGATTTCTTTCTGTAATTTAAGTCTCAAGCTAGTTATGTAGTGATAATTTTGATCAATCATTACATGTAATTATCCTAACTATATTCTTTTTCTGTGATATTATATGCAGGATGAAGATGTATGAAATGAAAAAAATCTGGACGCTATGGCGTTGGGTTCATTGACCCAAATACCATTAATGAGGACATATGGCAGATTGAACATTGTCAAGCTGAAGTAGAGGAAAGCATGCTAGAGTTCTTGAAGCGCCTCAATACCAATGAACATATACTACTTCCTTACAACTTCCCGTGAGTCATACTGTCTTGTACTACAAATTCTGTTTTTGCTTACTAGCTAGCTAGATGTTAATAATTAAGTATATACGGTTCACGGTAGTTGATTAATTTTATGCACATGCCCGCTTAATTAAGACATGCAAACGTGTGCGTATGCAGTTGGCACTGGGTCTTGTTAGACATTAAGGTTGAGGAAGGAAAAGTTGAGTTACTGGACTCACTAACTAAAGAAGATAAAGACTACACCATCGTGAAGGGGATAGTCAACAGGTAATTTCAATCATTATTAACTATTAGTTCTTGATATGAACTATTTAATAACCCCTTTATTAATTTTCTTTGCCGGCAGGCAGGGCATGGGCAAAGTTCATCAAGGTGACTCCAGGCACATGGCCAAAAAAGTTGTTTTGGCATCGATCCAAGGTAAGTAATTAAGTAGTACTAGCTAGCTATCATCTCTTTAATTCTTGTTTCAATATCATTAATTAATTATCATGCTTGATTAATCATTATCTGATTCAATTCCATTCTCGTAAAGGCCCTGAGGTAGGCGTTGGGGAATAATCTGTGTGCATTCTACGTTTGCGAGAACATTCGCATGATGACGTGCGAAAAGAGCAGATCTGATAGACAGGACTCGGTACGTTTTTGTCAGAACACTATTCACACCATTATCGATATCTAGTCACACAACTAACACACATGCATATTGATCTCCTTCTTAACAGTTCAGATCGGTGCGGGATAAGCTCCTACCATCGGACCGCATACAAGCACTTCAAGAGGAAATAGCCGGATTTTTGCTCGACCAGGTCATAGATCCGAAAGGAGAATACTATTACCCGCTACCGCCCCCATGAACCACTTGTCATCGTACTCCGAAGGCACCAAGGCAACATGTAGGAGAAATTGTATATGTATATACATGTATATGTGTGAATAGTTAATGGTGTTGGCTGTGAGACATTCGATGATATTATATATATATATATATATATATATATATATATATATATATATATATATATATATATATATGCAGTTCTACGTACGAGAAAATCTATTTAATATATATGCATAACGTGTACACTTTGTAGTATCGTGAAATACCAGGAAACAAAAAAGAATTAAATGGAAAATAAAGCCAAATTGAAAACACAAAATTAAAGCAAAATTAAAAAAAACACCCAAACATTTAGTACCGGTTGGTGTTACCAACCGGTACTAATGTCCTACACGCACACGGGCCTGGCTCGTGCCACATGTTGGCACTTTAGCGCCGGTTCGTGATGAACCGGTACTAAAGGGGGGGGGGGGGGGGGGCTTTAGTCCCCACTCTTTAGTGCTGCTTCGACAACCGACACTAAAGGCCATCACGAACCGGCACTAAAGCCCGGTTCTGCACTAGTGTAGACCCCATTGTATTTTGGGTCCACCTTTAACCATGTATTTGACCAAAAATATATAAAATATATGCTACAAAAAGTATATTGTTGGATTTGTGTTTAAAATAGGTTTACATGTCATAATTTTTGTGACATATAGTTCATATTATTATTTGTTAAATTCATGATCAAACTTTTTGCTCAAAATAAAAGGAGGCCTAATATACATGGACAGAGGGAGTACTACTAAGTAAGTACATTATTTAATACTCCTTCCGTCCAAGAATTTAAGACATAGGTTGCAAAAATCGTATTATATTTTTAGGGACAATGGGCGTATGAAACAGTATCAGATCATGACACGCAATCATCTTTTTCTTTATTTAATTATGTGTCACCTCTGTAAAAATACTAGTTGGCATGCATGATAGTACTTATGATAGCCTCATTGTGACCAGCCACATAGGAGTATAATAAGATGATGTAGACTTACTATGTTATTAATTGTGACAGCCTCATTGTGACCAGCCACGTCCACATTGACAGGAGTAAAAATCTAAGCTTTAGAGTCTCTTTTAGCGGAAAAAAACTTTCAGCCGACACTAATACAACTGTTCTACATGGAAACCAACTCAACAAAATTTTGTAGTAGACTTCTCCTAGCAGAGAGACTCAAAGAAATCTTATATTTGCGGGGTCGTTTTCATGGAGAAACCGTCTACATAAGTTACTCAGACGGTTTCACCTATGCGGAACCACTTGAGGTAGTGCCTGGTCCAGAAACCCTCTATAATTAATAATATCCCAAAACCATCCAAATCGTAGACTCAGTCTCTCGCACGCTGCCAACAAGCACCCATGCCACCATTGAGCCTCTGCACCTCCCGATGGCCCCACCAAGCTCGTGGTTCCCGGACAACGTCCTCAGCCGATCCGTCAGACTCACACCTCTACCAATGCCCATCATTGGGCTGTTGGGGAACGTTGCAGAAAATAATTTTTTTTCCTACGGTTTCACCAAGATCCATCTATGAGTTCATCTAGCAACGAGTGATAGGAGTGCATCTACATACCTTTGTAGATCGCGAGCGGAAGCGTTCAAGAGAACGGGGTTGAGGGAGTCGTACTCGTCGTGATCCAAATCACCGATGACCAAGTGCCGAACGGACAGCACCTCCGTGTTCAACACAGGTACGGAGCGGATGACGTCTCCCGCACCTTGATCCAGCAAGCAGGAGGGAGAGGTTGATGAAGATCCAGCAGCACGACGGCGTGGTGGTGGATGCAGCAGAGTTCCGGCAGAGCTTCGCCGAGCTTCTGCGAGAGGAAGAGGTGTAGCAGGGGAGAGGGAGGCGCCAAGACTTCAGGGTGCGGCTGCCCTCCCTCCCCCCTCCTTTATATAGGCCCCCGGGGGGGTGGGGGGGGGGCGCCGGCCCTAGAGATGGGATCTCTAGGGGGGCGGCGGCCAAGGGGGGTGGAGTGCCCCCCAAGGCAAGTGGAGGCGCCCCCTCCCCTAGGGTTCCCAACCCTAGGCGCAGAGGGGGGGCCCAGGGGGGCGCACCAGCCCACCAGGGGCTGGTTCCCCTCCCAATTCAGCCCATGGGGCCCTCCGGGATAGGTGGCCCCACCCGGTGGACCCCCGGGACCCTTCCGGTGGTCCCGGTACAATACCGGTGACCCCCGAAACTCTCTCGATGGCCAAAACTGCACTTCCTATATATAATTCTTTACCTCCGGACCATTCCGGAACTCCTTGTGACGTCCGGGATCTCATCCGGGACTCCGAACAACTTTCGGTTTGCTGCATACTCATAGTCATACAACCCTAGCGTCACCGAACCTTAAGTGTGTAGACCCTACGGGTTCGGAAGACATGTAGACATGACCGAGACGGCTCTCCGGTCAATAACCAACAGCGGGATCTGGATACCCATGTTGGCTCCCACATACTCCTCGATGATCTCATCGGATGAAACACGATGTCGAGGATTCATTCAACCCTGTATACAATTCCCTTTGTCAATCGGTACGTTACTTGCCCGAGACTCGATCGTCGGTATCCCAATACCTCGTTCAGTCTCGTTACCGGCAAGTCACTTTACTCGTACCGTAATGCATGATCCCGTGACCAGACACTTGGTCACTTTGAGCTCATTATGATGATGCATTACCGAGTGGGCCCAGAGATACCTCTCCGTCATACGGAGTGACAAATCCCAGTCTCGATCCGTGTCAACCCAACAGACACTTTCGGAGATACCTGTAGTGCACCTTTATAGTCACCCAGTTACGTTGTGACGTTTGGTACACCCAAAGCTCTCCTACGGTATCCGGGAGTTACACGATCTCATGGTCTAAGGAAAAGATACTTGACATTGGAAAAGCTCTAACAAAACGAACTACACGATCTTGTGCTATGATTAGGATTGGGTCTTGTCCATCACATCATTCTCCTAATGATGTGATCCCGTTATCAATGACATCCAATGTCCATAGTCAGGAAACCATGACTATCTGTTGATCAACGAGCTAGTCAACTAGAGGCTTACTAGGGACATATTATGGTCTATGTATTCACACGTGTATTACGATTTTCGGATAATACAATTATAGCATGAATAAAGACAATTATCATGAACAAGGAAATATAATAATAATCTTTTTATTATTGTCTCTAGGGCATATTTCCAACATGGGCCACTGCGCCGCCACCGCCATTGGGCTTCTTGTCTCCCAACCGCGACTCGCCGATGTCCATCGATTCACTGCGCCTCTGAGCCTCTCGGTGGTGCTCCTCGTGCACTGACGGGGGTGGTCGCCTAATCCCACACAGTCTGGGATGACACCGACCCTGCTACCTTTAGACAACAAGTAAGTTTAATACAATATAGGTACAAATTAGTTTACACCACTAGCTTTACAAATCCTTGTATGATCCAGTTGCATATCATGTTTGTATTAGTCTAGATACACCAATACCTAGATAAAGTAGATACACAGGTACCTAGTGTGCTAAATATCGATGATAGAGATAATATGGAGAAATAGTTTGTTTAGAAAATATCAATGTTGCTCCATTCCAAATGATGTAGAACAAAGCTCACAGCCTTGATGACCCAACTGTTGAACTTTTCCAACACTTACGGTTCAGGCTTATGAAAGCTTTAAAGAAGATATTGAATTAGTTTTATCATGGTAGAACTGCCATCTCAAGGTCAAAATATGGTAATTTCCCCTTGTTACCTGAATGCCAAGGAGATGACAAGATTCAATTTGATAGGTACATTAGTTTACATGATGTCATGTGTTTAAACTTACTACACAAGTTGTTAAAACATAGAAATATTGCCCATGAAAACAAAGTTGTTGTGCCTATACATACTACTTTTATCTAGTGAAAGTTTTATTTTAGATGGGGTTGCACTTCATGAAATAAAAAAGTTGATTTTGAAAAAGAATATCACAAGATTAATTGGAATCACCCTTTTGATGTTCTAAGCATGAAATATTTTCTTGATAGATATGTTCACTGTATAAAGGAAATAGTTAGCAATGGAAGTGTTGCAGTACTGGTTAATGGCCAATTAGGGCCTTATTTAAATAAATAAAGAAAGAAGTGACTTGATCTCACATATTTTTATAAATATTGATTTTGATATTTTGCAAACTTTGTTAGGGAGAGCACAATATGGAAAATAATCATATACAACCCTGGTCGCACGCTCCTCCTCGTTAGACCACCTCCAACAGCTGACATGTGGAAAACCGAATCTCAAAGTAATCAAACCCCTCACCCCCATCCCATTTCCTTCTCCGGTGTCGCTCTCATTGTTGTCGCTGCCGTTGCAACTGCCGCAACTCTTCTGTTTACTGGAACCACAACCACAATTCTTTTGTTTCATGATTTTAGCCACTGTTCACGCACTAGATGGCATCTTGCACTACGCGTGTTGATCCATGACAGAAGAGCACCGAGATCACTGCATCTTCTGCAATGTTGGGAGAGGGCACGGGCCGCAACTCCGCTGTGGAGATGTCGCTGTCATCACAGCTGCTCTTCCCCTTGCTCAGTTCATCTACTCGCACCATGGAGAGAGGTCTCAACCATCACAAGTTTGGAGAGGAGCCGCTACCAGAGTAGCCGGGAGTCCATCTTGCCATGATTAGAGATGAGGGGAAGAGATACATGAGTGGATGGAAGGAGTGCAGATGGTTCCATTGAAGAGAAGAATTTAGGCGGCGGTAGAGACAAGAGCGTCACTGGAGAAGGAAGCGGGATGGGGGATGAGTGGCTCGATTGCTTTGAGATTCGGTTTTCCATGTGTCAGCTGTTGGAGGTGGTCTAACGAGGAGGAGCGTGCGACCTGAGTCGCATAGGATTATTTTCCACACAACAAGGGTTAAGCAGTGGTGTGGTACCTAATCTGAGTAACATTCCTTTTTATATGTTCTCTTCCACATTAACCCCCTTATGTGTCCTCTTCCTTACTAACCCCTTTGACTTTCACTTCACTTACCCGATCTTTGTAGGGGTATGGTGCTAAGTCATGAAAACGATTCTGGTTTTTTTGTTTTGCTTCCTTTTTTGCTAATGCTAGTGAATGTCGGTTTCATTTCGTGTAATAAGGCCGGCTGATGCTTTGATACCATTTATGTCATTAATTTCAAACCATGAAAGTGGAATATACAGTGGTACTCATATGCTATATAAAATGCAAATTTGCCATCTCAACATGTAACCATGCATGAAAGCAAAATGCCCACCTCAATATGGAATCATGCATGAGAAAAAGCTCATTCTATTATGCCATTATATCCGGTGATCCCCACTAACATATTTCTCCCAACATGCAAACTTGCCATCCCAACATGTAACCATGCATGAAAAGAAATGCCCACCTCAACATGGAATCATGCGTGAGAAAAAGCTCATCCTATTGTGCAACTTATATTCAATAAATATTTTAGAAACATGTTTATAATAAAATACAATAAATCATTTGTATTTGAGTTTTAGTTCTCATATTATTTATTCAAATATTGAAGTTCCATACAACTGAATCACCGAACTATATGTCACAATCAATTCCTTCAGCAATGCGCGAGTGTTATTTAGTTTACTACATGTGGCCCCTACCCTTGTGTTATGCATGATGCATGTTATCCTCAGATGCCCCTTCCTGCAGCCATGAATGTTGTCGCTCCATAATTTCCATATATAGGGAGGACGGACCACACATAGCCACTACATTTACAACACGCGTGCCACACGAGTCTTGTCGTGTTATGTGAAAGCTGGACCTAATCAATCACAGATTTTCCTGATATTTCGAAAGTAACAGATCATTTCTTTAGGGAGTATATGTCTGCATCATGGGCCGTCAGATTTGCCTTCCAACGGCATGTGGTGAAGTAGCCATCTAGTTGAAGTAATTTAACATGAGCCGTCTGATTCGAAAGATCTAATGGTCTATATCTTAAAACAGGCTTTCGTCCCTTATTTATAAATAAAGCAGACACCACGTCCGTATAACAAGTTCAAGTCCAATGCTCTATATGACTTCACATTGGTACACTATATGGGGGTATAGAAGTATATGGATAGTCTATAGAAGTATACGTAGTTTAGTTCCAGTTCTCACATTTTAATCAAAATGCTAATGTTTCATCCACCAAATCTCATTGAAATAATTACAATCAACTTCCACGACAATAATTCTCAAAAAAAAAAAAAAAATCCACGACAATACACGGGGTATCCTGTCTAGTTTACTATACATACGGCGTCCTTGGGTGTCCCTTCCTGCAGTCATGACCACTGATTGACCACGATAATTTCCATATATTTGCAGGATGGACCATGCATAGCCACGACATTTAAGGCATATGCATGCACGCCTGATCAGGTGTTCTGTTCACGCGAGCGTACGCTGGATTTTGTGGCAGAGGAGTACAGTATCATATGCCATCGACGGGCGATCGAGGTTACTACTGATCAGATCACCACAACAACGACGTAACTTGCATACATAACTACTCCCTCCGTCCGAAAATACTTGTCATCAAAATGGACAAAAAAGGATGTATTTAGAACTAAAATATATCTAGATACATTTCCTTTTGTTCATTTTGATGACAAGTATTTCCGGACGGAGAGAGTACGTGTTACGTACTGTACTCCGTACGTGGAGATGCTGTAGCCGGGGAGCCCATGGAATTACACCTGCATGCATGCCGGCCGCCGTGCCATGCATGCATAAACCTCTCAACTCACACCTACCTGGAACGAAGAAGAAACACCTGCCTCCACTACGGCTAGCTCCAAGTGATCCAAGAGAAGAGTAGTATGCGGGTCGCGGGCGGGCACGCGCTGGGGGAGGAGGCGGTCGCCGTGGTGCCGCAGGCAGTGAGCCTGGCGGCGCGGCGGGGGCACGCGCAGGTCACCCCGCTCCACATCGCCGGCGCAATGCTCTCCGCCCCGGCATCGGCAGGCATTCTCCGCGCCGCCTGTGTCAGGTCCCACCCGCCGCAGACCAACGCGCTCGACCTCAGCGTGGCAGTGGACCTCGCGCTCGGCCGTCTCGCCATGGCCCGCCACGCTGGCGACCCAGCGCCGTCCAACGCGTTCATACCGGCGCACGGGCTGGACCGGGGGAAAGGCCGAGCTCGAGAAACTCGTCGTCTCCGTCCTCGACGACCCCAGTGTCCACCGCGTCGTCATGCGCGCGGCCGGCTTCTCGAGCTCCCAGGTCAGGGCCAGCGTCGATGCTTCGTCGGAGCAATCATGTAGGGTAGGTTGGGACGTCGCGGCGAGTTCACCAAATCCGTTTCCCGACATGATTAGGGCTGGACGAGGACAACCATCTCTCCCGGACGGAAGGTACGTACTTGGCTAGGCGTGGGCGTTTATCGATCAGATTGGCGTGTTGTTTTGTTTACACGAAGTTTTAGCTTTCCCTCTTCTTACCCAGCTAGGGCAGAACGGCTAAATGGTTAAAGGTCTTAGCAATCCCCATGACTGAACCTCGCAAAAAAAAAAACCATGACTGAAATAAGCTGAAATATAAGTTATCACTCACACATGTCAAAAACAATTTGCACCCAAAATGTCAATATCGCAGTGTGATTATTTCCGGGGAATATCACAATGTGATTGGCATTTTGTTTTATGTAGATGAATTTTAAGCTTTCTTTCTTATTACCTAGGACATGATGTTCTGTTTCTATGACCGTGATCATGACGGCGAATGTTCTTTAGACGAAAAGTTTGAATAGAGCCCCGGCCACTTTAACTTAGTGATAAAGAGACAGAACGGTTACAACTTACAAGGTGTACTTGAAGATAATGATAATTGGGCCACATAGGGTCTTCAGCCCTCTAAGACCCACCACTTATGAAGTCCAGCTAAAAAACCACTTATGAAGTCATGTATCTTTGAAGAGAGATACTCCCTTTCCCCGCGTTCCAAAATATGGAGTATTTTTGTAACTCGCGCTTGTAAATCTGATAGATAGAAAAAAAATTAACATCTACAATAAAACCAAATTTTATAAGAAACAAATGTCCGTGCTCTGACTACTTCGCACGATGCGGTTTTGCCATATGCTTTGTCGTGTGTTTCGTTATTCATTCGCCCGCATTGCATGCAAAGAAAATGAGTAATTGTTTGGTAACCATTCAAAGAGAGTCATATCATCCTCAATCCTGCTATACGTACGATCCAACACTCATACGATTAGAGACAGCCCAAGATAATTCAGTTTGTGGGCCACACCATGCAACAAATTTTACAGTCTAGTCGTATATGTGTCTAACGAAAAAGTATCGTACGCATAGCGATTTCGTATCATCCTACCAAAAGCTGAATTTTTTAAATTGAAATGTTTTTGTAGCTTAAAATGTTTCCCCAGTTGATAATTCATTTTCACATTCGGTTGTATCTCGACAAGGGTTAGCTTAAAATGTTTATTTCACTAAAGAAGTGAAATACACAAAATCCAACTTTGTTATGTTCCATTTGAAAATTTGAACTCTTTTGTTACCATGCAATAACAAGCTAGGACAAGAATGGGCCACTAATTTGTCCAATGTAGGTGCACGCGTGCAGGCAGCTTCACTATTTTTCATATTTTCAAGAAATTTATGGGAAGTAAACATCTAGACATTTTTGAAAAAGTAATATGGACCACAAGTAAAAATCTTACTCCATTCTTCCACTTATACATGGCCTAATACGTTTTTTGGGGTTACCTTTGACCATGGGTTAACACAATGATATATGATATGCATGTTACACAAATCATATCATTGAATTCGAATGTCAAAGAAGTTTCTGATGATATAATTTTTGTATCATACATCTCATATACTAATAATTTTATTATTGGTCAAAGGCTACCTCGAAAGACGTATTAGGTCCTATATATATGGAAGGAGAGAGTAACAAGAACGCCCATTTTTCCTGTGTTTTTCTTGCAGTGTGTGTCAAGCTAGCAAAGCAAAATCAGGAGAAGGACGACCGGCCATCTTTGGCGGCACCGAGCTAGACGAAACGACGGCGAACATTCCTTCATGGCTTCGTCGCTACAAAGATAATACTCGCATCAGATTAACCTGCAGTGGCACCAGTCTTCAAGCAGACGTACGTACACCCATGCAGATATATACATGTGCCTACTGTATTTCACTCATGAGCCATTAAACGGCGACACATGCAGGCTGCTTGCCGCCGGCCGAAGTTCACGGAGTTCAGCGCGACAAATCTCAAGATGCTCTGCGATGCGCTCGAACTTCGCGTTCCGCGGCACAGGAATATTGTCCCTGGCATATCGAGCACGCTGCTCCGGTGCCGATCTGGTGTGACCAGGAGGAGGGCGGGCGCTAATCCGTTTGGCTCCTCGTCGTCAACTTGGCTGCTCTTCCATGGAAGGGACGGTGACGGCAAGATGGCGGTGGCTCGGGACCTCGCGAGGCTCGTGTTTGGCTCGTACGCCGAGTTCACGACCCTGCAGCTGCAGGGTAGCCCCGACATTCCCGCGCGCACCGGCAAGCACGCCCTCAAGAGGCCGAGATCACCGGAAAACGACGGCGTTATCGAGGGGAGGCTATTCGAAGCGATCGTGGAGAACCCTCACCGCGTTATATTGATTGACGGCGTCGACCGACTGGATCGTGAATCGGAGATGCGCATCAAGAACACCATCGTCGGTGGAGGAATAGCGAGGGGATGCAACGGCGGCGTGGTCAGCTTGGAGGATGCCATCGTAGTGCTGAGTGCCTCTGATTTCTTGGACTCGAGGTACATGGCTCCATCTTCCTCCCCATGGCCACAGGTGAAGCGGCGGTTTAATGGACAGCACCGTGAGGAAGGTGACGCCGCGGGAAGATCTCGTTGTCGCCATGGCTGGGACTTGAACTTTTATGCGGTGGATGGAGAAGCGGAGGAGGACAATTTGGCTGATGACGAGGGGATCCTGAATGTCGTAGATGGTGTTTTCCTTTTCAATTAGCACAGACTATTTATGTTTTCTGAATGTATTTTGAATTGTTGGATTTTTCTCTTCAGAAATATAATTTTTGAATTAAGGAGAATTTCCTTCGCTCCCGCTTCCATTTCAGAAAACCTATGCCGCCGCCTTCTGTTCTTCCTCCGGAGATCTGATCTAGAGTCTGTTTTGGGCAACGGAGGGGGGGATTCGTCACCATTGTCATCACCAACCCTTTTGCAAGAACAATTTCGTTACGCTCTCATTCATGTGTGAGTAATTTTTCTATAGGCACATGGAGGTACATGAGAATTAGGTGAGAAGTCTTATATAATAGAAGTCAAATTTGTTTGGGTTTGATGCCTGTTATCCAGTATGTTCTGAGATTGATATTTCGATGACTTTGTTATAATGCTTGACATTAGGACCCGAGTGCAATGATTCCAGAATTGAAGTCATTATATTCTCATGAATATATTTGTGTTTCGGATCATATATGCAAGTTGTATGCATCTGTTATTGTTTTCATATATTGGATCATATTTGCAAGTTGTATGCACCTGTTATTATTTTCAGATCTGAACTCAACATGAAACTCATATGTTTCAAATGCAAAGCTTGCCACAGATATTTGTCTTGCGATGTAGCGCTCATCGGCGCCGCCGGAGCTGCAATGCAGTGGGCGTGACTACGCCGGCGTCGTCTAAGCTGTGATGCCACGGCCGCGACGTCGCCGACGCCGCCGGAGCTGTGATGCAATGGGCGCAACCACGCCGGAACTGCAATGCAGGGGTGTTGTGCTTGCAGGGTGGTTGTCGGGGCTGCCGAAGCTGCAATGAAACGCTCGCTGTTGGTGATTCGATTCGGCGCTCAGCGGCGACCGCGGTGCTATGATGTAGCATCGACAGCTGCGACAAAGCATTGTCGGGCCTCCGGTGATGCGGTGGAGCATCGCCCTGACGGATGTGACGTGAGAGGAGGATGCCATGCTAGAAGAGGAAAACACGCTGCTGTGATCGTGTGATCTGACGGCCACGCACAACTGAATCATATGGTTGTTCAGCCGGTACACGTGGCAGCCGCCATAAATAATACTCCCTTCGTTCCAAAATAAATGTCTTAACCTTAATACAATTTTATACTAAAGTTAGTATAAAGTTGAGCGGATATCCACTTCGGTGCCCAGGCTCATCTGCTCCCGCTCGGAAAAAAATCAAAATAAATACTAGAAAAATTCAAAAAATTCCAAATTTTTTTCGGTGGTAGATAATTTGACGCGTGAGGTGCGCCCTAAAATTCAACTTATTTGGACATCTGAGTAGCTCTCGGCAAAAAAGATAAATCGGGTCAAAACAGTGCGTGAACAGTAAACATTTTTACAGACCCTGATTTTGTCTTTTTTGCCGAGAGTTGCTCAGATGTTCAAATGAGTTGAATTTTGGGGCGCACCTCACGCGTCAAATTATCTACCACCCCAAAAAAATTTGGATTTTTTAAAATTTTTCTAATATTTATTTTGATTTTTTTTTGAGCGTGGGTGCAGATGAGCTCGGGAGCCAAAACTCCGCGTCCAAAGTTGAGACATTTATTTTGAGATGGAGGGAGTATACTGTAGGCAAACAGGCTTTGCCTGAGCGCCTGAGCCAGCCAGCCTGATGACATGGTGAATAGCCCGTTAGTAACGGGCGAAAAGCTCTGGCATGGCAGCAGCATTGATCGATCGATGCAATTACCAAACTTAATTATTATGTGCCGGTTGGAACCGAGTAATAAAAGCAACTATGTTTAGCTCGCGTATGCATCCACATACGTACGTTATCCTCTCCAACTAGCTCTGCTTTGTGGGCAGTGGTGGTGCCAATAGTGCAAGTACCCTACAGAGTAGTAATTATGATTTTTTCCTGGCTGACACTTAGCAAAACGGTCATTAAATCAATACTAATGAGTGTTCATGTGATTGAACTGACCCAATTGTAATAAATTAATAGAGCTGACCCCATAGAATTTCTATTCTAGGTTCGTTCCTGTTAGGGCATCTCCAATAGCTGTAAGATAGTTGCTGGTAGATTTTGCCACATAGAATTTTTGATGATGTGTCGTACAATAATTGAGAAAAGAAACAAAGGTTGTATGTACATGCAGGGGCGGATCGCGGATTTGAACATGAGGGGGGCCAAGCAAAATTCTTGGTGAAAAAGACGTTACAGTATATTTCTCATGACAACATCAATGATAAAGCATAATTTTTTTAAGTACCAAAAAAATATGATAATTCTCAGCAAGAATGTTGGAGCTCGAAGATGAAGCAATTGGTGGGAAAAAGTATTTACCCCATTAGTTTTTGTTGGCTTTCACTTCATATTTGACTACTATAAAATAGATACTCCTTTGAATCCATATTAGTTGTTGTTGAAACAGATGTATCTATACACATTTCCGTCCTAGATATATCCCTTTGAATGACAACTAATTTGGATGGGAGGCATTACATAATTGCTAGACTAATTTACTGTTCTATATGAAAAATTAAAGCAAATTAAGGTCATATTTATATTAAAAAAAATCTACCCCCATCATTTCCTAAACAATTTGATTTTTAGGTTTGTCGTTAGTCAAACTTTTTCAAGTTTGATCAAGTTTGTAAAAGATATATCAATACCTAGAAATTGTAATCTTTAGAAAAAATTCAGGGTATGTATATTTTTTTAGGGTCATTCTATGTATATTTAACGTTGTAGTCTCTCCGTCTCACAATATAAGACGTTGCTTTTAAAAAACATCTTATATTATGGGACGGAGGAAATAGATCTTATGATATTTTTTTTATAAATTTTATTAAATTTAAACAAGTTTTAGTAAGGACAAACGTAAACTATAATTATTTTAGAACAATGGTAATTATAACTAATATCTACAGTATAAGCTACTAGCGTGTAGTTTACCTACATCTGTCCTGCTCACCTGACATCTTGCCGTATTTGATTCGCCTGCGTCTAGCCGTGTGTGTGTGCGTCGACAGCGGTGGATGGTGTTATTGCCATGGTGTGTACTAGCGGCCAGCGGCAATGGTAAACGCCCTACCCCTAGCTGGACACGTTGACGGTAAGCGGCGGCGGGGGGCAGTGCCCGCGATTGCCCTAGCAGAAGTGCAGAACACGTCCGTAGGTTACGTATATCAATCGATCGATCTGGTGGACTAGACGTGGCAAAATAATAGCCAGCCACAACCCGTTGCGGACATTAGCTGGGCTATTGGGCTTCTCTACTTCCTTGTTGATTCAGTAATTATTTGTATATAATACAACATGGGCTAATTACACAATTAGCTGCGGCCGTTAGGCATATAAGTATGTATACATGCTACCTGGTACAAATCGTTGAGGGGCGAGCTATTGGCAGGGGTCTGACCCCTGCTTGCCCCTCCTTGTCTCCGCCCCTGTACATGAGCCAACATCCTTTACGCAAGCTTCAATGTAGAATAAGAAAACACCTTATTTATTATCTCACATCTTATTGGCAAACTAGATACAACCTATTGAAGTTGTTGTATGTTAAGGTGTTGGTTAATGACATTACCAACAAACTAACATACAAACCGTTGAAGATGCCCTTACTAAGTGAGAGAAATAAAAAGGACACACTGTGAAACAATACTTTTATCAACACTATCTCGGTAGAGGCAAATGCTGTAGGTTATATAGCCTCTAGGCATCACTGCAGCGTGGAGTTTTTTGGCTTTTTGGGTGACGATCTCTGTATTAAACAGGTCCAAAAATGTCGGCACAACTCTCTGAACATGGGTTAATAGTGTAACTAACAACTGAAAATATGAAGGTGAACATGATTTTACATGCACCCACATGAATAGTAAATTGGAAGAAAATATTTTTTTCTTAAATCTGAGATTTCAGAGTACGAAACTTAGTTGACCATTCTACTCACACGTGAAGTTTCGTGATGTATTGACACTCATGGTATTCTTAGCGAAGAAAATATTATTGAAACCATACTATTTATCAAACAATGTTCTTTAATATAGCTTCAATTCTGTCATTTTTGCCACTACCACCACCACCACCACCACCACCACCAACAACAACAAATCCTTTAGTCCTAAACAAGTTGGGGTAGCCTTGATGTGAAACCTAGAAGATCTCGCGACCAACTCATGGCTCTGGCACATGGATTGCAAGCTTCCACGCGCCCCTGTTCATAGCTAGTTTTTTGGTGATACTCCATTTCTTCGGGTCTCTCTTAATGGACTCCTCTCATGTCAAATTTGGTCTACCCCGACCTCTCTTGACATTCTCCGCACGCTTTACCCGTTCACTATGCACTGGAGCTTCTGGAGGCCTGCGTTGAATATGCCCAGACCATCTCAGATGATGTTGGACAAGCTTCTCTTCAATTGATGCTATCCCAACTCAATCTATATTAGAAAAAAAGATCAATTTTTTACCAGTAAAACAGCAGGAGAGACTCCTACCATTCAGCAGGAGAGACTCCTACCATTGCTCCATTAAATTAGGTATATACAAGGTACATTTACATGGCGTTGGCGCCAGGAGAAGTAAAAGGAGTGTAAAATAAAGTATCAAAATGAGTTACACAGAAAGAGAGGAGGCAAAGGTTTGTAAAAGCCTAGCAAGGTCTGGTTTCACCCTAAAGCACAGGATATCAAGGTCTTCCTTGAGTGCACGATGCCAATCTTGTCTTGAAGCTAGACACCCTCAAAATAGCATATGTTCCTTTGTTTCCAAATGTTCTAGGTAGATAAAATCATTATCTCTTTGAACATGGGGCAGAGCCAGGTCGAAAAGGAGCGGTCCATCATTTCCTGCATCTGGAGATTATGATTCCAGGATATCCCAAGAACAGACCACCAGCTTGTACTGAAATCACACCAAAAGAAAATGTGTTTGTATGTCTCCAAAGTTTGGGAGTTGTAGAGATACATGCATGATCACTACCAATTTGGAAATGTCTCCCGAGCAGCATATCTTTGGTGTTGACTTTGTCCATGAATATTAGCCATGCAAACACTTTATGTCGTTGAATGCATTTTGTTTTCCATATGGCAGTGATGTACTCAGGAGCCTGACAGTTTCTGAAAGAGAATTTATAAAATTTTTGAGGGTCTATAAACAGCGTCCCCCCAACAGAGAATCCATTCATCAGTTTCCATAGGATTGAGTTGACGGTTGTTGATTACTGCTATCAAAGAGTCTAGCTCAGTTCTTGCTTCCATAGATAGGGGTAGTGCAAAGTGCACCTCTGGATGACGGTCACGGTGGAAATCAGCTAAGGAGAGATCCTCATTATGGGCAAAGGTGAATAGATGCTGATGAGAATTCATAATCATTTCATTTTGGTGCCAAAGATCCTTCCAGAGAAGAATTGTATCTCCAGCAGTAGGAATGCACGTAGTGATGCCTCTGTAAATATCCGCCAAAGAGAAAACATCCCTCCACCAGATGGAGCCACACCATTTTTTTGCATGGGGTGGTTTTTTAGTATTTTTTCAAATTTACTATTCATAAGGGGTGCGTGTGGAACCATGTTCACCAAATCCGCGTCCAACTAACAAATGGCTATATAAATTGGTAACATTATCTAATAGCCAAGCATGCTTAATAATATATCCAGCAACTGACTATATAATACTACCATGTCATCAAGAGCTAGCAATACCATTCATCGTATACTGTAGGGTGGGTTAAAGGTTGACTCTTAGGCTAGTGATTTTTTCACTTTCTCTCTTTCTCTTTCCTCTCATTTACTCATTTTACCTAGGGGCACGTGTAGGGGCTGGCTCTTACATTAGAGCAAGTATAATATGGTGACGTAGACAGGCTGTAAAACTTTAAATAATTTTTTTGCTTAGTTGGTAGAGAGAGAAGAGAAGTGGGCTACAAACTAACAACCAACTGAAACACGTGCTGCTAGAGAGTTCGTGAGAGAGGTAGGTGAGCCATGTTTTAGTAAACTAGTACTTATTTACATCTAGCTATTATCTTGCCAGCTATAAACTTGACTATAGATGAGATGGCAGCATCATATAGACAGCAGCTGGCTGTATTATTAACCATGCTCTTAGGCTACCCATAGTGACAGTAGCATAATATGGCATGGTCCCAGACCATGTAGTAGCCGCCCCATCCACCGCTGCCTCCATCTGTAGGGGTAGTCGGTTAATCCCACACAATCCTGGAAGGGCCCTAAGAGGACCCTGACCCCGACCCTGCCGTCACTACCCCCATCCGCCGCGGCCTCCACCTGCAGGGGTAGTTGGTTAATCCCACACAATTCTGGGAGGGCCCTTTTCCTGCCACCCTAGACATGAAGGTTTAACACAGTGATATATACATATATATATATATATATATGTATATATATATATATATATATATATATATATTAATGCATGTTAATAGTTTTACATATCCTTGTTTGGTCTAGTTGCATATGATGTTTCTACTAGTCCAGATACATGAGTACCTCGGGGGCTAAATAATGATGGTAGAGAAAATATGGAGTAAGTATTTTGTTTAGAATAGATCAATGTTTCTATATTTCGAATTAAACATATAAATGCTCCAAACCTTGATAACTTGACTGCTAAGCTTTTCCAACACTTCTGGTTCATGCTTATCAAAGAATAAAGTAGTTTTTCGTGGTAGAATTGACATCTCTAAGTCAAATTTTGGTACACCTTGTTGCCTTAGTGTCAAGGAGATCAAAAGATTCTAGTTGACAGACATATATGCTTACTTAATGCCATGTGTAAACTTATTACACAAGTAGTTAATAATAAAACTATTGCACAAGCATACAAAGTTAATATAGCTAGTGAAACTGCATTTGTCTAGTGGCAGATTGCACTTCATGAAGAAAAAAATGTAGATTTGAAGAAACATATGACAATATTAATCGGAATATCCCTTTTGATTTTCTAAGCATGAATAGTTTTCTTGATAGATATATATGATCATTGGATAAAGCAAATAGTTAGTCGTGGGAATGTGGCAGTGATGTATAATATTCAATTAGGGCCTTATTTACACAAGTAAAAAAGTGACCACCTCTTAGCTTTTTTAAAATGATTATTTTGATGTTTTGCAAACTTTGTTGGGGAGAGCACAACAAGGGTAAAGCATGGTGTGGCGCCTAATCTAATAAAGTAGGTTTATCCACTTGTTTTTAAGCTGATTTGGATAGTGCGAGAAACCTTAAAGTTATTTTGTGCTATTATGAACACTTTTATAGTTTAAACATTAACTTTCACAAACTAAAATATGATATTTTGGCAAGGCTAGTAAAAATATGGGAGGTTATATAAGCACTTTACTTATGCATAGTGTATGTTAGCTATGAAGCATCTAGTTATTCCTGTTAATAATGCTAGATTAGAAGCAATGAATGGAAAAACTGAGGAAAAGGTGGAAAGTGAACTCGGAATCTTGCAAGGAAAATTTCTATCTTATAGTAGCATATTAGCATAAATGATATCTTCCATAAATAATATACCTTATTTATTTATTTTTTCTCTGTTTGAATTGCCTTAAGGTCCTTGAGGGAGTCCTGGACTAGGGGGTGTCCGGATAGCCGAACTATCATCATTGACCGGACTCCAAGACTATGATGATACAAGATTGAAGACTTTGTCCCGTGTCCGGATGGGACTTTCCTTGGCGTGGAAGGCAAGCTTGGCGATACGATATGTAGATCTCCTACCATTGTAACCGACTCTGTGTAACCCTAGCCCTCTCCGGTGTCTATATAAACCGGAGGGTTTTAGTCCATAGGACGAACAACAATCATACCATAGGCTAGCTTCTAGGGTTTAGCCTCCTTGATCTCGTGGTAGATCCACTATTGTACTACTCATATCATCAATATCAATCAAGCAGGAGTAGGGTTTTACCTCCATTGAGAGGGCCCGAACCTGGGTAAAAACATCGTGTCCATTGTCTCCTGTTACCATCCGCCTAGACGCACAGTTCGGGACCCCCTACCCGAGATCCGCCGGTTTTGACACCGAAATTGGTGCTTTAAGTGAGAGTTCCTCTGTGCCGTCGCAATCAGGAAGGATGCCTCTTCCCGTCTTTAAAGATGGTACCGTTGCCAAAGGAGCCTTGGCCACCGGCCAAACTATCCGGCTAGGTGGTTTTCTTATGACCGCCTGTTCGGCCGCCGCTTCGACAATGACCTCTCGGGTCATCAAAAGCGATCTTCACGTCAACTCGGAACTCTCCGAGCAGCTTGATCCGATGGAGCTTTCCTCCGTAAACGAGCTCTTGGATCGCATCGCAGCCCTGGGAGTCGCTACAGACTACGATCAGATTGGGCTTAAAACCGATCTGAGAGAGATCAACTCTCCCCAGGCTACCCACCACGTTGCCGTGGTAGAGGAACAGCGCGGCGACTTATATTAAAGACCAGTTATGTCCGGATTCCTGATCCCTCCTTGCCGGATTCCCACAGAGGGACGGACGTCAGTCAAGTACTGAACCTAAAGTCAGGCAGTGGACCAGATTCGTTGGACAACATGCAGCAATCCAAGCTTCCAAATCCGGAAACTCCTCGGCCCATGAGCCTCAGATTGGGCGGGGTTCCGAATTTAATTCCACCCGCCCACCCAAACACAAGTGATCTATCTCAAATACGGCAAGAGCCCGATGAAACAGTACATCATTACTGGGCCAGATTCCTCCTGGTTATGGACAGGATAAAGGACTGCCGTGAGGAAAGTGCAATCTTAATTTTCTGCAACAATTGCACGGACAAGGGAATCATGAACGCCATAAGTCGTTGTGAAATTACACGCTTCGCCGACCTGACGTCCATAGTACGAAATTACTGTGCGATGGAGAGTGCCTGGAAAACCAAAACCAAGTTTTGGGACCATCCGGCTCCGAACACAACCCTAGTCCGAAATAAAAAGGTGCATCATGCTCAAGCACCTGGGACAAAAACCAAAAAGCAAAACCCCCCTAAAGGGCACGGAACCGTACTGGACGGATGGCTCAGCGGACCCTGTAAAATCCATAGTACAGAGGGCGCCACTCCAACACATAGCCTTCGAGCATGTTGGATACTACGGCAGGTGGCCAAAAGTGGCG
Source organism: Triticum timopheevii (assembly GCA_963921465.1). Classification (NCBI taxonomy): domain Eukaryota; kingdom Viridiplantae; phylum Streptophyta; class Magnoliopsida; order Poales; family Poaceae; genus Triticum; species Triticum timopheevii. Next base: position 627,209,823 of record OY997268.1, read on the forward strand.
AAGAACTTCTAGCCCCAGGGAACCACCCCAACAGTACCAGTACGGTATTAACAGTCTTCGAGACTTTCGCATCAAATAATATGCGGAAACGAACACTCCGCAGCCTCGCCGAAGTCTACCAAGTAGCAACAATAAACCCATGGAGCGACACGGCTATCACCTTCAACGCCAGCGACGAACCTAAATTCCGAACAGCCCAAGCACCAGCCGCATTGGTCCTCAGTCCAATAGTGGACGGCTTTCGCCTTACTAAGGTACTCATGGATGGCGCAGTGGATTAAACCTCATCTACGAAGAAACCCTTCGAAAAATGGAGATAGACTGGAGCCGCATTGAGCGAAGCAACACAACCTTTAGAGGAATAATCCCTAGTCGGGAAGCACGCTGCACAGGAAAAATTACACTGGATGTGGTGTTCGGCTCGCCAGACAATTACAGGTCCGAGGAGGTCACATTCCAAGTGGCTCCGTTCAGCAGCGGATATCACGCTTTATTAGGGCGAGAGGCATTCACAATTTTTCAAGCTATACCCCATTACGGGTACATGAAGCTTAAAATGCCCGGGCCCAATGGAATCATCACTCTTGCCAGTGATCCGGACATAGCACTCCGCGCCGAGAATAAGACAGCCGCACTAGTCCTAGAGGCACTATCCGAAGCCCTAGCGGCAGAGGAACTCACTACGCTGCACTCCACGGTGAACAGGGACGATGTGATACTCGATAAGAGATCCATGTCCACCTCTTTTAAGCCAGCGGACGAAATAGTCAAATTCCAAGTCCATCCAACGGACCTCACAAAGACGGCCTCCATTGGGGCACAACTAAACCCTGATGTAGACGCCGCGCTATGAGAATTCCTTCGGGAAAATTGGGACATCTTTGCCTGGCACCCTTCAGATATGCCAGGAATCCCACGCAGGTTGGCAGAACACATCCTAAACATACTAAAAGGATTCAAGCCAGTCAAACAGGCTCTTCGGCGATTTTCCGAACCCAAAAGACAGGCAATGGGAGAGGAGCTAGCCAAACTATTAGAAGCCGGATTCATCAGAGACATAAAACATCCGGACTGGCTAGCAAACCTGGTAATGGTACCAAAAAAGGACAAATCCTGGTGCCTATGTGTCGATTTTAAAGACCTTAACAAGGCTTGTCCAAAGGATCCTTTCCCCCTTCCCTGCATCGATCAAATCATCGATGCTACCACAGGGCACGACTCATTGTGCTTCGTCGACGCATACTCCGGCTACCATCAAATCAAGATGGCGGAGACAGACCAAGCCGCAACGGCATTCATTACTCCATACGGACCATTCTGCTTCAACACAATGCCCTTCGGGCTCAAAAACGCTGGCGCAACATATCAGCGCATGATTCAGACATGTCCGGCGACCCAGATCGGCAAAATAGTGGAGGCATACGTAGACGATGTGGCCGTCAAGACCAAACACGTCAAAACTCTAGTAGAAGATTTGAGACTCACATTTGACAACCTCCAAGCATATGATATTAAGCTCAACCCGAAAAAATGCGTGTTCCGCGTACCAGCCGGAAAGCTCTTGGGCTTCATTGTATCCGGTAGAGGAATTGAAGCAAACCCAGCCAAGATCCGAGCTCTGTCACAGTTGGATATTCCAAAAGACTTCAAACAAATACAAAAATTGACTGGATGCGTGGCGGCTCTAAGCCGCTTCATCTCCCGCTTAGGAGAAAAGGCATTACCCCTTTATCGCCTCCTCCGGCGCACCGAACACTTTGAATGGACGGATGCTGCCACGGCCGGACTCGAAGAAATAAAGGCCATATTGGCAACAAATCCGGTCCTGGCCGCGCCCAACTTGAGCGAACCAATGTTATTATACATCGCGGCAACACATCAGGTTGTAAGCGCGGTGCTCATCGTCGAACGAGAAACAGAAGGACACAAATTCCCTCTTCAAAAACCAGTGTACTACGTATCCACTGTCTTAACTCCATGCAAGTCCCGGTATCCAAATTATCAAAAGATAGCTTGCACGGTGTTCATGGCATCCCGGAAGCTGCGACACTACTTTCAAGAGTGTTCGATAACAGTAGCCTCCGAAGTACCTCTCAACGACATCATAAACAACCGCGATGCAACGGGCAGGATTGCAAAATGGGCGATTGAGCTCTTACCATTCGACATAACCTACAAACCACGGCGAGCTATAAAGTCACAAGTTTTGGCTGACTTCATCGCTGAATGGACCGAAGCCGAACTCCCTAAAGAGTACGGCGCATACTCCAATTGGATCATGCACTTCGATGACTCCAAAATGTTGGCCTGCTTGGGGGCTGGCGTCGTCTTGACGTCCCCAACCGGAGACACAGTCCAATACATACTTCAGATAATGTACACAGACTCCAACAATGCAGCCAAATATGAGGCCCTTCTACACGGTCTTCGGATGGCAATCTCCATGGGCATTCAACGCCTAGAGGTCCACGGGGATTCAAACCTCGAAATATCCCAAGTAAATGGAGACTTTGACGCCAAGGATCCGAAAATGGCAGCCTACCGTAACGCCGCCCTAAAAATGTCAGCTCGGTTCGAAGGACTCGAATTCCACCATGTAGCCCGGGATAATAACCAGGCGGCCGATGTGTTGGCACGCATCGGCGAAAAACGCGACGCCGTCCCTCCAAACATCTTCCTGGAGCGGCTCTTTAAGCCATCCGTATTATGGAAAGAGGAGTCTGGAAACAACAACCCGGAACCAACCGTACATCCCAACATCGAACATTCTGACACAATCGGTGGCTTAGCCAATGAAATAACACCTTCAGCCCACGAAATAATGGCAGTCATTGCCCCGTGGATGGAACCATTCCTAGCCTACTTAATTAGGCAGGAACTCCCCGAAGACCAAAATGAGGCCCGCTGCATAGTACGGCGATCTAAGGCCTACAAGGTCCATGAGGGAGAGCTTTATAAGAAAAGCACAACCGGAGTCCTTCAAAGGTGCATCTCCGAAGAGGAAGGGCGAAATCTTCTGGCTGAAATTCACGCCGGACTCGGCGGGCAGCACGCCGCAGCCTGGGCCCTTGTAGGCAAGGCCTTCCATACAGGATTTTATTGGCCGACGGCCCGGGCATATGCTCAGGACTTAGTCCAACGATGCATCGGTTGCCAGCTCTTTGCTAATCAAAGCCACATGCCACCCACCGCCCTCAAAACTATACCCATCACCTGTCCGTTCGCGGTCTGGGGGCTTGACATGGTTGGCCCCCTTAAAGGGGGAACCCACAAGCAAAAATACCTATTGGTCATGGTGGACAAATTCACCAAATGGATAGAGGCCAAGACAGTTAAAACGGCCGAATTCGGACCTATGATAGACTTCATATCTGGGGTGGTACACCGTTATGGCATCCCCCATAGCATCATCACTGATAACGGCATGAACGTCACGGCCGACGAGGTTAAACTCTGGTGCAAAACTATGTGCATCAAGCTCGACTACGCTTCAGTCTATCACCCTCAAACTAACGGTCAAGTCGAACGAGCAAATGGTCTAATCATGAGCGGCATAAAACCCAGGTTAGTGCGCTCCCTCACGGAATCTAACACGCACTGGGTGGAGGAGCTCGACTCCGTACTCTGGGGGATGCGGACCACGCCAAACCGCACTACCGGATTCACACCATTTTTTATGGTGTACGGCGTAGAGGCAGTTTTGCCCTGCGATATAATTCATGACTCACCTCGCGTGCGCATGTACGAAGAAAGAGAAGCCGAGCTGGATTGGTAGGACAGTTTGGACGCCTTAGAAGAGGAGCGCGACGTGGCAAAAGCTCGTTCCGCATTCTATCAACAGCAGGCTTGAAGATATCAAAGCCGAGAAGTACGGGCCAAAACTTACAATGTTGGCGAATTAGTTCTATGCCTGCCGGACAAGAAAAAGGACAAACTCAAGCCCAAATGGGAAGGTCCCTTCATCATCGACCAAGTCCTGACCGGCGGAGCATACCGTCTATGAAACGCATCGGACAACCGACTCGAGCCGAACCCATGGAACGCAGCCCGTCTCCGAAGGTTCTACGCCTAGCACCGGACTCAGAGTTCGTCTCCTTCCTCCGTCCACATTTTATACTTTAGCTGTCTTTTGTTTTTCTCTCTCTTCCTCCTTTTTTTGTAAAGCCTTTGAGGGCTGATCTGCGCATTGTGCGCACACACTTGACGTGCAGCTCGCACTCATTATACCTGGGGGCTTCTTTAACAGAAGCTTATTTATAAGGGCTTCACGCCCAAAAGATGTGTCACACTTCCGCATGTACCTTTCATTCACCATTATATGCATCGATATGACTTAAGTTTTGGCCAAGCTGGGTTGCCTGGCTCCTGTGCTTACCCCTACGTTCCCGATTGTTCGGCTAGGAGGTAAAGGGAGCACCTCTGTGATTGTTACTGCCGGGTCAGCCGGATGTGTACCTCAGACTGGGTGAAGCCGAAAGCTAGCGTTCTTAAGGGAATATTCGGTCGGTGACTTGAAATATGATTTCTTACTTATTTATTTATCTGCCCCCAGACGCTTTTTTTCTGCTCTTTTCGCAGTCCGGACATGCACTTTAGGGCATGCCTCCCAGGGAAAGGAACCCCTAACGGAACTATTCTCCCTGGAAGATGTTTCTTACTAACCATGTAATATAACATAACTAGTTGGGCACTTGTCTGATAAAGCACTAATGACCCCTACGCCTGGTCTCCATGCATGCCCCGATTTTTACATAACCATGAGGGTATTCGGACACACTCCGGACTGTTGGGTCCAGAGGTTGAAGCGAACAGGTCCGCAAAGACAAACAATCTACGATCCGGCTAGAAGGCATTTTACATGTCATTTTAAATTACATTGTCAACTTGACTGATTGTACTCCTCTTCAATCCCGTCTAACAGGCTGCCTAGTTTACAGTCCCGTTGGGAATACATAGCGGCCAACTCTACTTGGCCGTACATTAAGCTCACAGGGATCTCCTTCCCATCAGGCCCCACAGGTCCAACCTCGGATGTGGTTCGGATCAGCCTTCGTGTACCGCGTCTTCACCATGGCCCAGGCCTCCCTGGCGCCTTGACGGCAGGCCGATATCTTCCACAAGCGGAAGCGCTGCCGTGCTCCCTGAAGCTTCTCCGCAAGCCCTCCAAGACCCTCGGGTAGGGAGACGGATGGCCATAAGGCCTGGGCGACGCTGCTCATCGCCTGTCGAACACGTTCGTGCAGTTGCAGCAGCTCGGGAAGTAGGTCACCCGTTGAACCGGGCATTTCCTCCGCAGGACGACCTGTGAGCACACCTACAGACACATTTCTGTCAATCGACTTCCTCGCTGAACTCTTCTTTTTCAAAAGAGTTTGCTCAAGCACTTACTGTAAATGCCGCGATGAAGCCGCCGATTCTCCTTCATGGAGTCAGACAGCTGGACCCGAACATCTTTTAGTTCTTCACCCAGCTGTGTGTTGGCATCTTGGAGTTTGTTCCTCTCCTGCTGCACCCTCATAAGAACCTTCTCGCCGGCCTTCAGCTGGCGCAGTAGATGTTGCTTGTCCGGATCTAGTCCGGCACCATCTGCAATATTATTGTCAGACTTATACATACGCCGCACTTCATAAAAGGCTTATCTTTTCGAAGTATGCATTACCAGAGGGGGTCTCTTTGGCTCCCCCCGCGGCGGCTAGTGCGGCCTCAAGTTGGGCCTTGCACTCTTGAAGCTCCTGGGACAGGTGGGTATTCTTCTCCGTAAGATCCTGCATAACAAATGATCCTTAAATCAGTTATTCTAACTATTTTAAGTCTCGGGGGCTACTGGCATATATAACTATTAAAATTCCTCACCCGTATGTCTTTCACATACTGCTCCGTGGCTCTGGTTAGACCATCTCGAGCGGCACGCAGGTGCGCGTCTCCCGCATTAAAGGCATTCAGTGCCTCCGGGGAGAAACACGCATCACGAAGAACTGTCCGGCGGCGCCTGCGATTCATGGCGCTCTCCACCTCAGACCTGGTGGCGGACAGCCTGTCGGCATCCTCCATTGGAGGAGCATCTGGCTCATGCCTTGTGTTCGCCTCCCCCTCCGGACCAGGCGTTGGAGCATGGCTGAAGGAGGCTTGATTGGCAACCTCTCCGGACACTGTCCGGCGAGCGCTCTTTCTCCTGGAAAAATCATGAAAGTTAATATACCTCCTAGGAATCTTTCCCTTAAAAACGATGGTGCGCCGTACCATTGCGGCGATGTTTTGATTCGCGCGGCACTCCTCTTCCGCCTGCTCGGCCGAACTGACCCTTGTTGGTCAGCCGCCGTGGGTTCGGCTTCCCGCCTTAAAGGCGCCTCCTGCGAAGCATCATTGGTATATGGTGGTCAAAAATGAGCATGGATAAGCAATGATGTCAGGACATAGTTACCTGGGAAGCCGGAGTTAAACCGGGGTAGTCGGTCGTAATGGCGACCAAAGCATTGTCCATGCTAAGTTGGTGGAACACCCCATCGATCAGCTCCACCTTTATGTCCGGATCCTCTTCGGAGGCCGGATCAAGGGATCGTCCCGGATCCTCGGGCTGTGGAGTCAGGCTGTGTATGCCCTCTATGTCCCGACGCAGCTCCTGCGTCAAAATCACAAAGTGAGACACTTAACTTTGGGAATATGGATCAGATAGATAAACGTCCGCTTACCCAGCTCCGAGGGTTATTCATGGAGAATCCATTCAATGGACTCGCGCGAAGGAAGTCCTCTTTCTCCCCCTTGTACAAGCCGGACAGGATCTTCACGAAATCGTCAACCGATCCCGGCCCCTTGCGGCCATGACGGGTGGCGTCATCCTCCCCGTTGACATCCCACATGGGGTGGCCCCTATATTGGAGCGGCTGCACCCCTCGCATGATGCACGTTGCCATGACTCCAATCATGGTCAATCCGGAATGGGCCAGTAACCTTATCCGGCCCAACAGATATTGGACGGCCCTGTCATTCTCCCGTTGAAGGCTCCGCGGGCGCCAACTCAGGCGTTTATTCAGAGGAGCGTTGTTGAACTCCGGGAGGCCATCTGAACTGGGTCCGACAGTGGGGCGTCTTCCATATAAAACCATTCCGAAGGCCAGTCTTCGGACGCCTTCTTCAGGGTTCCAGATAGATATCCGGTCCCGGCGATGCGCCATATTTCGGCTCCGCCCACTTGATATATCGACCCCTCGTGAGAACGGGGTACGAGGCAAAACAATCTCTTCCACAGCGTAAAGTGGGCCTCGATGCCCAAGAACAGCTCGTAAAGGGCTACAAAGCCCGCGATGTGCAAAATGGAGGCAGGTGTAAGGTGGTGAAGCTGGAGTCCATAGAATTCCAGGAGCCCTCGGAGAAAGGGATGTATGGGAAATCCGAGTCCCCTTATTACATAAGGGACGAAGCATACCCGCTCTCCTTTGGAGGGATTGGGGACGCTCTCCGCCTGCTTTCCACCCTTGTAGGTGGCCAGTCCGGCTTGAACCGGAACCATGAAGGCTGGGGGAAGATATCCCTTTGCTTGGAGCGTCACTAGCTCGCTATGCGGGACTGAACATCTCCTCCAATCTCCTGGCTGAGGGCTGGGAGCGCGAGAGGAGGAGCCGCGTCGACTGTCCATGATGGAATGGATTTTTGTCAGAGGCGCTTCGATGAGTACTTGCGGAAGGAAGATGGTGTGATTTGGATCTAGATCCTCGCCTCTCTTATATGCAGCTTATTCGCGCGGCTAGGGGGTGAAACGTAAAAATACCCTGGCTTTTCACGTTGATACGACAAGTGGAAGAGGGCCATTATTGGACGTGGAAGCCAAGGAGCGCAACATTTATAAGGAAGCCGTGCACTATTCGGCAAGCACATGGAATTTGAAGGAGAACCCGCCTTGCAAAGCCGAAGACAATATACGCGCCGGACTCGTCGTCATTGAAGCCTGGTTCGGGGGCTACTGAGGGAGTCCTGGACTAGGGGGTGTCCGAATAGCCGAACTATCATCATTGGCCGGACTCCAAGACTACGATGTTACAAGATAGAAGACTTCGTCCCGTGTCCGAATGGGACTTTCCTTGGCGTGGAAGGCAAGCTTGGCGATACGATATGTAGATCTCCTACCATTGTAACCGACTCTGTGTAACTGTAGCCCTATCCGGTGTCTATATAAACCGGAGGGTTTTAGTCCATAGGACGAACAACAATCATACCATAGGCTAGCTTCTAGGGTTTAGCCTCCTTGATCTCGTGGTAGATCCACTCTTGCACTACCCATATCATCAATATAAATCAAGAAGGAGTAGGGTTTTACCTCCATCGAGAGGGCCCGAACCTGGGTAAAAACATCGTGTCCCTTGTCTCCTGTTACCATCCGCCTAGACGCACAGTTCGGGACCCCCTACCCGAGATCCGCCAGTTTTGACACCGACAGTCCTCTTAAGAATATAGATCTTTTGGGGAAATGCTATTATGGCAGAATAGCGATGGTGCACACAAGTACCATTTAGTTAACTCAAAAGAAGTTTGCCAACTTGATGATCATGGTGGCTAGGTGTGGTATACCTGGAGGATATGAATATACGTTCTGTTGGTTAGTGGCTTTGGAAGCATGAAAATGAGGATGGGTTGTGACAGAAACTTATTCTCGACAAGTATTGCACTAAAGAATTGTTGCGTTATTGGAAATCTAGAGCTAAACATCCCAACTTTTCATAGTTTTTTAATGGTAAGGGGTGTATTCTATACGTTATGAAGGAAGAAAGTAGAGCATGCTATCACGAAAAGATTTTTAGAAGACTTGTGGCTAGGATTCATGCCTTTTTGTAAAAAAAACCATATAATTTCAATGGAAATATACTGGTTTATATTTAAGGAGAGTTTTCTCTGTATCTATTTTTGGAGATCATTTAGAGATGGGACTTAAGATGTTAAATGTCGGAACTTACGGGAGGAAGGGTCACAGTCTAGATATATGGACTATGTGTCCTCTTCCTTGGTTATTGAAAGAAGAGAAGGGTTTAAGCGAATGCACTTTGCAGGGACGCGTGCGTGTTTACTATAGGAGACAAATTACAAGTGCGGCAGGTTGTTACTAGTCTTGACCTCTACTCCAAGCTATACAAGAGATAAGATCATATCTAAGCTAACAACCTGCCTAGGATATAAAACACACAAGCACGCACACAACCCATAGTGACACGAGTCATTTTACATGACACAAGCCTATTGTTTAACATCCTCCCTCGATATCAACATATCAAGGTTTAGATTGTTCTTGAAGGCTTGGAGTTGTCGAACTTGAAGTGGTTTAGTACAACCATCAGTCACTTGATCTTCGGTTGGGATAAGTTTTATCTCCAACAAATCTTGTGCAACTCTTTCGCGAACAACATGAAAGTCAATCTCTATGTGTCTTGTCCTTGCATGAAACACAAGATTCACAGATAGATATGTTGCACCAAGGTTATCACACCACAAATATGATACATGTGGTCTCTGAATACCCAACTCATCAAGTAGTGTTTCAACCCACATTACCTCCGCAATTGCATTGCCAAGGACTTAGTATTCTGCCTCAGTGCTGGAGCGTGAGACAGTTGCTTGTTTATTTGCATTCCATGATATGAGATTAGAACCAAGGAAAACAACAAAACCTCCTGTGGATTTTCTGTCATCTGGACATCCAGCCCAGTCTGCATCAGGGAAAGCACTTACAACAGTTGATGGAGACCGTTCCCTTGGATGTATCTCAATATCATTTTTACAGTTGCCAGTGCAAAGAGGTGGGTGTATGCAAAAGCTGACAGACCTTATTAATAGAAAATGATATATCAAGTCTTGTCAGTGTTAGATACTGAAGTGCCCCAACCATGCTTTGGTACCTAGTTCCTTCTTTTGGACTTAATTATTTCCCCTCATGCAATAATAGCTTTGCAGTGGTTGACATAGGTATACTAAAAGGTTTGCAATCCTTTATTCCTACATCCCTTAATATATCTGAGGCACACTTCTCTTGGGTGAGCAAAATAACATCTTGCATATTCTTTACCTCAATGCCTAAGTAGTGCAACTCTCCCAAGTCCTTAAGTGCAAATTCACTTTTTAAGTTCCTTAACAAGGTTGAGGCAACTTCTTGTGAAGAACTAGCAACAATTATGTCATCAACATAAATAAACATAAACACTGTCACCTTCTCTTTCCTGAAGAAGAATAAAGAGGTGTCTCTCTTTGATGGACGAAAGCGAAATTGTTGTAGTTTTGTGCTTAGTTATAGTACCATGCTCTGGGTGTCTGTTTCAGGCCATATAAAGGTTTGTCAAACCTGCATACATGATGTGGTTTAGAACTATTCTCAAACCCTTGTGGATGTCGCATGTAGACCTCTTCCTCGAGAACGCCATGCAAAAACGCATTTTGTACATCCAGTTGGCAAAGACTCCATCCCCTAGAAACAGCAATGGACAGAACAAGCATGATAGTAGCACCTTTCACTGCTGGACTAAATGATTCCTCATAATCAATGCCATAGCGTTGTTTAAATCCTTTAGCTCCTAACCTAGCTTTGTATCTATCTGTTGTGCCATCAATTTTCTTCTTAATTTTATACAACCACTTAAAATCAATAATATTCCTCCCTGCAAAAAAATCAATAATATTCCTCCCTGGTGGAACTAGATGCCATATTTGATTTTCCATCAGTGCATCATAGTCAACATTTATAGCACCTTTCCAATTTTTATCACCTAATGCTTCCATCACACTTGCTGGCTCACCAGTAGTAGCAACATTTGCAAACTTAAAATTCTCCTTGTACTTGAATGTCCCATCCTTGGGTACCAATGGTTTAAAAATACCTCATTGTGAATGAGTCACACGTGTAGTTGTACTTGTGCTGGACAAAACAACAATCGCAGAAGACCCGGTTCCCGTTGGCACTCGGGATCCAACAGCTGCAGAGGATCCGACAAGAGATCTGCCTCCTCGTACTGACATAGCGAATCACCCTTGGTGACCGCATGGTCGGCGAGTCTCGGATCCACTACCCGTGGGCCAGCTAGAGGAGACCCACAAAGAAGCAACACGTGGCCATAGGACCGCAACGAGCTGTCGACGCCATCATGACACCGTGCAGTGGGCATCCCACCCAGCCGCACCGCAGCATCAAATTGCATGGCGTGGACGGCTTGGTTTTGGCACATGTAAGAGAATCCACCTTGGGATCCGTGTCTGCAGTAGGGGACCCGCCTATGTGAAATCTCTCGGGATCCATGCCCTGAATGGCGTTAGACGGATCCTCCTCATGTCTGGCACCTGTACAGCCGCACTGATTCTGCATAAAATCACAGATCTGGAAAACATCTTTCTTGTTGTTTTCGTTAGTAGCATGAGGATTATGACTATTAGCCAAATGATTATCAACATATTTATTTCCCCCATGATAGTTGGATTTAAGAGTTTCGGAGACAAAAGAAGAATTTCAGTTTGGAGGCGTTGATGCGTCTCCAACGTATCTATAATTTTTGATTGTTCCATGCTATTATATTACCGTTTTGGATGTTTATGGGCTTTACTTTACACCTTTATATCATTTTTGGGACTAACCTACTAACCGGAGGCCTAGCCCGAATTGCTGTTTTTTTGCCTATTTCAGTGTTTTGAAGAAAAGGAATATTAAACGGAGTCCAAACGGAATGAAACCTTTGGTAGCGATCTTTTTGGAACAAATGCAAACCTGGAGACTTGGAGTGGATGTCAAGCAACAAACGAGGCAACCACGAGGGTGCCCGGCGCACACCCACCCTCGTGGGCCCCTCGAGCGTCAACCGACCTACCTCCTTCACTTATATATACTCCCGTACCCTGAAAACATCGGAGAGCACCACGAAAACCTAATTCCACCACCGCAACCTTCTGTATCCGCGAGATCCCATCTTGAAGCCTTTGTCGACGCTCTACCAGAGGGGGAATCGACCATGGAGGGCCTCTACATCATCTCCAAGGCCTCTCCGATGAGTTGTGATTAGTTTACCACAGACCTTCGGGTCCATAGTTATTAGCTAGATGGCTTCTTCTCTCTCTTGGAATCTCAATACAAAGTTCTCCTCGATCTTCTTGGAGATCTATTCGATGTAACTCTTTTTGCGGTGTGTTTGTCGAGATCCGATGAATTGTGGGTTTATGATCAAGTTTATCTATGAGAAATATTTGAATCTCCTCTGAATTCTTTTATGTATGATTGGTTATCTTTGCAAGTCTCTTCGAAATATCAGTTTGGTTTGGCCTACCAGATTGATCTTTCTTGAAGTGGGAGAAGTGCTTAGCTTTGGGTTTAATTTTGCGGTGTCCTTTCCCAGTGGCAGCAGGAGCAGCAAGGCACTTATTGTATTGTTGCCATCGAGGATAAAAAGATGGGGTTTATATCATATTACATGAGTTTATCCCTCTACATCATGACATCTTTCTTAATGCGTTACTCTGTTCTTTATGAACTTAAACTCTAGATGCAGGCAGGAGTCGGCTGATGTGTGGAGTAATAGTAGTAGATGCAGAATCATTTTGATCTACTTGTCACGGAAGTGATGCCTATATACATGATCATGCCTAGATATTCTCATAACTATGCGCTTTTCTATCAATTGCTCGATAGTAGTTTGTTCACCCACCGTAATACTTATGCTATCTTGAGAGAAGCCAGTAGTGAAACCTATGGCCCCCGGGTCTATCTTTTATCATATAAGTTTGCCATCTACTTTTATTTGCATCTTTTACTTTCTAATCTATATCATAAAAATACCAAAAATATTTATCTTATCTTATTATCTCTATCAGATCTCACTTTCGCAAGTTACCGTGAAGGGATTGTCAACCCCTTTATTGCGTTGGTTGCGAGGTTCTTGTTTGTTTGTGTAGGTGCGTGGGACTTTTGAGTAGCCTCCTTGAGGGAGTCCTGGATTAGGGGGTATCTGGACAGCCGGACTATATGCTTTGTCCGGACTGTTGGAGCGTGAAGATACAAGACTCAAGACTCCGCCCTGTGTCCGGATGGGACTCTCCTTGGCGTGGAAGACAAGCTTGGCGATCCACATATTATATTTATTTCCTTGTAACTGACTCCATGTAAATCCTAGCCCCCTCCAGTGTCTATATAAACCGGAGGGTTTGGTCCTTAGAGGGACGATCACAATCATAATCATCATATGCTAGCTTCTAGAGTTTATCCTCTACGATCTCGTGGTAGATCTACTCTTGTACTACTCATATCATCAATATCAATCAAGCAGGAAGTAGGGTTTTACCTCCATCGAGAGGGCCCGAACCTGGGTAAATATTGTGTCCCTTGCCTCCTGTTACCATTAGCCTAAGACGCACAGATCGGGACCCCCTACCCAAGATCTGCCGGTTTTGACACCGACATTGGTGCTTTCATTGAGAGTTCCTCTGTGTCGTCGCCGCAAGGCTCGATGGATCGTCTCGTTGTCAAGGACAACATCACTTCTGTGGGAGCGCTGGCTATAGGCCAAACTCTCCGACTAGGCAACTTCATCATGGCCGCCCCATCAGCTGCCGCGCCGATGATGACCTCTCGGGTCATCACGCATAGCCTTCACGTCGACTTGGAACTCGCCGAACAGATGGATCCGATGGAGCTCTCCTCTCTTAATGAGCTCTTGGATCGCATCGCCACTTTGGGAGTCACCACAGACTATGACCGGATTGGGCTTATACCCGACCAAAGGGACATTAAATCCCCGCCGGTCACCCACGAGATAGCGGTAGTGGAGGAGCCACATACGGACTACCCCTCTATCTTGAGGACGAGTTATGTATGGATCACCGAGCTCCTTGAGCCGAACACCCGCTCAAGGGAAGATATGACCCAGACCGCAGACTTAGGATCGGGTATTGGGCCGGAGAAATTGGGCAGCATTCCGGATCCCGAGCTGTCAAGCCCGGGAGCTTCCCTACCCCAGGGCGTTAGATCGGATCAGAATCCAGATTCAGCTATGCCCACCCACCCATACTTAAACCCTCTATCCCATATCAGACAAGAGCCCCAAGAGATAGTACATCGCTACTGGGCCAGATTCCTCCTTCTGCTAAACAAGGTCAAGGACTGTCGTGAGGAGGACGCAGTCTCACTTTTCTGCAAAAACTGCACGAACAAAGGAATCCTTAATGCCATAAGTCGCCGTGACATAGTACACTTTGCTGACTTGGCAACCATAGTATAGAAGTACTGTGCGATGGAAAGCGCCTGGAAAACCCAAACAAAATTTTGGGATAGTCCGGCCATCACTAAAACCTCTGTCCGAGCTAAACGGGTGAACTCTCGTAAGTCAGCCGATCCAATCCCCAAAAAACCAAAGCCCACCCCAGGGCGTGGAACCGTATTGGAAGAATGGCTCAACGGGCCATGTAAACTCCACAACACGCCGAACACTACACCAACACATAGCCTTAGAGCATGTTGGATACTCCGGCATGTAGAAAAAAGTGGCGAGGATCTCCTCGTAAGCCATAAAGCAGAACAAAGTCCTGCCAAGGGAAACATCGCGGTGCTAACAGTCTTCGAGACTTTCGCCTCAAATAATAGGCGCAAGTGAGCTCATCGAAGCTCCGCTGAAATCTGCCATGTGGCAAAAATAAACCCGTGGAACTTACACTACTATAACTTTCAACGCCAGTGATGAACCTCAATTCCAGACAGTCCGGGAACCAGTCGCTTTGGTCCTTAGCCCAATCGTGGACGGCGGAAGCGGATTAAACTTATTCTACGAAGAAATACTCAGCAAGATGGGAATGGATAAAAACCGCATTGAGCAAAGCGGCACAACCTTTAGGGGAATCGTCCCTAGTCGGGAAGCGCGGTGTGCGGGAAAAATCACACTCGATGTGGTATTCGGCACCCCGGAGAATTACAGGTCCGAAGAAATCACATTCCAAGTGGCTCCTTTCAGCAGCAGATACCATGCCCTTTTAGGGCGGGACGCGTTTACAAGCTTTCAAGCTATACCCCATTACGGGTACATGAAGCTTAAAATGCCCGGACCCAATGGAATCATCACTCTAGCCAGTGATCCGGACATCACACTTCACGCTGAAAACAAACCGCAGCACTAGCCCTGGAAGCATTATCCGAAGCCCTAGCATCCGAAGAACTAACAACGCTGCGTGCCACCATGGACAGGGACGACGTGATACTCGATAAGCGACCCAAGTCCACCTCATTTAAACCTGCAGACGAGATAGTCAAATTCCAGGTCCATCCAACGGACCCCACGAAAAAAGATTCCATCGGGACACACTTGAACCCCACAATGGACGCCGCACTGCAAGACTTCCTACGCGAGAATTGGGACATTTTTGCCTGGCACCCATCGGACATGCCGGGCATCCCACGCAGACTGGCCAAACACATCCTCAATATACTAAAAGGATACAAGCCTATCAAGAAGACTCTAAGGCGGTTTTCAGAGCCCAAACGGCAGGCCATGGGGGAAGAGCTAGCCAAACTACTCGAGGCCGGATTCATCAGAGATATCAAGCATCCGGATTGGCTGGCAAATCTGGTAATGGTACCAAAGAAGGACAAATCCTGGCGCCTATGCGTCGACTTCAAAGACCTCAATAAGGCTTGCCCCAAGGATCCCTTCCCCCTCCCTTGCATTGACCAAATCATCGACGCCACAGCAGGACACGACTTGCTGTGTTTCCTCGACGCATACTCTGGATACCATCAAATAAAGATGGGGCAGAGTCCGACCAAGCTGCAACAGCTTTCATAACGGCATATGGTCCTTTCTGCTTCAACACTATGCCTTTCGGGCTTAAAAATGCCGGCACAACCTATCAACGCATGATTCAAACATGCCTGGAAAAGCAAATTGACAAAACAGTGGAGGCATATGTGGATGACGTGGTCATAAAAACAAGACATGTCAAAACCCTAATAGACGATTTGAGGCTTACGTTCGATAACCTCCGAACATACACATCAAGCTGAACCCGGAAAAATGTGTTTTCGGCGTCCCCTCTGGGAAACTGCTGGGCTTCATTGTTTCCAATAGAGGAATCGAAGCGAATCCGGCAAAAATCCAAGCTCTGTCGCAGTTGGCTATACCAACAGACCTCAAGCACATGCAGAAACTAGCTGGATGCATGGCTGCCTTAAGCCGCTTTATCTCCAGGTTAGGAGAAAAGGCATTACCTCTTTACCGCCTTCTTCGGCGCACCGAACACTTCGTGTGGACGGACGCAGCAGCAGCCGGACTGGATGAAATAGAGACCTTATTGGCCAGTAATCCAGTCCTAACAATGCCAAATATTGGCGAACCTATGGTGTGATACGTCTCCGTCGTATCTATAATTTTTGATTGTTCCATGCCAATATTATTCAACTTTCATATACTTTTGGCAACTTTTTATACTATTTTTTGGGACTAACATATTGATCCAGTGCCCAGTGCTAGTTCCTGTCTGTTGCATGTTTTTTGTTTCGCAGAAAACCCATATCAAATGGAATCCAAACGGGATAAAAACGGACGGAGAATTATTTTGGAATATTTGGGATTTTCTGGAGGAATAATCAACGTGAAACGGTGTCCGGGGTGGCCATGAGACAGGGGGGCGCGCCCTCCCCCCTAGGCGCGCTCTGGACTCTCGTGGGCCACCCGTAAGGCGGTTGATGCCCTTCTTTTGCCGCAAGAAAGCTAATTTTACGAGAAAAATCTGGGCAAAAGATTCACCCCAATCGGAGTTACGGATCTCCGGATATTTAAGAAACGGTGAAGGGGTAGAATCTGACAACGCAGAAACAGAGAGATAGATCCAATCTCGGAGGGGCTCTCGCCCCTCCCACGCCATGGGAGCCAAGGACCAGAGTGGAAACCCTTCTCTCATCTAGGGAGGAGGTCAAGGAAGAAGAAGAAGAAAGGGGGCTTTCTCCCCCTTGCTTCCGATAGCGCCGGAACGCCACCGGGGGCCATCATCATCACCACGATCTTCACCAACACCGCCGTCATCTTCACCAACATCTCCATCACCTTCCCCCATCTATATCCAGCGGTCAACTCTCTCGCAACCCGCTGTACCCTCTACTTGAACATGGTGATTTATGCTTCATATTATTTTCCAATGATGTGTTGCCATCCTATGATGTCTGAGTAGATTTTTGTTGTCCTATCGGTGATTGATGAATTGCTATGATTGGTTTGAGTTGCATGTTTTATTATTGGTGCTGTCCTATTGTGCCCTCCGTGTCGCGCAAGCGTGAGGGATTCCTGCTATAGGGTATTGCAATGCGTTCATGATTCGCTTATAGTGGGTTGCGTGAGTGACTGAAACACAAACCCGAGTAAGGGGATTGTTGCGTATGGGATAAAGGGGACTTGATACTTTAATGCTATGGTTGGGTTTCACCTTAATGAATCTTTAGTAGTTGCGGATGCTTGCTAGATTTCCAATCATAAGTGCATATGATCCAAGTAGAGAAAGTATGTTAGCTTATGCCTCTCCCTCAAATAGAATTGCAATAGTGATTACCGGTCTAGTAACGTAGTCAGTTGCCTAGGGACAATTCCACAACTCCTACCACCACTTTTCCACACTCGCTATATTTACTTTATTGCATCTTTATCTAAACAACCCCTACTTTTTATTTACGTGTTCTTTATTATCTTGCAAACCTATCCAATCACACCTACAAAGTACCTCTAGTTTCATACTTGTTCTAGGTAAAGCGAACGTGAAGCATGCGTAGAGTCGTATCAGTGGCCGATAGGACTTGAGAGAGTATTTGTTCTACCTTTAGCTCCTCGTTGGGTTCGACACTCTTACTTATCGAAAGAGGCTACAACTACCCCGTATACTTGCGGGTTATCAAGACCTTTTTCTGGTGCCGTTGCCGGGGAGTCATAGTGTGGGGTGAATATTTTCGTGTGGGCTTGTTTGCTTTATCACTAAGTAATTTTTATTTGATGTTCTTAGTTGTTCTCTATCTTTTGTTATGGATATGGAACGCAAAATACCAAAAAAAATTAGGTGTACTTGCTACTCATGGAGATGGGGTAACTCCTAAAACCCTCGATTCTCATTATGCGAAAGATATTATGTACTACTTTGATAATCCTGAGAAAACCCCATTCAAATTTATAATGGGAGACACGTTGGATCAACGTGAATACTTTAGGGATTATCGCTCGACACAAAAAGGGAAACTATTATGGGATCACTTTATTATGTTGCGTTGGTATGCCTGGAATCTATGCTTGAGATATGATATTACTTGTTGCTCTAGGATGAAGGCTCCACACCTTCCCTTTTCATGCAAATTTAATTATAATAAAACCTTAGCTTCTTATGCTAATGGTATATATGATTACTATGATGTGGAACAAATAGAAGAATTTGTTGCTTTTAAGGCTGCTTATGAAATTGAATCTTTGTTTGAAAAGTATGAAGCTTTAGATGATGATGCTTATAGGCCTGAAAATCTTGCTATACTTAGATATTGTTATGAAAATTATGAATACAATTACTATATTAATGCATTTCTTGAGAAAGTCTCCGCTGTCCAAGAAGAGATTAATATTTTGCAGGAAGATATGGAAGAAGAAATTGATGAAACTGTGAGCTCATTGGATGAAAAAGATGATGAGGAGAGCGAAGAACAAAAGGAGGAAGAGCGGATTAGCTACCCGTGCCCACCTTCTAATGAGAGTAACCCTCCAACTCATACATTATTTAATTCCCCTTCATGCTTACCGAAGGATGATTGCTATGATCCCTTGAATTTGTTTGAAATATCCCTTTTTGATGATGCTTGATATGCTTGTGGCCAAGATGCCAATATGAATTATGCTTATGGAGATGAACTTGCTATAGTTCCTTATGTTAAACATGAGATTGTTGCTATTGCACTCACGTATGATAGTCCTATTATCTTTCTGAATTCTCCCTACCACACTTTATCGGAGAAGTTTGTGCTTATTAAGTGATGGGTTGCCTTTTACCATTGCATATGATGATTTTGATGAATGTAATATGCATGTGCTTGCTGCTCCTACTTGCAATTATTATGAGAGAGGAACTTTGTCTCCACCTCTCTATGTTTCCAACACGATAGAATTGCAAGAAACTGCTTATACTATGCATTGGCCTTTACTATGTGTGCATGAATTGTTCTTTTATGACATGCCGATGCATAGGAAGAGAGTTAGACTTCGTTGTTGCGTGATATATGTTACTTTGTTCTCACTACTAAATTACAAATCATTGTTAATTAAAATTGGCTTTGATATACCTTCGGATCCGGGTGGATTCATCACTTGAGCACTATATGCCTAGCTTAATGGCTTTAAAGAAAGCGCTGCCAGGGAGACAACACGGAAGTTTTAGAGAGTCATTTATTTATGTTTAGTGCTTTTGTATAGTTTAAAAACACAAAAATAAAGAGGGGAACCTAAAAACTTTTCAAAAAGGAAAGTGAAAGTGAGAAAGACAAGCATTGTTGAAGTGGGAGCTAGCCTTGAACTTTGTTCATGCTCACAAAAACTTTGTGAATCTTGATTACAGAAACTTTTCAACAAAAATAATTACCCCTTGTATAATTTCATTGTATTATAAAAATAATGTGCTAAGGTTTGCCTTTAGGATGTTTACAATGCTTGTTGGTTTGTACGGTGCAGGACAGAAACTTTGGCTGTAGTGCGCGATTTTACATTTTTAACTCGAATGTCAACTGGTTCTGATTCCTTTTGCACTATCTTGCTATACAACTTGTTTATTTTTCCTAATTTTGGTAGAATTTGTGGGGTACCATAAGTATGGTGGATGTTCAGATTTCTATAGACTGTTCTGTTTTTGACAGATTCTGTTTTTGATGCATGGTTTGCTTGTTTTGATGAATCTGTCAATTTATATTAGTGGATTAAGCCATGGAAAAGTTATATTACAGTAGACACAATGCAAAAACAAAATATTAATTGGTTTGCAACAGTACTTAGAGTGGTGATTTGCTTTATTATACTAACGGATCTTACCGAGTTTTCTGTTGAAGTTTTGTGTGGATGTAGTGTCTAATCGAGGATATCTCGATATGAGGAAAAGGAAGAGAGGCAAGAGCTCAAGCTTGGGGATGCCCGAGGCACCCCAAGTAAATATTGAAGGAGACTCAAGCGTCTAATCTTGGGGATGCCCTGGAAGGCATCCCCTCTTTCTTCAACAAGTATCGGTATGTTTTCGAATTCGTTTCGTTCATGCATTATGTGCAAGTCTTGGAGCGTCTTTTGCATTTAGTTTTCATTTTTATTTTATGCACCATGCTGGTATGAGATAGTCCTTGGTTGACTTATATAATGCTCATTGCACTTCACTTAAATCTTTTGAGTGTGGCTTTATAGAATGCTTCATGTGCTTTACTTATATCATTTGAAGACTGGATTGCCTGTTTCTCTTCACATAGAAAACCGCCATTTGTAGAATGCTCTTTTGCTTCACTTATATTTGTTAGAGCATGGGCATATCTTTTGTAGAAAGAATTAAACTCTCTTGCTTCACTTATATCTTTTTAGAGAGATGACAGGAATTGGTCATTCACATGGTTAGTCATAAAATCCTACATAAAACTTGTAGATCGCTGAATATGATATGTTTGATTCCTTGCAATAGTTTTGCGATATAAAGGTGGTGATATTAGAGTCATGCTAGTTGGTGGTTGTGGATTGTAAAGACACTTGTGTTGAGGTTTGCAAGTCCCATAGCATGCACGTATGGTAACCGTTGTGTGACAAATTTGAAGCATGGGGTGTTTCTTTGATTGTCTTCCTTATGAGTGGCGGTCGGGGACGAGCGATGGTCTTTTCCTACCAATCTATCCCCCTAGGGGCATGCGTAGTAGTACTTTGCTTCGAGGGCTAATAAACTTTTGCAATAAGTATATGAGTTCTTTATGACTAATGTGAGTCCATGGATTATACGCACTTTTACATTTCCATCATTGCTAGCCTCTTCGGTACCGTGCATTGCCCTTTCTCACCTTGAGAGTTGGTGCAGACTTTGCCGGTGCATCCAAACCCCGTGATATGATACGCTCTATCACACATAAGACTTCTTATTGTTGGAAATATGCCCTAGAGGCAATAATAAAAGCATTATTATTATATTTCTTTGTTCATGATAATTGTCTTTATTCATGCTATAATTGTATTATCCGGAAATCGCAATACATGTGTGAATAACAGACACCAACATGTCCCTAGTGAGCCTCTAGTTGACTAGCTCGTTGATCAATAGATAGTCATGGTTTCCTGGCTATGGACATTGGATGTCATTGATAACGGGATCACATCATTAGGATAATGATGTGATGGACAAGACCCAATCCTAAGCATAGCGTGAGATCGTGTAGTTCGTTTGCTAGAGCTTTTCTAATGTCAAGTATCTTTTCCTTTGACCATGAGATCGTGTAACTCCCGGATACCGTAGGAGTGCTTTGGGTGTATCAAACGTCACAACGTAACTGGGTGACTATAAAGGTGCATTACAGGTATCTCCGAAAGTGTCTGTTGGGTTGACACGGATCGAGACTGGGATTTGTCACTCCGTATGACGGAGAGATATCACTGGGCCCACTCGGTAATGCATCATCATAATGAGCTCAAAGTGACCAAGTGTCTGGTCACGGGATCATGCATTGCGGTACGAGTAAAGTGACTTGCCGGTAACGAGATTGAACGAGGTATTGGGATACCGACGATCGAATCTCGGGCAAGTAACATATCGATTGACAAAGGGAATTGCATACGGGGTTGATTAAATCCTCGACATCGTGGTTCATCCGATGAGATCATCGTGGAGCATGTGGGAGCCAACATGGGTATCCAGATCCTGCTGTTGGTTATTGACCGGAGAGCGATCTCGGTCATGTCTACATGTCTCCCGAACCCGTAGGGTCTACACACTTAAGGTTCGGTGACGCTAGGGTTGTAGGGATATGTATATGCAGTAACCCGAATGTTGTTCGGAGTCCCGGATGAGATCCCGGACGTCACGAGGAGTTCCGGAATGGTCCGGAGGTAAAGATTTATATATGGGAAGTCCTGTTTCGGGCATCGGGACAAGTTTCGGGGTTATCGGTATTGTACCGGGACCACCGGAAGGGTTCCGGGGGTCCACCGGGTGGGTCCACCTGTCCCGGGGGGCCACATGGGCTGTAGGGGGTGCGCCTTGGCCTACATGTGCCAAGGGCACCAGCCCCAAGAGGCCCATGCGCCTAGGGTTTCCATGGGGGAGGAGTCCTACTAGTGGAAGGCACCTCCTAGGTGCCTTGGGGGGGAGGGAAACCCCCCTTGGCCGCCGCCCCCCTAGGAGATTGGATCTCCTAGGGCCGGACACCCCCCTTGGCCCTCCTATATATAGTGGGGGAGAGGAGGGACTTCACACCTTGGCCTTTGGTTGCCTCCTTTTCCCTCTCCAACACCTCCTCCTCCTCCATAGTGCTTAGCGAAGCTCTGCCGGAGTACTGCAGCTCCATCAACACCACGCCGTCGTGCTGCTACTGATGCCATCTCCCTCAACCTCTCCTCCCTCCCTTGCTGGATCAAGAAGGAGGAGACGTGGCTGTTCCGTACGTGTGTTGAACGCGGAGGTGCCGTCCGTTCGGTGCTAGGATCTCCGGTGATTTAGATCACGTCGTGTTCGACTACATCATCCCCGTTCTTTGAACGCTTCCGCTCGCGATCTACAAGGTATGTAGATGCATTTAATTACTCGTAGCTAGATGAACTCATAGATGGATCTTGGTGAAACCGTAGGAAAATTTTTGTTTTCTGCAACGTTCCCCAACAGTGGCATCATGAGCTAGGTCTATGCGTAGTTCTCTTGCACGAGTAGAACACAATTTGTTGTGGGCGTAGATTTGTCAACTTTCTTGCCGCTACTAGTCTTATCTTGCTTCAGCGGTATTGTGGGATGAAGCGGCCCGGACCAACCTTACACGTACGCTTACGTGAGACCGGTTCCACCGACTAACATGCACAAGTTGCATAAGGTGGCTGGCGGGTGTCTGTCTCTCCTACTTTAGTTGAAGCGGATTCGATGAAAAGGGTCCTTATGAAGGGTAAATAGAAGTTGACAAATCACGTTGTGGCTTTCACGTAGGTAAGAAAACGTTCTTGCTAGAACCCTACTTCAGCCACGTAAAACTTGCAAACAACAATTAGAGGACGTCTAACTTGTTTTTGCAGCAAGTGCTTTGTGATATGATATGGCCAAAGTTGTGATGAATGATGAATGATCTATATGTCATGTATGAGATGTTCATGCTATTGTAATAGGAATCACGACTTGCATGTCGATGAGTATGACAACCGGCAGGAGCCATAGGAGTTGTCTTTATTTTTTGTATGATCTGCGTGTCATTGAAGAACGCCATGTAAACTACTTTACTTTATTACTAAACGCATTAGTCATAGAAGTAGAAGTAGTCGTTGGCGTGACAACTTCATGAAGACACGATGATGGAGATCATGATGATGGAGATCATGGTGTCATGCCGGTGACAAGATGATCATGGAGCCCCGAAGATGAAGATCAAAGGAGCTATATGATATTGGCCATATCATGTCACTACTTTATTTAATTGCATGTGATGTTTATTATGTTTTATGCATCTTGTTTACTTAGGACGATGGTAGTAAATAAGATGATCCCTTACAAAATTTCAAGAAGTGTTCTCCCCTAACTATGCACCGTTGCTACAGTTCGTCGTTTCGAAGCACCACGTGATGATCGGGTGTGATAGATTCTTACGTTCACATACAACGGGTGTAAGACAGTTTTACACAGCGAAAACACTTAGGGTTAACTTGACGAGCCTAGCATGTATAGACATGGCCTCGGAACACGGAGACCGAAAGGTCGAACATGAGTCGTATGGAAGATACGATCAACATGAGAATGTTCACCGACGATGACTAGTCTGTCTCACGTGATGATCGGACACGGCCTAGTCGACTCGGATCGTGTAACACTTAGATGACCAAAGGGATGTCAAATCTGAGTGGGAGTTCATTATAATTTGATTAGATGAACTTAATTATCATGAACTTAGTCTAAATATTTTACAATATGTCTTGTAGATCAAATGGCCAACGTAGTCCTCAACTTCAACGCGTTCCTAGAGAAAACTAAGCTGAAAGACGATGGCAGCAACTATACGGACTGGGTCCGGAACCTGAGGATCATCCTCATAGCTGCCAAGAAAGATTATGTCCTACAAACGCTGGGTGACGCACCTGTTCTCCCTGCAGAACAAGACGTTATGAACGCTTGGCAGGCACGTTCCGATGACTACTCCCTCGTTCAGTGCGGCATGCTTTACAGCCTAGAGCCGGGGCTCCAAAAGCATTTTGAGAGACATGGAGCATATGAGATGTTCGAAGAGCTGAAAATGGTTTTCCAAGCTCATGCCCGGGTCGAGAGATATGAAGTCTCCGACAAATTCTTCAGCTGTAAGATGGAGGAAAATAGTTCTGTCAGTGAGCACATACTCACTATGTCTGGGTTACATAACCGCTTGACTCAGCTGGGAGTTAATCTCCCGGATGATGCGGTCATTGACAGAATCCTCCAGTCGCTTCCACCAAGCTACAAGAGCTTTGTGATTAACTTCAATATGCAGGGGATGGAAAAGACCATTCCTGAAGTATTTGCTATGCTGAAATCAGCAGAGGTAGAAGTCAAGAAGGAACATCAAGTGTTGATGGTCAATAAAACCACTAAGTTCAAGAAGGGCAAGGGTAAAAAGAACTTTAAGAAGGACGGCAAGGTAGTTGCCGCGCCCAGCAAGCAAGCTGCCGGGAAGAAGCCAAAGAATGGACCCAAGCCCGAGACTGAGTGCTTTTATTGCAAGGAAAGTGGTCACTGGAAGCGGAACTGCCCCAAATACTTAGCGGACAAGAAGGCCGGCAAAACCAAAGGTATATTTGATATACATGTAATTGATGTGTACCTTACCAGTAATCGTAGTGACTCCTGGGTATTTGATACCGGTGCCGTTGCTCATATTTGTAACACACAGCAGGAGCTGCGGAATAAACGGAGACTGGCGAAGGACGAGGTGACGATGCGCGTCGGGAATGGTTCCAAGGTCGATGTGATCGCCGTCGGCACGCTATCTCTACATTTACCTACGGGATTAGTTTTGAACCTCAATAATTGTTATTTTGTGCCAAGTTTGGGCATGAACACTGTATCAGGATCTCGTTTAATTCGAGATGGCTACTCATTTAAATCCGAGAATAATGGTTGTTCTATTTATATGAGAGATATGTTTTATGGTCATGCTCCGATGGTGAATGGTTTATTCTTTATGAATCTCGAGCGTAATGCTACACATATTCATAGTGTAAGTACCAAAAGATGTAAGATTGATAGTGATAGTCCCACATACTTGTGGCACAGCCGCCTTGGTGACATAGGTGTCAAACGCATGAAGAAGCTCCATGCTGATGGACTTTTAGAGTCTCTTGATTACGAATCATTTGACACATGCGAACCATGCCTCATGGGTAAAATGACCAAGACTCCATTCTCAGGAACAATGGAGCGAGCAACCAACTTATTGGAAATCATACATACTGATGTATGCGGTCCAATGAGTGTTGAGGCTCGCGGTGGCTATCGTTATGTTCTCACCCTCACTGATGACTTGAGTAGATATGGGTATGTCTACTTAATGAAACACAAGTCTGAGACCTTTGAAAAGTTCAAGGAATTTCAGAGTGAAGTTGAGAATCAACGTGACAGGAAAATCAAGTTTCTACGATCAGATCGTGGAGGAGAATACTTGAGTCACGAGTTTGGTACACACTTAAGAAAATGTGGAATAGTTTCACAACTCACGCCGCCTGGAACACCTCAGCGTAATGGTGTGTCCGAACGTCGTAATCGCACTTTATTAGATATGGTGCGATCTATGATGTCTCTTACCGATTTACCACTATCTTTTTGGGGCTATGCTTTAGAGACTGCCACATTCACTTTAAATAGGGCACCGTCGAAATCCGTTGAGACGACACCGTATGAATTATGGTTTGGGAAGAAACCTAAGCTATCATTTCTAAAAGTTTGGGGATGCGATGCTTATGTCAGGAAACTTCAACCTGAAAAGCTCGAACCCAAATCGGAAAAATGCGTCTTCATAGGATACCCTAAAGAAACTGTTGGGTATTTCTTCTACCTCAGATTCGAAGGCAAGATCTTTGTTGCCAAGAATGGGTCCTTTCTGGAGAAAGAGTTTCTCTCGAAAGAAGTAAGTGGGAGGAAAGTAGAGCTTGATGAAGTATTACCTCCTGAACCGGAAAATGGCGCAACTCAAGAAAATGTTCCTGAGGTGCCTGCACCGGCTAGAGAGGAAGTTAATGATAATGATCAAGATACTTCTGATCAAGCTCCTACTGAAATTCGAAGGTCCACAAGGACACGTTCCACACCAGAGTGGTACGGCAACCCTGTCTTGGAAATCATGTTGTTAGACAACAGTGAACCTTCGAACTATGAAGAAGCAATGGCGGGCCCGGATTCCGACAAATGGCTAGAAGCCATGAAATCCGAGATAGGATCCATGTATGAAAACGAAGTATGGACTTTGACTGACTTGCCCGTAGAACGGCGAGCCATAGAAAATAAATGGATCTTTAAGAAGAAGACAGACGCGGATGGTAATGTGACCATCTATAAAGCTCGGCTCGTCGCTAAGGGTTATCGACAAGTTCAAGGGGTTGACTACGATGAGACTTTCTCACCGGTAGCGAAGCTGAAGTCCGTCCGAATCATGTTAGCAATTGCCGCATTTTATGATTATGAAATTTGGCAAATGGACGTCAAAACGGCATTCCTTAATGGTTTCCTTAAGGAAGAATTGTATATGATGCAGCCGGAAGGTTTTGTCGATCCTAAGAATGCTGACAAGGTGTGCAAGCTCCAACGCTCGATTTATGGGCTGGTGCAAGCATCTCGGAGTTGGAACATTCGTTTTGATGAGATGATCAAAGCGTATGGGTTTACACAGACTTATGGAGAAGTCTGTGTTTACAAGAAAGTGAGTGGGAGCTCTGTAGCATTTCTCATACTATATGTAGATGACATACTTTTGATGGGAAATGATATAGAACTTTTGGACAGCATTAAGGCCTACTTGAATAAGAGTTTTTCAATGAAGGACCTTGGAGAAGCTGCTTATATATTAGGCATCAAGATCTATAGGGATAGATCGAGACGCCTCATAGGTCTTTCACAAAGCACATACCTTGATAAGATTTTGAAGAAGTTCAAAATGGATCAGTCCAAGAAAGGGTTCTTGCCTGTTTTGCAAGGTGTGTAATTGAGCTCAGCTCAATGTCCGACCACGGCAGAAGATATAGAAGAGATGAGTGTCATCCCCTATGCCTCAGCCATAGGTTCTATTATGTATGCCATGCTGTGTACCAGACCTGATGTAAACCTTGCCGTAAGTTTGGTAGGAAGGTACCAAAGTAATCCCGGCAAGGAACACTGGACAGCGGTCAAGAATATGCTGAAGTACCTGAAAAGGACTAAGGAAATGTTTCTCGTTTATGGAGGTGACGAAGAGCTCGTCGTAAAGGGTTACGTCGATGCTAGCTTCGACACAGATCTGGATGACTCTAAGTCACAAACCGGATACGTGTATATTTTGAATGGTGGGACAGTAAGCTGGTGCAGTTGCAAGCAGAGCGTCGTGGCGGGATCTACATGTGAAGCGGAGTACATGGCAGCCTCGGAGGCAGCACATGAAGCAATATGGGTGAAGGAGTTCATCACCAACCTAGGAGTCATACCCAATGCGTTGGGGCCGATCAAGCTCTTCTGTGACAACACTGGAGCTATTGCTCTTGCCAAGGAGCCCAGGTTTCACAAGAAGACAAGGCACATCAAGCGTCGCTTCAACTCCATTCGTGAAAATGTTCAAGATGGAGACATAGAGATTTGTAAAGTACATACGGACCTGAATGTAGCGGATCCGTTGACTAAACCTCTCCCTAGAGCAAAACATGATCAACACCAGAATTCCATGGGTGTTCGATTCATCACAATGTAACTAGATTATTGACTCTAGTGCAAGTGGGAGACTGTTGGAAATATGCCCTAGAGGCAATAATAAAAGCATTATTATTATATTTCTTTGTTCATGATAATTGTCTTTATTCATGCTATAATTGTATTATCCGGAAATCGTAATACATGTGTGAATAACAGACACCAACATGTCCCTAGTGAGCCTCTAGTTGACTAGTTCATTGATCAATAGATAGTCATGGTTTCCTGGCTATGGACATTGGATGTCATTGATAATGGGATCACATCATTAGGATAATGATGTGATGGACAAGACCCAATCCTAAGCATAGCGTGAGATCGTGTAGTTCGTTTGCTAGAGCTTTTCTAATGTCAAGTATCTTTTCCTTTGACCATGAGATCGTGTAACTCCCGGATACCGTAGGAGTGCTTTGGGTGTATCAAACGTCACAACGTAACTGGGTGACTATAAAGGTGCATTACAGGTATCTCCGAAAGTGTCTGTTGGGTTGACACGGATCGAGACTGGGATTTGTCACTCCGTATGACGGAGAGATATCACTGGGCCCACTCGGTAATGCATCATCATAATGAGCTCAAAGTGACCAAGTGTCTGGTCATGGGATCATGCATTGCGGTACGAGTAAAGTGACTTGCCGGTAACGAGATTGAACGAGGTATTGGGATACCGACGATCGAATCTCGGGCAAGTAACATATCGATTGACAAAGGGAATTGCATACGGGGTTGATTAAATCCTCAACATCATGGTTCATCCGATGAGATCATCATGGAGCATGTGGGAGCCAACATGGGTATCCAGATCCCGCTGTTGGTTATTGATCGGAGAGCGATCTCGGTCATGTCTACATGTCTCCCGAACCTGTAGGGTCTACACACTTAAGGTTCGGTGACGCTAGGGTTGTAGGGATATGTATTTGCAGTAACCCGAATGTTGTTCGGAGTCCCGGATGAGATCCCGGACGTCACGAGGAGTTCCGGAATGGTCCGGAGGTAAAGATTTATATATGAGAAGTCCTGTTTCGGGCATCGGGACAAGTTTCGGGGTTATCGGTATTGTACCGGGACCACCGGAAGGGTTCCGGGGGTCCACCGGGTGGGTCCACCTGTCCCGGGGGGCCACATGGGCTGTAGGGGGTGCGCCTTGGCCTACATGGGCCAAGGGCACCAGACCCAAGAGGCCCATGCACCTAGGGTTTCCATGGGGGAGGAGTCCTACTAGTGGAAGGCACCTCCTAGGTGCCTTGGGGGGGAGGGAAACCCCCCTTGGCCGCCGCCCCCCTAGGAGATTGGATTTCCTAGGGCTGGCCACCCCCCTTGGCCCTCCTATATGTAGTGGGGGAGAGGAGGGACTTCACTGTTGGAAATATGCCCTAGAGGCAATAATAAATTGATTATTATTATATTTCCTTGTTCATGATAATCGTTTATTATCCATGCTATAATTGTATTGGTAGGAAACTCAGATACATGTGTGGATACATAGACAACACAATGTCCCTAGTAAGCCTCTAGTTGACTAGCTCGTTGATCAATA
The DNA here is from genome assembly GCA_963921465.1 of Triticum timopheevii. Lineage (NCBI taxonomy): Eukaryota > Viridiplantae > Streptophyta > Magnoliopsida > Poales > Poaceae > Triticum > Triticum timopheevii. Next base: position 627,239,476 of record OY997268.1, read on the forward strand.
GATGGTTATGGTTTCCTGACCATGGACATTGGATGTCACTGATAACGGGATCACATCATTAGGAGAATGATGTGATGGACAAGACCCAATCCTAAGCATAGCACAAGATCGTGTAGTTCGTATGCTAAAGCTTTTCTAATGTCAAGTATCTTTTCCTTAGACCATGAGATTGTGCAACTCCCGGATACCGTAGGAATGATTTGGGTGTACCAAACGTCACAACGTAACTGGGTGGCTATAAAGGTGCATTACAGGTATCTCCGAAAGTGTCTGTTGGGTTGGCACGAATCGAGACTGGGATTTGTCACTCCGTGTAAACGGAGAGGTATCTCTGGGCCCACTCGGTAGGACATCATCATAATGTGCACAATGTGACCAAGGGGTTGATCATGGGATGATGTGTTACAGAACGAGTAAAGAGACTTGCCGGTAACGAGATTGAACAAGGTATCGGTATACCGACGATCGAATCTCGGGCAAGTAAAATACCGCTAGACAAAGGGAATTGTATACGGGATCGATTGAGTCCTTGACATCGTGGTTCATCCGATGAGATCATCGTGGAACATGTGGGAGCCAACATGGGTATCCAGATCCCGCTGTTGGTTATTGATCGGAGAACGTCTCGGTCATGTCTGCATGTCTCCCGAACCCGTAGGGTCTACACACTTAAGGTTTGGTGACGCTAGGGTTATAGAGATATTAGTATGCGGTAACCCGAAAGTTGTTCGGAGTCCCGGATTAGATCCCGGATGTCACGAGGAGTTCCGGAATGGTCCGGAGGTAAAGAATTATATATAGGAAGTGCTATTTCGGCCATCGGGACAAGTTTCGGGGTCATCGGTATTGTACCGGGACCATCGGAAGGGTCCCGGGGGTCCACCGGGTGGGGCCACCTGCCCCGTGGGGCCACATGAGCTGTAGGGGGTGTGCCTTGGCCTACATGGTCCAAGGGCACCAGCCCCAAGAGGCCCATGCGCCAAGAGAAGAGAAAAAGGGGAGAGTCCTAAAGGGGGAAGGCACCTCCGAGGTGCCTTGGGGAGGATGGACTCCTCCTCCCCTTGGCCGCACCCTTTCCTTGGAGGAAGGGGCAAGGGCTGCGCCTCCCCCCTCTCCCTTGTCCCTATATATAGTGGGGAAAAGGAGGATCAACTATACCTAAGCCCTGGCGCCTCCCTCTCCCTCCCGTGACACATCTCCCTCCTCCCGCAGCGCTTAGCGAAGCCCTGTTGGAATCCCGCTCCATCACCACCACGCCGTTGTGCTGCTGCTGGATGAAGTCTTCCTCAACCTCTCCCTCTCTCCTTGCTGGATCAAGGCATGGGAGACGTCACCGGGCTGTACGTGTGTTGAACGCGGAGGTGCCGTCCGTTCGGCACTAGGATCATCGGTGATTTGAATCACGACGAGTACGACTCCATCAACCCCGTTCACTTGAACCCTTCCGCTTAGCGATCTACAACGTATGTAGATGCACTCTCCTTCCCCTCGTTGCTAGTCTCTCCATAGATAGATCTTGGTGACACGTAGGAAAATTTGAATTTTTGCTACGTTCCCCAACATTCACACCTTGGCCTTTGGTTGCCTCCTTTTCCCTCTCCAACACCTCCTCCTCCTCCATAGTGCTTAGCGAAGCTCTGCCGGAGTACTGCAGCTCCATCAACACCACGCCATCGTGCTGCTACTGGTGCCATCTCCCTCAACCTCTCCTCCCTCCCTTGCTGGATCAAGAAGGAGGAGACGTGGCTGCTCCGTACGTGTGTTGAACGCGGAGGTGCCGTCCGTTCGGTGCTAGGATCTCCGGTGATTTGGATCACGTCGTGTTCGACTACATCATCCCCGTTCTTTGAACGCTTCCGCTCGCGATCTACAAGGTATGTAGATGCATTTAATCACTCGTAGCTAGATGAACTCATAGATGGATCTTGGTGAAACCGTAGGAAAATTTTTGTTTTCTGCAACGTTCCCCAACATTTATATCTTCCTCAAAACAGCCACCATACCTACCTATTGTGGCATTTCCATAGCCATTCCGAGATATATTGCCATGCAACATCCATCATCATCATATACATGACTTGAGCATTCATTTTCATATTGCTTTGCCTGATCGTAAGATAGCTAGCATGATGTTTTCATGGCTTATCCATTTTTTGATGTCATTGCTACGCTAGAACATTGCACATCCCGGTACACCGCGGGAAGCATTCATATAGAGTCATATATTTGTTCTAGTATCGAGTTGTAATATTGAGTTGCAAGTAAATAAAAGTGTGATGATCATCATTATAGAGCATTGCCCCATGAAAAAAAAGAAAAAAAAGAAAAAGAAAAGGGGCTATGTTACTATCCTTTTTCCACACTTGTGCTTCAAAGTAGCACCATGTTCTTCATATAGTGAGTCTCCTATGTTGTCACTTTCATATACTAGTGGGAATTTTCATTACAGAACTTGGCTTGTATATTCCAACGATGGGCTTCCTCAAATGCCTTAGGTCTTCATGAGCAAGCAAGTTGGATGCACACCCACTTAGTTTCTTTTGTTGAGCTTTCATACACTTATAGCTCTTAGTGCATCTGTTGCATGGCAATCCCTACTCCTCGCATTGACATCAATTGATGGGAATCTCCATATCCCGTTGATTAGCACTAGTAGAAAACGGAGCTTTAAAACCGGTTTGTAAGGGCCTTTAGTGCCGGTTATGGAACCGGCACTAAAGTGTGGGCACTAAAGCCCCCCCCCCTTTAGTGCCGGTTCGGCACGAACCAGCGCTAAAGTGCCACCATGTGGCGTGAGCTCGCGCCCTAGTATGGGGGACCTTTAGTACCGGTTGGTGTTACCAACCGGTACTAAAGGGTTTTTTTTTGAAAATTTTGGAAAAAAATTGTTTTTTTTCGATTTTTAATTTTTCTGAATTATTTGATGATTTAGTCTCTAATCACCTCTCTTAACTGCTCAAGTGTGGATCACTCATTCCAACTCATCTAACTTCCCGACCGGTCTCCCATCCCTCTCAATACTCCAGCCCGAGCATGCTTAACTTTCGGGTTCTATTCTCCTTCGTTTCCGAGTCTGCACTTGTTGTTTTCCTGACAATAGTAAGATGTCAATCCTATTAACTCTCAGGAGTTTAGCTTGAGCATGAAGTCACACATTTCACCGTTTGAGTTTGAAACTATTATTCTAAAAAAAGTAATTATTTAGTAACGCTAATATTTCTTGAATAAGTTTGACCATAGTTTGACCAAAATTCAAAAAATTGAAATAATTATTTAGTAACACTAATATTCTTGAATAATTATGTAGTAACATTAATACTTCTTGAATAAGTAGTTTGACCAAATTTAACCAATTTTTTTTAAAAAAACTGAAATTTGACCATATCTTTTTTTCCTTTTCGAATTTGAGGATTCTAAAAAATTCCAAACAGGCCGTAGGCCGTGTCCATCGGATGTGGATTTTCGTGCTGAATTTTCTGATATATTATATGTTTTTTTTTCCGACATCGTATGCAAAAGTTATAGCCATTTTACATTTTCCCTACACTTTTTGCAAAACATGTCCAAATTTAAGTTTTCAAATTTTCCTAACTAGTAGATATAGTAATATAACTACCTCTCGAAGGATTTTATTTTTTGAAGTTTTTATCATTTTCTTTTGTTTTTCAAAACTGAAATGGCGATACACGGGGGGGGGGGGGGGGTAGAGTTTGAAAATTGGCCCCTTTAGTACCGGTTCGTGGCACGAACCGGTACTAAAGGCTTGTCCCCTTTAGTAACGGTTCGTGGCACGAACCGGTACTATAGGTTAGACCTTTAGTACCGTTGGTAACACAAACCGGTACTAAAGGGGCTCGTGGGGACCCGGCCTGACGCCAGCCTGCCACTACCCCTTTAGTACCGGTTCGTGGCACGAACCGGTACTAAAGGCTCAACACGAACCGGTACTATTGATCGCAGCCACGAACCGGCACTATTGATCACATTAGTGCCGGTTTTTTTACAAACCGGCACTAATGTGCTTCACATTTGACCCTTTTTATACTAGTGTAGCCGCGTCGATGTGAGACTTTCTCCTTTTTAGTCTTCTCCACATAACCTCCATCATTATATTCTATTCCAACTATAGTGCTATATCCATGGCTTGCGCTCATGTATTGCGTGAGGGTTGAAAAAGCAGAAGCGCGTTAAAAAGTATGAACCAATTGCTCGGCTTGTCATCGCGGTTGTGCATGATGGGGGCATTTTGTGTGACGAAAATGAGGCATGGCCAAACTGTATGATTTTGTAGGGATAAGCTTGCTTTGGCCTTGTTGTTTTGAAAAGATATGATTGCTTTGTTGGTACGCTCGAAGTATTATTTTTTTATGTCAAATGATAGACTATTGCTTTGAATCACTCGTGTCTTAATATTCATGCCATGATTAGACATATTATCAAGATTATGCTAGGTAGCATTCCACATCAAAAATTATCTTTTTATCATTTACCTACTCGAGGACGAGCAGGAATTAAGCTTGGGGATGCTGATACGTCTCCGTCATATCTATAATTTTTGATTGTTCCATGCCAATATTATTCAACTTTCATATACTGTTGGAGGTCAAGGAAGAAGAAGAAGAAGGGGGGCTCTCTCCCCCTTGCTTCCGGTGGCGCCGGAACGCCGCCGGGGGCCATCATCATCACCACGATCTTCACCAACACCGCCATCATCTTCACCAACATCTCCATCATCTTCCCCCATCTATATCCAGCGCTCCACTCTCCCGCAATCCGCTGTACCCTCTACTTGAACATGGTGCTTTACGCTTCATATTATTTTCCAATGATGTGTTGCCATCCTATGATGTCTGAGTAGATTTTCGTTTTCCTATCGGTGATTGATGAATTGCTATGATTGGTTTGAGTTGCATGTTTTATTATTGGTGTTGTCCTATTGTGCCCTCTATGTCGCGCAAGCGTGAGGGATTCCCGCTGTAGGGTATTGTAATGCGTTCATGATTCGCTTATAGTGGGTTGCGTGAGTGACTGAAACACAAACCCGAGTAAGGGGATTGTTGCGTATGGGATAAAGGGGACTTGGTACTTCAATGCTATGGTTGGGTTTTACCTTAATGAATATTTAGGAGTTGCGGATGCTTGCTAGAGTTCCAATCATAAGTGCATATGATCCAAGTAGAGAAAGTATGTTAGTTTATGCCTCTCCCTCAAATAGAATTGCAATAGTGATTACCGGTCTAGTAACGTAGTCAGTTGCCTAGGGACAATTCCACAACTCCTACCACCTTTTTTCCACACTCACTATATTTACTTTATTGCATCTTTATCTAAACAGCCCCTACTTTTTATTTATGTGTTCTTTATTATCTTGCAAACCTATTCTATCACACCTACAAAGTACCTCTAGTTTCATACTTGTTCTAGGTAAATCGAACGTCAAGCGTGCGTAGAGTCGTATCAGTGGCTGATAGGACTTGAGAGAGTATTTGTCTACCTTTAGCTCCTCATTGGGTTTGACACTCTTACTTATCGAAAGAGGCTACAACTATCCCGTATACTTGCGGGTTATCATGCTGCTGTACATAGCTGCAACACATCAAGTTGTAAGCGCAGTGCTCGTTGTCGAACGAGAGGTTGATGGATACAAATTCCCGCTCTAGAAGATGGTTTATTACGTATCCACGGTCCTCACCCCATGTAAATCCTGATACCCACACTATCAAAAAATAGCATACGCAGTCTTCATGGCATCCCAGAAGCTACGACACTACTTTCAAGAATGTTCGATTACGGTGGCCTCCGAAGTACCACTCAACGATATAATAAATAACCACGACACTACGGGCCGGAATGCTAAATGGGCCATCGAGCTCCTTCCATTCAACATAACATACAAGCCACGGCGGGCCATCAAGTCCCAAGTACTAGCTGACTTTGTCGCCGAATGGACAGAAGCTGAACTCCCTAAAGAGTACGACACATACTCTAACTGGATCATGCACTTCGACGGCTCTAAAATGCTGGCCGGATTGGGAGCAGGTGTAGTCCTGACGTTTCCCACCGGAGACATGGTCCAGTACGTACTCCAAATATTATACACAGACTCCAACAATGCAGCCGAATACGAGGCTCTGTTGCGCGATCTTCGGATGGCAGTCTCTATGGGCGTTCAATGCCTGGAAGTGCGCGGGGATTCAAACCTCGCAATATCACAAATAAACGGAGACTTTGATGCCAAGGATCCGAAAATGTCGGCCTACCATAACGCCGTCCTCAAAATGTCAGCTTGGTTCGAGGGGCTCGAATTCCACCATGTGGCTCGAGAAAACAATCAGGCGGCGGATATCCTCGCCCGCATCGGTGCTAAATGCGACCCTGTCCCACCTAACATATTCCTAGAAAGGTTGTTCAAGGAATTTGTGGTATGGGAAGGGGAGTCCGGCAGCACTAGCACGGATCCGAATACACCCCCAGATTCTGAACCATCAGACATAATCTGAGGCTCCACCACCGAAATAACATCTTCGACCCACGAAATCATGGCTGTAATCGCCTTGTGGACTGAACCTTTCTTGGCCTATCTAAATAGGCAGGAGCTCCCCGAAGACCAGAATGAGGCACGTTGCATCGTGCGGCGTTCTAAAGCTTACAAAGTCCATGAAGGGGAACTCTACAAGAAAAGTGTGACCGGAGTGCCCCAAAGGTGCATCTCCGAAGAGGAAGGGCAACAACTCTTGGCTAAAATCCATGCCAGACTGGGCGGGCACCATGCCGCGGCTCGAGCACTAGTCAGCAAGGCCTTCCGTACAGGCTTCTATTGGCTGACAGCCCGAGCAGACACAGAGGACCTTGTCCAACACTACGTCGGTTGCCAGCTCTTCGCCAATCAGAGTCATATGCCCCCTACCGCTCTCCAAACAATCCCCATAACTTGGCCCTTCGTAGTCTGGGGGCTGGATATGGTCGGACCTCTTAAAGGGGGAAGCCATAAGAAAACATACTTATTGGTCATGGTGGACAAGTTCACCAAATGGATAGAAGCTAAACCAGTAAAAATGGCTGAATCCGGACCAGTGATAGACTTCATATCCGGGGTTGTACACCGATACGGCGTCCCTCACAGCATCATCATTGATAATGGCTCAAATTTCACAGCCGATGAAGTGAAAACTTGGTGCGGCAAAATGGGCATTAAGCTCGACTACGCTTCCATCTACCATCCCCAAACAAACGGCCAGGTCGAACGTGCAAACGGTCTCATTATGAGTGGCATCAAACCCAGACTAGCGCAATCCTTGACAGAGTCGGACACACACTGGGTCGAAGAGCTCGACTCCGTACTCTGGGGGCCGCGGACCACGCCGAATCGCTCCACTGGATATACACCATTTTTATGGTGTACGGCGCGGAAGCAGTACTACCCTGCGACATAATACATGATTCGCCTCGCGTACGCATGTATGAACAGAAGGAAGCCAAGTTAGATCGGTAGGATAACTTGGATGTCCTGGAGGAGGAGCGCAACGTCGCAAAAGCCTGCTCTGCATTCTATCAGCAGCAAGCTCGACGGTACCAAAGCAGAGAAGTGCGGGCCAAAACTTATAATATTGGCAAACTCGTTCTACGCCTACCGGAGAAGAAGAAGGACAAGCTCAAACCTAAGTGGGAAGGTCCCTTCGTCATTGATAAAGTTCTCACCGGAGGAGTGTACCGCTTACGTAATGAATTCGATAACAGACTCGAGCTGAACCCATGGAACGCGGCCAGACTCCGGAGATTCTACGCCTGGCGCCGAACTCAATGTTCGTCTCCTTACCCCCTCCTTTTTAATTACGCTCCCTTCCTTTTCCTTTCTCGACCTTTTTCCCTCTTCATACAAAGTATTTAATATAGTATGGACGCCCGGATCACTCCGGCCGCACTATGTGTGTAAGCAATACCTGGGGGCTTCCTATACGGAAGCTAAATATAATTACTCTCATGGCTTTTCGCCCATCACATATGCGTTCCTTTTCCATATGTGCATTTTCTTCACCATTATATGCATCGATATGACTTAAGATGTGGCCATGCTGGGTTGCCTAGCTCTTGTGTTTATGCCCTACGTTCCCGATAATTTGGCTAGGGCATAAGGGAAGCACCTCTGCGATTGTTACTGCCGGTTGAGCCGGATGTGTACCTCAGACTGGGTGAAGCCGAAAGCTAGCGTTCTCAAGGGAATATTCGGTCGGTGAACAAAAGATGTTTTCGTTTATTACAACATAAATCCCTAGAAGTTTTGTATCCCGCGTCCTTGTTCGCAGTCCAGACATGTGCATCGTCGCATGCGTACCCAGGGAAAGGAACCCCTAACGGAACTATTCTCTCTAGAAGATGTTTCTTACTATCCATGTAATATAACATAACTAGTTGGATACTTGTCTGTTCAAGCACTTATGACCACTACGCCTGGTTTCCATGCATACCCCGGTTCTGTATAACCGAGCGGGTATCCGGATACACCCCGGACTGTAGGATCCGGGGGCTGAAGCGAAAAGGTCCGCCATGACAAATGATTTTAATCCGGCTAGGGACTACTTATGTCCATTGAATTACACAGTCACTTGGACTGACTATATGCCTCCTCTATACCATCCAACAGGCTATCTAGCTTACAATCCTGTTGAGAATACTTTGCGGCTAACGCTACCTAGTCATACACCAGACTCACGGGAATTTCTTGCCCATCTGGCCCCTCCGGTCCGACTTCGGCCATATGGTTCGGGTCCAGCTTGGCGTAGCACGTCTTCACCATACCACAGGCTTCTCTTGCACCTTGTCGGCAGGCTGATATCTTCCACAATCGGAAGCGCCATCGTGCTCCTTGAAGCATATCCACAAGCTCCCCCATGCCCTTCGGTAGGAAGCTTGATGGCCACAAGGCCTGAGCTAGGTCCTGCATCACCTACCGAGCTCGCTCGTGCAGTTGTGAGAGGTCTTGCAGTAAATCTCCTGCAGACGCGGGCATCTCCTCCTCAGGGCAGCCCGTCAACATACCTACAAATAAAAATTCTTTCAATATGCTTCCTTGCCGAGTTGTACTACAGTTCGTCTTGGCACTTACTATAAATGCTGCGATGAAGCCTTTCGTTCTCCTTCACGGAGTCCGCCAGCTGAGCATGGACATCTTTTAATTCCACGTCCAGCCGGACATTGGCATCTTGAAGATTGTTCTTCTCCTGCCTAACTTGCGTAAGAACGCGCTGGCCAGCCTTTAACTGCCTTTGGAGATGTGACTCGTCATCTCTTATGACCTCCGGATTCACCCTGGGATTGTCTGTAGAATTTTCTATTAGACTTATCATACCAGCCACTTACTAACTAGTACAATTGAGACAAAAGTTACCAGATGAGGCCTTCTGGGATTCCTCTAACTTGGCAACCGTGGCCCTCAGCTGGGTCTTGCACGCCTCCAGCTCTCGAGATAATTGCTCATTCTTATCTACAAGGACCCGTGCATAGCTTGATCCTTAAAATAGTTGTTCCAACCGTCTTAAGTCTCAGGGGCTATTGCTATACATGCTTATAAAATTTTCTTACCCGTATGTCTTTGGTATACAGGTCCGTCGCTTGGGCAAGCCCGCCTTGAGCAGCTCGGATGTATGCGTCCCCCGAATTGAAAGCATTAAATGCCTCTTCGGAAAAGATGTTGTTGCAAAGTACGGCCCATCAGCGCCGGTCATTCATGGCGCTCTCTACTTCAGAATTCGTGGTGGAGAGCATATCCGCGTCCTCTGTCAGAGGACAATGTGGCATCGGCCCCGTGTCCGCCTCCTCTCTTGAAGCCGTTTCTGGAATCTGGCAGGTGGAGGCATGATTGGCAGGATCCCCGGATATAGTCCGGCTACTCCTCTTCCTACCAAGACACGAAGGGCGCTGTTACACTTCAAATACAATAATCACAGAACAGGTTTTTTCCTTACCTCGGTAGCGGCGTTTCGGCCCTAACCGCCTTCCTCTTAAGCCTGCCCGATCTGGACGCTCGTTGCCGACGGGTCCCTAGGGGCTCGGCCCCGCGCTCTGACCGTCGTCTCTGCAAAAAACGCGACACTTCAGGTGTAAGGCATGACATCAGAAAGGAGTCCTCTTCGGAGGATAGGGTCTTCGGCTTGGCTTACATGCGACGTAGGTAGCAGTCCGGGATAGTCGGTGATAATAGCCACTGAGGCGCCATCATAGCTCGCCTGGTAAAATATCCTGTCGATGAGCTCCACAATAATATCCGGATCTTCTTCGAGTCCTGGATTGAGGGTCCTTCCGGGGTCCTCTGGCTGCGGGGAAGGGCCGAAGATTCCTTCTACGGCCCTCCTTAGTTCCTTCTCGGAAATATCGAGGCAAATAATCTTAGCGAAGAGCGCCACAATAAGTGAAGTGGGGAAAGGAATAATGACTTACCCAGCTTGGGGGGTTGTACATGGAGAATCCATCCCGCGGCTTAATGTGAAGGAATTCTTCCTCTTCTCCTTTGTATAAATCAGACAATATCCTCGCCAGAGCCGTGGCAGAGTCCGGACCTTTACGGCCACAGAGGGTGGCATCATCTTCCCCGTTGAAATGCACTTCCCCCGATATTGAAGCGGCTGCACTCCTCGCATTATGCATATTGCCATAACCTCGACTATCGTCAGCCCGGATTTGGCCAGTAACTTTATCCTGCTCATCAGAAAGTGTATTTCTCTGGTATCCTTCTCTTGGGGGCCCCGAGGGCGCCAACTTCGATGTGCCTTCGGCGGAGCGTTACTGAACTTAGGGAGACTTGTCCGAACTGGATCCGGAAGGGGAACGTCATCAACATAAAACCACTCTGAAGGACTGTTCTCCGGTGCCTTCTTGGGAGTGCCGGATAGGTATCCGGTCTCGGCGATGCGCCATACTTCGGCTCCGCCCACTTGACATAGGGATTCTCCCTGGTTGTGAGGGACAAGGCAGAACAACTTCTTCCATAACCCGAGGTGAGCCTTGCAGCCTATAAATAGCTCACAAAGGGCGACGTATCTTGCTATATGCAGCACAGAGGTAGGGGTGAAGTTGTGCAACTGGAGGCCGTAGAACTCCAGGAGCCCGCGAAGAAATGGGTGGATAGGAAACCCGACGCCCCTTAGTAGATGTGGGATGAGGCATATTCGCTCCTCTGGGGAAGGATTAGGAGATCCCTCCGCTTGCTCCCCGCCATTATAGGTGGCTATTCCGGCTCGGACGGGGACCATGAACGCCGGTGGGAGAAACCCTTGGGTCTGTAACTCTATCAAACGGCTATGAGGAACTGAACACTCTTCCCAGTCACCCGGCTTGGAACGAGGAGGAGAGCGAGAAGAAGAGCTGCAGTGGACGGCCATGTTGGAATGGTTTTTCCGAAGCACTCTGTTGGATGCTTGCTCGAGGGAAGAGGATGAGGTTTGGATCTGAGAATCCCCGTCTCTTCAAATAGACGGTTAGCCCGCCGGACCGGGGGATGGCAAATGCAAAAATGCCTTGGCTCCTCGCATTCGCTCGACACGTGGAGATGGCAATTATTGAGGCACAGAAGCCGAGGAGTACGACATTGATGGGAAGCTAGACACTATTCGTCATAACAGGTATTTTGGAGTATTCAGAGATGGAACCCGCCTTGCAATGCCGAAGACAAGACTGCGCGCCGGACTCATCGTCATTGAAGCCTGGTTCAGGGGCTACTGAGGGAGTCCTGGATTAGGGGGTATCCGGACAACCGGACTATATGCTTCGTCCAGACTGTTGGAGCATGAAGATACAAGACTCAAGACTCCGTCCCGTGTCCGGATGGGACTATCCTTTGCATGGAAGACAAGCTTGGATCCGGATATTATATTTCTTTCCTTGTAACCGACTCCATGTAAACCCTAGCCCCCACCGGTATCTATATAAACCTTAGGGTTTGGTCCTTAGAGGGACGATCACAATCGTAATCATCATAGGCTAGCTTCTAGGGTTTAGCCTCTACGATCTCATGGTAGATCTACTCTTTTACTACTCATATCATCAATATCAATCAAGCAGGAATTAGGGTTTTACCTCCATCGAGAGGGTCCAAACCTGGGTAAACATTGTGTCCCTTGCCTCCTGTTACCATTAGCCTAAGACGCACAGATCGGGACCCCCTACCCGAGTTCCGCCGGTTTTGACACCGACATTCCTACTGGATTGATACCTTGGTTCTCAAAAACTGAGGGAAATACTTACGCTAATTTGCTGTATCACCCTTTCCTCTTCAAGGAAAACCAACGCAGTGCCCAAGAGGTAGCAAGAAGGATTTCTGGCACCGTTGCCGGGGAGGTCTTAGCTCAAGTCAAGACATACCAAGTACCCATCACAAACTCATCTCCCTCACATTACATTATTTCCTAGTTGCCTCTCGTTTTCCTCTCCCCCACTTCACCCTTGCCGTTTTATTCGCCCTCAATTTCCCAATCTCCTCTCTCTCTTGCTTGCCTTTTTGTTTGCTTATGTGTTGGATTGTTTGTCACGATGGCGCAAGATAATACCAAATTGTGTGACTTTTCCAATACCAATAATAATGATTTCCTTAGCACTCCGATTGCTCCTCTTAATGATGTCGAATCTTGTGAAATCAATGCTGCTTTGTTGAATCTTGTTATGAAAGATCAATTCTCTGGCCTTCCTAGTGAAGATGCCGCCACCCATCTAAACAATTTTGTTGATTTGTGTGATATGCAAAAGAAGAAAGATACGGATAATGATATTGTTAAATTGAAGTTATTTCTGTTTTCACTTAGAGATCGTGCTAAAACTTGGTTTTCGTTTTTGCCTAAGAATAGTATCGATTCGAGGAATAAGTGCAAAGATGCTTTTATCTCTAAGTATTTTCCTCCCGCTAAGATCATCTCTCTTAGGAACGATATTATGAATTTTAAACAACTTGATCATGAGCATATTGCCCAATCTTGGGAAAGAATGAAATTAATGATTCGTAATTGCCCTACTCATGGTTTGAACTTATGGATGATCATACAAAATTTTTATGCCGGATTGAATTTTGCTTCTAGAAATCTTTTAGATTCGGCCGCGGGAGGCACTTTTATAGAAATCACCTTAGGAGAAGCTACTAAACTCCTTGATAACATTATGGCTAATTATTCTCAATGGCACACCAAAAGATCTACTAGTAAAAAAGTGTGTGCTATAGAAGAAATTAATGTTTTGAGTGGAAAGATGGATGAACTTATGAAATTGTTTGCTACTAAGAGTTCTCCTATTGATCCTAATGATATACCTTTGTCTACGTTGATTGAGAATAATAATGAATCTATGGATGTGAATTTTGTTGGTAGGAATAATTTTGGTAACAATGCTTATAGAGGAAACTTTAATCCTAGACCGTTTCCTAATAATTCCTCTAATAATTATGGTAATTCCTACAACAACTCTTCTGCAAATTTTAATAAGATGCCCTCTGATTTTGATCATAGCATTAAAGAATTTATGATCTCTCAAAAGAATTTAAATGCTTTGCTTGAAGAAAAATTGCTTAAAGTTGATGAATTGGCTAGGAACGTTGATAGACTTTCGCTTGATGTTGATTCTTTGAAACTTAGATCTATTACACGTAAGCATGATATCAATGAGTCTATCAAAGCCATGAGAATTTCCATTGATGAGTGCAAAGAAAGAATCGCTAGATTGTGTGCTAAGAAAGATTGCTTTGTAAAAGCGTGTTTTTCTAGTTTCCATGAACATAAAGATGAAGATCTAAATGTTATTGATGTATCCCGTATTAAATCCTTGTTTTTCAATATTAATCTTGATAATGACGGGACTGGAGATGAGTCAACTTTAGTTAAAAGGTGTCCCAATGATTCAGAGTTTTTAGATCTTGATGCTAAATTTGGTAAAAGTGGGATTGGAGAGGTCAAAACTTTACATAGCATTGAACCCACTATTATGGATTTCAAGGAATTTAATTATGATAACTGTTCTTTAATCGATTGTATTTCCTTGTTGCAATCCGTGTTGAATTCTCCTCATGCTTATAGTCAAAATAAAGCTTTTACCAAACATATTGTTGATGCCTTGATGCAATATTATGAGGAAAAAATGAATTTGGAAGTTTCTATACCTAGAAAACTTTATGATGAGTGGGAACCTACTATAAAGATTAAAATTAAAGATCATGGGTGCTATGCTTTATGTGATTTGGGTGCTAGTGTTTCCACGATTCCGAAAACTTTATGTGATGTGCTAGGTTTCCATGATTTTGATGATTGCTCTTTAAACTTGCACTTTGCGGATTCCACCATTAAGAAGCCTATGGGAAGGATCAATGATGTTCTTATTGTTGCAAGATCATGGGTGCTATGCTTTGTGCCCGTCGATTTTATCGTTCTTGATATAGATTGCAATCTTTCATGTCCAATTATTCTTGGTAGACCTTTCCTTAGAACGATTGGTGCAATTATTGATATGAAGGAAGGGAATATTAGATTCCAATTTCCATTAAGGAAAGGCATGGAACACTTTCCAAGAAAGAAAGTTAAATTACCTTATTAATCTATCATGCTTGCCACTTATGAATTGAATGCCAAAGATGGCACTACTTAGATCTATTCTCGCTTTTATGCCTAGCTAGGGGCATTAAACGATAGGGCTAGTTGGGAGGCAACCCAATTTTATTTTTGTTTCTTGCTTTTTGCTTCTGTTTAGTAATAAATATTTCATATAGCTTCTGTTTAGATGTGTTTTCATGTTTTAATTACTGTTTGTCCAAGTAGAACCTATAGGATAACCTACGGTGATAGTTAATTTGATTCTGCTGAAAAACAGAAACTTTTGCGCGCACGAAAATAAGTTTAGTAAATCACGGGAACGTGATTTTGCATTGATTCTTTTTGATGTAGATCAATAGACAAATTTGAAGGAAATATGCCCTAGAGGCAATAATAAAGTTATTATTTATTTCCTCATATCATGATAAATGTTTCTTATTCATGCTAGAATTGTATTAACCGGAAACATGATACATGTGTGAATACATAGACTAACATAGTGTCACTAGTATGCCTCTACTTGAACTAGATCATTGATCAAAGATGGTTATGTTTCCTAACCATAGGCATGTGTTGTCATTTGATAAATGGGATCACATCATTAGGAGAATGATGTGATTGACTTGACCCAATCCGTTAGCTTAGCACTTGATCGTTTAGTTTGTTGCTATTGCTTTCTTCATGACTTATACAAAGTTCCTTTAACTATGAGATTATGCAACTCCCGTTTACCGGAGGAACACTTTGTGTGCTACCAAACGTCACAATATAACTGGGTGATTATAAAGGTGCTCTACAGGTGTCTCCAAAGGTACATGTTGAGTTGGCATAATTCGAGATTAGGTTTTGTCACTCCGATTGTCGGAGAGGTATCTCTGGGCCCTCTCGGTAATACTCATCACCTAAAGCCTTGCAAGCATTGTAACTAATGAGTTAGTTATGAGATGATGTATTACGGAACGAGTAAGGAGACTTGCCGGTAACGATATTGAACTAGGTATTGGATACCGACGATCGAATCTCGGGCAAGTAACATACCGATGACAAAGGGAACAACGTATGTTGTTATGCGGTTTGACCGATAAAGATCTTCGTAGAATATGTGGGAACCAATATGAACATCCAGGTTCCGCTATTGGTTATTGACCGAGAATAGTTCTAGGTCATGTCTACATAGTTCTCGCACCCGTAGGGTCCGCACGCTTAATGTTACGATGACAGTTTTATTATGAGTTTATAAGTTTTGATGTACCGAAGGTTTTTCGGAGTCCCGGATGTGATCACAGACATGACGAGGAGTCTGGAAATGGTCGAGACATAAAGATTGATATATTGGATGACTATATTCGGACACCGGAAGTGTTCCGGGTGTTTTCGGAGAAAAACCGGAGTACCGGAGGGTTACTAGACCCCCCCCCCCCCCCCCCGGGAAGTAATGGGCCTTGATGGGCCCTAGTGGAGAGAGAGAGGGGACGGCCAGGGCAAGAGGCACGCCCCCTCCCCTTGAGTCCGAATAGGACAAGGAAGGGGGGGGGGCGCCCCCCTTGCCTTCCCCCTCTCCCACTCCTTCCTTCCCCCTCCTTCTTGGAATACGAAAGGGAGGGGGCAAACCTACTTGGAGTAGGTTTCCCCCTCCTAGGGCGCGCCTCCCCTTAGGCCGCCCCCCTCCTCTTCTCCTCCTTTATATACGGGGGAGGGGGGCACCCCATAGACACACAAGTTGATCTACGGATCGTTCCTTAGCCGTGTGCGGTGCCCCCCTCCACCATATTCCACCTTGGTCATATCGTCGCGGAGTTTAGGCGAAGCCCTGCACCGGTAGAACATCATCATCGTCACCACACCGTCGTGCTGACAGAACTTATCCCCGACGCTTCGCTGGATTGGAGTCCGGGGGACGTCATCGAGCTGGACGTGTGCTGAACATGGAGGTGCCGTACGTTCGGTACTTGGATCGGTCGATTCGTGAAGACGTACGACTACATCAACCGCGTTGTCATAACGCTTCCGCTTACGGTCTACGAGGGTACGTGGACAAACACTCTCCCCTCTCGTTGCTATACCATCACCATGATCTTGCGTGTGCGTAGGAAAATTTTGAAATTACTACGTTCCCCAACAGTGGCATCCGAGCCAGGTTTTATGCGTTGATGTTATATGAACGAGTAGAACACAAGTGAGTTGTGGGTGATACAAGTCATACTGCTTACCAGCATGTCATACTTTGGTTCAGCGGTATTGTGAGATGAAGCGGCCCAGACTGACATTACGCGTATGCTTACGCGAGACTGGTTTCACCGTTACGAGCACTCGTGCTTAAAGGTGGCTGGCGGGTGTCTGTCTCTCTCACTTTAGCTGAATCGAGTGTGGCTACGCCCGTTCCTTGCGAAGGTTAAAACAGCACCAACTTGACGAACTATCGTTGTGGTTTTTATGCGTAGGTAAGAACGGTTCTTGCTAAAGCCCGTAGCAGCCACGTAAAATTTGCAACAACAATGTAGAGGACGTCTAACTTGTTTTTGGAGGGCATGTTGTGATGTGATATGGTCAAGACGTGATGCTATATTTTATTGTATGAGATGATCATGTTTTGTAACCGAAGTTATCAGCAACTGGCAGGAGCCATATGGTTGTCGCTTTATTGTATGAAATGCAAACGCCCTGTAATTGCTTTACTTTATCACTAAGCGGTAGCGATAGTCGTAGAAGCAATAGATGGCCTAAACGACAACGATGCTGCGATGGAGATCAAGGTGTCACGCCGGGGACGATGGTGATGACGATGGTGCTTCAGAGATGGAGATCACAAGCACAAGATGATGATGGCCATATCATATCACTTATATTGATTGCATGTGATGTTTATCCTTTATGCATCTTATCTTGCTTTGATTGACGGTAGAATTTTAAGATGATCTCTCACTAAAAATTATCAAGAAGTGTTCTCCCTGAGTATGCACCGTTGCCAAAGTTCATCGTGCCCAGACACCACGTGATGATCGGGTGTGATAAGCTCTACATCCATCTAAAACGGGTGCAAGCCAGTTTTGCACACGCAGAATACTCGGGTTAAACTTGACGAGCCTAGCATATGCAGATATGGCCTCGGAACACGGAGACCGAAAGGTCGAGCGTGAATCATATAGTAGATATGATCAACATAGAGATGTTCACCATTGAAAACTAATCCATCTCACGTGATGATCGGGTATGGTTTAGTTGATTTGGATCACGTGATCACTTAGATGACTAGAGAGATGTCTGTCTAAGTGGGAGTTCTTAAGTAATATGATTAATTGAACTTAAATTTATCATGAACTTAGTACCTGATAGTATTTTGCTTGTCTATGTTTGTTGTAGATAGATGGCTCGTGCTGTTGTTCCGTTGAATTTTAATGCGTTCCTTGAGAAAGCAAAGTTGAAAGATGATGGTAGCAATTACACGGACTGGGTCCGTAACTTGAGGATTATCCTCATTGTTGCACAGAAGAATTACGTCCTGGAAGCACCGCTGGGTGCCAGGCCTGCTGCAGGAGCAACACCAGATGTTATGAACGTCTGGCAGAGCAAAGCTGATGACTACTTTATAGTTCAGTGTGCCATGCTTTGCGGCTTAGAACAGGGTCTTCAACGACGTTTTGAACGTCATGGAGCATATGAGATGTTCCAGGAGTTGAAGTTAATATTTCAAGAAAATGCCCGAATTGAGAGATATGAAGTCTCCAATAAGTTCTACAGCTGCAAGATGGAGGAGAATAGTTTTGTCAGTGAGCATATACTCAAAATGTCTGGGTATAATAATCACTTGATTCAACTGGGAGTTAATCTTCCGGATGATAGCGTCATTGACAGAATTCTCCAATCACTGCCACCAAGCTACAAGAGCTTTGTGATGAACTATAATATGCAAGGGATGAACAAGACTATTCTCGAGCTCTTCGCAATGCTAAAGGCTGCGGAGGTAGAAATCAAGAAGGAGCATCAAGTGTTGATGGTCAACAATACCACTAGTTTCAAGAAAAAGGGCAAAGGGAAGAAGAAGGGGAACTTCAAGAAGAACAGCAAGCAAGTTGCTGCTCAAGAGAAGAAACCCAAATCTGGACCTAAGCCTGAAACTAAGTGCTTCTACTGCAAACAGACTGGTCACTGGAAGCGGAACTGCCCCAAGTATTTGGCGGATAAGAAGGATGGCAAAGTGAACAAAGGTATATGTGATATACATGTTATTGATGTGTACCTAACTAGAGCTCGTAGTAGCACCTGGGTATTTGATACTGGTTCTTTTGCTAATATTTGCAACTCGAAACACGGACTACGGAATAAGCGAGCACTGGCCAAGGACGAGGTGACAATGCGCGTGGGAAACGGTTCCAAAGTCGATGTGATCGCAGTCGGCACGCTACCTCTACATCTACCTTCGGGATTAGTTTTAGATCTGAATAATTGTTATTTGGTGCCAGCGTTGAGCATGAACATTATATCTGGATCTTGTCTGATGTGAGACGGTTATTCATTTAAATCAGAGAATAATGGTTGTTCTATTTATATGAGTAATATCTGTTATGGTCATGCACCCTTGAAGAGTGGTCTATTTTTATTGAATCTCGATAGTAGTGATACACATATTCATAATGTTGAAGCCAAAAGATGCAGAGTTGATAATGATAGTGCAACTTATTTGTGGCACTGCCGTTTAGGTCATATAGGTGTAAAGCGCATGAAGAAACTCCATACTGATGGACTTTTGGAATCACTTGATTACGAATCACTTGGTACTTGTGAACCGTGCCTCATGGGCAATATGACTAAAACACCGTTCTCCGGTACTATGGAGAGAGCAACAGATTTGTTGGAAATCATACATACTGATGTATGTGGTCCGATGAATGTTGAAGCTCGTGGCGGATATCGTTATTTTCTCACCTTCACAGATGATTTAAGCAGATATGTGTATATCTACTTAATGAAGCATAAGTCTGAAACATTTGAAAAGTTCAAAGAATTTCAGAGTGAAGTGGAAAATCATCATAACAAGAAAATAAAGTTTCTACGATCTGATCGTGCAGGAGAATATTTGAGTTACGAGTTTGGTTTACATTTGAAACAATGT
Source organism: Triticum timopheevii (assembly GCA_963921465.1). Lineage (NCBI taxonomy): Eukaryota > Viridiplantae > Streptophyta > Magnoliopsida > Poales > Poaceae > Triticum > Triticum timopheevii. The sequence goes on from OY997268.1 coordinate 627,259,144, forward strand.
GGAATAGTTTCGCAACTCACGCCACCTGGAACACCACAAAGAAATGGTGTGTCCGAACGTCGTAATCATACTTTACTAGATATGGTGCAATCTATGATGTCTGTTACTGATTTACCGCTATCATTTTGGGGTTATGCTTTAGAGACAGCTGCATTCACAATAAATAGGGCACCATCTAAATCCGTTGAGACGACGCCTTATGAACTGTGGTTTGGCAAGAAACCAAAGTTGTCGTTTCTTAAAATTTGGGGCTGCGATGCTTATGTGAAGAAACTTCAACCAGATAAGCTCGAACCCAAATCGGAGAAATGTGTCTTCATAGGATACCCAAAAGAGACTGTTGGGTACACCTTCTATCACAGATCCAAAGGCAAGACATTCGTTGCTAAGAATGGATCCTTTCTAGAGAAGGAGTTTCTCTCGAAAGAAGTGAGTGGGAGGAAAGTAGAACTTGATGAGGTAACTATACCTGCTCCCTTATTGGAAAGTAGTTCATCACAGAAATCAGTTCCTGTGACAAATACACCAATTAGTGAGGAAGCTAATGATATTCATCATGAAACTTCAGATCAAGTGTCTACTGAACCTCGTAGGTCTACCAGAGTAAGATCCGCACCAGAGTGGTACGGTAATCCTGTTCTGGAAGTCATGTTACTTGACCATGATGAACCTACGAACTACTCCCTCCATTCCTTTATATAAGGTGTATTTGTTTTTTGATAAAATTCCAGAATGTAAGGTGCATTTCTTCTAATTCCTCATAATTCCCTTGTTAGCCCTCTAGAAAAATGGAAAGTATCCCTCTTCTGGTTGTCTGTATCGCTCCTTCAGCAAAAGAAGGAAAGTATCTGTCTGTCGATTGCGTGCATCTCTTACTTTCCTGGACTAATTGATTTACTTACGACTAATCAACAAATTTGCCAAGGGTAATTCAGTCCTAACATGTCTATAATTTCATGCCTTGGTCACCGTGCTGTAAATAATACACCTTACATAATGGAATGGAGGGAGTATGAAGAAGCGATGATGAGCCCAGATTCCGCAAAATGGCTAGAGGCCATGAAATCTGAGATGGGATCCATGTATGAGAACAAAGTATGGACTTTGGTTGACTTACCCGATGATCGGCAAGCCATTGAGAATAAATGGATCTTTAAGAAGAAGACTGACGCTGACGGTAATGTAAATGTCTATAAAGCTCGACTTGTTGCAAAAGGTTTTCGACAAGTTCAAGGGGTTGACTACGATGAGACTTTCTCACCCGTAGCGATGCTTAAGTCTGTCCGAATCATGTTAGCAATTGCCGCATTTTATGATTATGAAATTTGGCAAATGGATGTCAAAACTGCATTCCTGAATGGATTTCTGGAAGAAGAGTTGTATATGATGCAACCAGAAGGTTTTGTCGATCCTAAAGGAGCTAACAAAGTGTGCAAGCTCCAGCGATCAATCTATGGTCTGGTGCAAGCCTCTCGGAGTTGGAATAAATGCTTTGATAGTGTGATCAAAGCATATGGTTTTATACAGACTTTTGGAGAAGCCTGTATTTACAAGAAAGTGAGTGGGAGCTCAGTAGCATTTCTAATATTATATGTGGATGACATATTGTTAATTGGAAATGATATAGAATTTCTAGATAGCATAAAAGGATACTTGAATAAAAGTTTTTCAATGAAAGACCTCGGTGAAGCTGCTTACATATTAGGCATTAAGATCTATAGAGATAGATCAAGACGCTTGATTGGACTTTCACAAAGCACGTACCTTGATAAAGTATTGAAGAGGTTCAATATGGATCAGGTGAAGAAAGGGTTCTTGCCTGTATTACAAGGTATAAAGTTGAGTCAGACTCAATGCCCGACCACTACAGAAGATAGAGAGAAAATGAAAGGAGTTCCCTATGCTTCAGCCATAGGCTCTATCATGTATGCAATGCTGTGTACCAGACCTGATGTGTGCCTTGCTATTAGTTTGGCAGGGAGGTACCAAAGTAATCCAGGAGTGGGTCACTGGACAACGGTCAAGAACATCCTGAAATACCTGAAAAGGACTAAGGATATGTTTCTCGTATATGGAGGTGACAAAGAGCTAGTCATAAATGGTTACGTCGATGCAAGCTTTGACACTGATCCGGACGATTCTAAATCGCAAACCGGATACGTATTTTTATTAACGGTGGAGCTGTAAGTTGGCGCAGTTCTAAACAAAGCGTCGTGGCGGGATCTACATGTGAAGCGAAGTACATAGCTGCTTCGGAAGCAGCAAATGAAGGAGTCTGGATGAAGGATTTCATTTCCGATCTAGGTGTTATAACTAGTGCATCGGGACGAATGAAGATCTTCTGTGACAATACTGGTGCAATTGCCTTGGCAAAGGAATCCAGATTTCACAAGAGGACCAAGCACATCAAGAGACACTTCAATTCCATTCGGGACCAAGTCCAAGTGGGAGACATAGAGATTTGCAAGATACATACGGATCTGAATGTTGCAGACCCGTTGACTAAGCCTCTCTTTACGAGCAAAACATGATCAGCACCAAGACTCCATGGGTGTTAGAATCATTACTATGTAATCTAGATTATTGACTCTAGTGCAAGTGGGAGACTGAAGGAAATATGCCCTAGAGGCAATAATAAAGTTATTATTTATTTCCTCATATCATGATAAATGTTTATTATTCATGCTAGATTTGTATTAACCGGAAACATGATACATGTGTGAATACATAGACTAACATAGTGTCACTAGTATGCCTCTACTTGAACTAGCTCATTGATCAAAGATGGTTATGTTTCCTAACCATAGGCATGTGTTGTCATTTGATTAATGGGATCACATCATTAGGAGAATGATGTGATTGACATGACCCAATCCGTTAGCTTAGCACTTGATCATTTAGTATGTTGCTATTGCTTTCTTCATGACTTATACAAAGTTCCTTTAACTATGAGATTATGCAACTCCCGTTTACCGGAGGAACACTTTGTGTGCTACCAAACATCACAACGTAACTGGGTGATTACAAAGGTGCTCTACAGGTGTCTCCAAAGGTACATGTTGAGTTGGCATAATTCGAGATTAGGTTTTGTCACTCCGATTGTCGGAGAGGTATCTCTGGGCCCTCTCGGTAATACTCATCACCTAAAGCCTTGCAAGCATTGTAACTAATGAGTTAGTTATGAGATGATGCATTGCGGATCGAGTAAAGAGACTTGCCGGTAACGAGATTGAACTAGGTATTGGATACCGACGATCGAATCTCGGGCAAGTAACATACCGATGACAAAGGGAACAACGTATTTTGACCGATAAAGATCATCGTAGAATATGTGGGAACCAATATGAACATCCAGGTTCTGCTATTGGTTATTGACCGAGAATAGTTCTAGGTCATGTCTACATAGTTCTCGAACCCGTAGGGTCCGCACGCTTAACGTTACGATGACAGTTTTATTATGAGTTTATAAGTTTTGATGTACAAAAGGTTGTTCGGAGTCCTGGATGTGATCACGGACATGACGAGGAGTCTCGAAATGGTCGAGACATAAAGATTGATATATTGGATGACTGTATTCGGACACCGGAAGTGTTCCGGGTGTTTTCGGAGAAAACCGGAGTACCGGAGGGTTACCGGAACCCCCCCGAGAAGTAATGGGCCTTGATGGGCCCTATTGGAGAGAGAGAGAGGGGCCGGCCAGGGCAAGAGGCGCGCCCCCTCCCCTTGAGTCTGAATAGGACAAGGAAGGGGGGGGGGGGCGCCCCCCTTGCCTTCCCCCTCTCCCACTCCTTCCTTCCCCCTCCTTCTTGGAATAGGAAAGGGAGGGGGCAAACCTACTTGGAGTAGGTTTCCCCCTCCTAGGGCGCGCCTCCCCTTAGGCCGGCCCCCTCCTCTTCTCCCCCTTTATATACGTGGGAGGGGGGCACCCCAGAGACACACAAGTTGATCTACGGATTGTTCCTTAGCCGTGTGCGGTGCCCCCCTCCACCATATTCCACCTCGGTCATATCGTCGCATAGTTTAGGCGAAGCCCTGCGCCGGTAGAACATCATCATCGTCACCACGCCGTCGTGCTGACAGAACTTATCCCCGACGCTTCGCTGGATTGGAGTCCGGGGGACGTCCTCGAGCTGGACGTGTGCTGAACACGGAGGTGCCGTACGTTCGGTACTTGGATCGGTCGATTCGTGAAGACGTACGACTACATCAACCGCGTTGTCATAACGCTTCCGCTTACGGTCTACGAGGGTACGTGGACGAACACTCTCCCCTCTCGTTGCTATACCATCACCATGATCTTGCGTGTGCGTAGGAAAATTTTGAAATTACTAGGTTCCACAACAAAATTTCCTAGGACTTCCTATTTTGATAGGATTTTTAGAGTTCCAGAAGTATTCGAAAGTTACAGATTGCTACAGACTGTTCTGTTTTTGAGAGATTCTGTTTTCCGTGTGTTGTTTGCTTATTTTGATGCATCTATGGCTAGTATAGGGGGGTATGAACCATAGAGAATTTGGAATACAGTATGTTTAATACCAATATAAATAAAGAATGAGTTCATGACACTACCTTATGTGGTGGTTTTTCTTTCTTTCACTAACGGAGCTTATGAGATTTCCTGTTGAGTTTTGTGTTGTGAAGTTTTCAAGTTTTAGGTAAAGATTTGATGGACTATGGAATAAGGAGTGGCAAGAGCCTAAGCTTGGTGATGCCCATGGAACCCCAAGATATTCAAGGATAACCAAAAGCCTAATCTTGGGGATGCCCCGGAAGGCATCCCCTCTTTCGTCTTCGTCTATCAGTAACTTTACTTGGAGCTATATTTTTATTCGCCACATGATATGTGTTTTGCTTGGAGTGTCTTGTATGATATTAGTCTTTTCTTTTTAGATTTCCACAATCATACTTGTTGTACACACCTTTTGGGAGAAACCCACATGATTTATAATTTATTAGAATACTCTATGTGCTTCACTTATATCTTTTGCGCTAGATAGTTTTGCTCTAGTACTTCAATTATATCTTTTAGAGCACAGCAGTAGCTTTAGTTTGAAGAAATGGTTGATCTCTCATGCTTCACTTATATTATTTTGAGAGTCTTTTAGAACATCATGGTATTTGCTATGGTTATGAAACTAGTCCTAGAATGATGGGCATCCATGTTGGGTATAATAAAAACTATCATAGAAAGTGAATTGGATGCTATGATCAATTTGATGCTTGATAATTGTTTTGAGATATGAGGATGGTGATATTAGAGTCATGCTGGTGGGGTGATTATGAATTTAAAGTATACTTGTGTTGAAGTTTGTGATTCCCGTAGAATGCACGTATGGTGAACCGCTCTGTGATGAAGCCGGAGCATAATTTATTTATTGATTGTCTTCCTTATGAGTGGCGGTCGGGGATGAGCGATGGTCTTTTCCTACCAATCTATCCCCCTAGGAGCATGCGCGTAGTACTTTGTTTTCAAAGACTTGTAGATTTTTGCAATAAGTATATGATTTCTTTATGACTAATGTTGAGTCCATGGATTATACGCACTCTCACCCTTCCACCATTGCTAGCCTCTCTTGTGCCGCGCAACTTTCGCCGGTACCATACACCCACCATATACCTTCCTCAAAACAGCCACCATACCTACCTATTATGGCATTTCCATAGCCATTCCAAGATATATTGCCATGCAACTTTCGACCGTTCCGTTTATTATGACACACATCATCATTGTCATATTGCTCTTTGCATGATCATGTAGTTGACATTGTATTTGTGGCAAAGCAACCTTCGTAATTCTTCCATACATTCACTCTTATTTAAGCTTGGGGATGCTTGATACATCTCCAACGTATCTGTAATTTTTGATTGTTCCATGCTATTATATTACCCGTTTTGGATGTTTATGGGCTTTACTTTACACTTTTATATCATTTTTGGGACTAACCTACTAACCGGAGGCCCAACCCAAATTGCTCTTTTTTAGCCTATTTCAGTGTTTCGAAGAAAATGAATATCAAATGGAGTCCAAACGGAATTAAACCTTCGGGAGCGATCTTTTTGGAACAAATGCAAACTTGGAGACTTGGAGTGGACGTCAAGCAACAAACGAGCCAGCCACGAGGGTGCCCGACGCGCCCCCTGGGGGTGGGCGTGCCCCCCACTGTCATGGGCCCCCACCTACCTCCTTCGCCTATATATACTCCCGTACCCTGAAAACATCGGAGAGCACCACGAAAACCTAATTCCACCACCGCAACCTTCTGTATCCGCAAGATCCCATCTTGGAGCCTTCGTCGGCGCTCCGCCGGAGGGGGAATCGACCACGGAGGGCCTCTACATCATCTCCAAGGCCTCTCCGATGAGTTGTGAGTAGTTTACCACAGACCTTCGGGTCCATAGTTATTAGCTAGATGGCTTCTTCTCTCTCTTTGAATCTCAATACAAAGTTCTCCTCGATCTTCTTGGAGATCTATTTGATGTAATTCTTTTTGCGGTGTGTTTGTCGAGATCCGATGAATTGTGGGTTTATGATCAAGTTTATCTATGAGAAATATTTGAATCTCCTCTGAATTCTTTTATGTATGATTGGTTATCTTTGCAAGTCTCTTTGAATTATTAGTTTGGTTTGGCCTACTAGATTGATCTTTCTTGCAATGGGAGAAGTCCTTAGCTTTGGGTTCAATCCTGCGGTGTCCTTTCCCAGTGACAGCAGGGGCAGCAAGGCACGTATTGTATTGTTGCCATCGAGGATAAAAAGATGGGGTTTATATCATATTACACGAGTTTATCCCTCTACATCATGTCATCTTTCTTAATGCATTACTCTGTTCTTTATGAACTTAATACTCTAGATGCAGGCATGAGTCGGTCGATGTGTGGAGTAATAGTAGTATATGCAGAATTCTTTCGATCTACTTGTCACAGACGTGATGCCTATATACATGATCATGCCTAGATATTCTCATAACTATGCGCTTTTCTATCAATTGCTCGACAGTAATTTGTTCACCCACCGTAATACTTATGCTATCTTGAGAGAAGCCACTAGTGAAACCTATGGCCTCCGGGTCTATCTTTTATCATATAAGTTTGCCATCTACTATTATTTGCATCTTTTACTTTCTAATCTATATCATAAAAATACCAAAAATATTTATCTCTTCTTATTATCTCTATCATATCTCACTTTCGCAAGTTACCGTGAAGGGATTCACAACCCCTTTATGGCGTTAGTTGCGAGGTTCTTGTTTGTTTGTGTAGGTGCGCGGAACTTTTGAGGAGCCTGATACGTCTCCAATGTATCTATAATTTATGAAACATTGATGCCATTATACTACCTGTTTTGGATGTTTATGGGCTTTATTGTACACTTTTATATTATTTTTGGGACTAACCTATTAACCGGAGGCCCAGCCCAAATTGCTGTTTTCTTGCCTATTTCAGTGTTTCGAAGAAAAGGAATATCAAACGGAGTCCAAACGGAATGAAACCTTTGGGAAAGTTATTTTTGGAACGGAAGCAATCCAGGAGACTTGGAGTGCACGTAAGGGAAGCAACGAGGAAGCCACAAGGCAGGGAGTGCTACATCTTGAGCTTGCGTTGGTTTTCCTTGAAGAGGAAAGGGTGATGCAGCAAAGTAGCGTAAGTATTTCCCTCAGTTTTTGAGAACCAAGGTATCAATCCATTATAGGAGGCTCCTCAAAAGTCCCACACACCTACACAAACAAACAAGAACCTCGCAACCAATGCAATAAAGGGGTTGTAAATCCCTTCACAACCACTTGCGAAAGTGAGATCTGATAGAGATAATATGATAATATAAATAATTTTGGTATTTTTATGATATAGATTGGAAAAGTAAAGATGCAAATAAAAGTAGATTGAAAGCTTATATGATAAAAGATACACCTGGTGGCCATAGGTTTCACTAGTGGCTTCTCTCAAGATAACATAAGTATTACGGTGGGTGAACAAATTACTATCGAGCAATTGATAGAAAAGCGCATAGTTATGTGATTAACTATGCATCATCATGTATATAGGCATCACGTCCATGACAGGTAGACCGACTCCTACCTGCATCTACTACTATTACTCCACACATCGACCGACTCCTGCCTACATCTAGAGTATTAAATTCATAAAGAACAGAGTAACGCATTAAGAAAGATGACATGATGTAGAGGGATAAACTAATTTCAATATGATATAAACCCCATCTTTTTATCCTCGATGGCAACAATACAATACGTGCCTTGCTGCCGCTGTTGTCACTGGGAAAGGATACCGCAAGATTGAACCCAAAGCTAAGCACTTCTCCCATTGCAAGAAAGATCAATCTAGTAGGCCAAACCAAACTCATAATTCGAAGAGACTTGCAAAGATAACTTAATCACACATAAAAGAATTCAGAGGAGAGTCAAATATTTCTCATAGATAAACTTGATCATAAACCCACAATTTATCGGATCTTGATGTGACGCCCGGAAAATTAAGCCACAGTAACCCTCTGCTAATGATGCCACGTCACCTCGATTACTGTTGCTAATCTCACGTTAGTTCGAAACTGATTCGAATTCAAATTCATAATCAAGCAAACAATAAAAGATTTCAAATATTAAAACTAAAATGTTCGGAGTGAGCCAAATAATTCATAAGTAATGTTGGTGGATAAACCAAGTCATTATAAAAAGTTTAAGTGCACTTAACTAAATAAAACAGTAGCAAAAACAATTATTTGAATGCTATTAAATTAATAAACAAATGTTAAACTAGCTTATTAGTCACCAAACTTTTTAGGGTAGTGCGTTATTTTGAAACACTATTTTTGGAGCTATGGTCATATTTTACTAAACTAACAATAAAGTGTAACTAAAATAAAACAGAGAGGAAAGAGAATCAAAAGAAAAGAAAACCAGAAAACAAAATAAAAGAAACCCCCCGGCCAACCGGGCCAGACGGCCCGCCGGTCAGCCCACTGGCCCAGGTCGGACCCCCACCTCACCTACTAACCCCTGGGGACACCGAACCCTAGCCCACTACCCATTCCTCGCCCCCACGTTTCCCTCTCTCCCTCGTCTCCTCCCGATCCCGATCTGGATCGGGCGCTGGCGCCCTTCCCCTGCACTTGTCGCTGTCGACCGCCTCACCTCGCCGCCCTCGTCGTCGACCCCTCCACCGACGGACACCCCTCAAGCATCGTCGTCGCCCTGGCTTCGCAGGATGCCGCACCCGAGGACCACCTCGTCGGCGCCTCCTCTCCCGCGTCGCCCATAGACCCCGACGCTCACGATGCCGCGGCCACCGTCGACTTCCTCTTCCTCGCGGGATCTCCTCCTCGCCGGCGTCGCGTCCCCGTCTTCCTCCCCGAGCACTGCTTCCTAGACCCCACGGCTCCATGGTGAGGCTCCGGCATCTCCTCCTCCTCCCCTGGTCCGGCCACTTCGGCCATGGCCTCGCTCACCGGCGCCCGCACGCGCGCTGGTCGCCCTGGCCGCGCCCGCGCCCCCGGCCTGTGCCCGCGTGGTCTGCCGCCCGTAGTCACCCATCGGCCTCGTCTAGCTCCCACTTGGCCCCTGGCGACGCCCGCGCCCGCTCCTGCCACCTCGCCGGCCACCACTCGCCCTACCTCGCACCGCAGCTGGCCACCGAAGCCATCCACTACCTCCCCTCGCGCCGTCGCTTGCCCCGTGGCCGGCGCCCGCCACCGCAGTCGTCCCTCTGCCGCCTCCCTTGGCCTGGCCGCCGGCGCCGGCGTGCGCCGCGCGCGCCCAGCGCCCTCGGGCATGCGCTCGCTTGGGTTGCGCCCGCACCCCCTGCATACGGTGCCCGTTGCCCGCTACACCCGCTCGGGCGCACATCCGCACCAGAACGCCCGATCCGCCAGCCCCTTGGGGCCTATGACGTATGGGGCCCAGCCCCAGAACGAAAAGGAAAAAAAGAAGAGTAAAAATAAATATTATTAATAATAATATAATTAATTAATTAATATAACTAATTTACATAATTAATCCTGTTAATTAATATAATCAAGCCTAATGAATTAATCTAATCACTTAAATGAAATTAACTAATCCTGTTTAGTTAACTAAGTCAATGACTAGCGGGACCTACACGTCAGTTTGACCCAGTCAACGTCCTGTTGACTGCTGACCTCATGCTGACGCCAGCATACACTATTCTGGATAATGTTGATTTAAAATAATTAAATAAATTCCAAAAATGATTAAATCTTTTAAAAGTAATATAAAATAATCCGTAACTCGGATGAAAATACTTTGTACATGAAAGTTGCTCAGAACGACGAGACGAATCCGGATATGCAGCCCGTTCGTCCGCCACACATCCCTAGCATAGCAAACACGCAACTTTCCCCTTCGGTTCATCTGTCCGAAAACGCGAAACACCGGGGATACTTTCCCGGATGTTTCCCCCTTTTGCCGGTACCACCTACTGCCGCGTTAGGGCACACCTAGCACCGCGTATTGCCATGTTACGCTTTGTGATGCTTTGATTGCTCTGTTATTTATTGTGTTCCCCCTCCATTACTTCTTTCTGGTAGACCCCGAGACTGCCGGCGACCCCCAGTTCGACTACGGAGTTGACAACCCCTCCTTGCCAGAGCAACTAGGCAAGCCCCCTCCTTGATCACCAGATATCGCCTATTCTTCTCTCTACTGCTCGCATTAGAGTACTGTAGCATGTTACTGTTTGGTTACTCCTATTTTGTTGCATAGCCTGTCATTGTTGCTACAGTCATTGATACCTTACCCGCAATCCTAAATGCTTAGTATAGGATGCTAGTTTATCATCATTGGCCCTACATTCTTGTCAGTCTGCCTTGCTTTACTATTGGGCCGTGATCACTCGGGAGGTGTCACGGGTATATACTATACATATATACATACTATACAGATGGTGACTAAAGTCGGGTCGGCTCGTTGAGTGCCCGCGAGTGATTCACGGATTGGGGGCTAAAAGGACCTTTGTCCCGACGACCCTCTGTGTGGATCTTTGTGGCAGAGCGACAGGGCAGGTTGAGACCGCCTAGGTGAGAGGTGGGCCTGGCCTTGGTCGGTGTCCGTGGTTACATCAATTAACACGCTTAACGAGATCTTGGTATTTGATCTGAGTCTGGCCATTTGGTCTATACGCACTAACCAACTACGTGGGAAAGATACGGGCACTCGATGTCGTGGTATCAGCCGAAGCCTTCTAGACGTCAGCGACTGAGCGGCGCGCGCCGGATTGGATCGTAAGCCTGCTCTTGTATTAAGGGGGCTAGTTCTACTTTCGGCCGCCCACGCAACGTGCAGGTGTGCAATGGGCGATGGGCCCAGACACCTGCGCCATAGGAGTTAGACCGGCGTGCTAACCTCTCCGTTAGGCCTAGGTGGGGCTGCGACGTGTTGATCTTCCGAGGCCGGGCATGACCCAGGAAAGTGTGTCCAGCCAAATGGGATCGAGCGTGTTGGGTTATGTGGTGCACCCCTGTAGGGAAGTTTATCTATTCGAATAGCCGTGTCCCTCGGTAAAAGGACGACCCGGAGTTGTACCTTGACCTTATGACAACTAGAACCGGATACTTAATAAAACACAACCAGATAAGTTCCATAGACAACCCAGTGATCGCTTTTCCACAGGGCGACGAGGGGAGGATCGCCGGGTAGGATTATGCTATGCGTTGCTACTTGGAGGACTTCAATCTACTCTCTTCTACATGCTACAAGATGGAGGCTGCCAGAAGCGTAGTCTTGGATAGGTAGTTTAGGAGGATCCAGGCAGGAGGCCTGCGCCTCTTTCGATCTGTATCCCAGTTTGTGCTAGCCTTCTTAAGGCAAACTTGTTTAACTTATGTCTGTACTCAGATATTGTTGCTTCCGCTGACTCGTCTATGATCAAGCACTTGTATTCGAGCCCTCGAGGCCCCTGGCTTGTATTATGATGCTTGTATGACTTATTTATGTTTTTAGAGTTGTGTTGTGATATCTTCCCATGAGTCCTTGATCTTGATCGTACACGTTTGCGTGCATGATTAGTGTACAATTGAATCGGGGGCGTCACACTCAACAAACACACCGCAAAAAGAGTTACATCGAATAGATCTCCAAGAAGATCGAGGAGAACTTTGTATTGAGATCAAAGAGAGAGAAGAAGCCATCTAGCTAATAACTATGGACCCGAAGGTCTATGGTAAACTACTCACAACTCATCAAAAGGGCCTTGGAGATGATGTAGAGGCCCTCCATGGTCGATTCCCCCTCCAGCGGAGCATCGGCGAAGGCTCCAAGATGGGATCTCGCGGATACAGAAGGTTGCGGCGGTGGAAATAGTTTTTCGTGGTGCTCCTCGATGGTTTCAGGGTACGTGGGTATATATAGGAGGAAGAAGTAGGTCAGTGGACGCTCGAGGGTCCACGAGGGTGGGGGGCATGCCCACCTGTCGGGGGCGCGTCGGGCACTGATGTCTACTGCACAACCTTCTTCTTGTAAACGTTGTTGGTCCTGCAAGTGCACAGGTTTGTAGGACAGAAGCAAATTTCCCTCAAGTGGATGACCTAAGGTTTATCAATCCGTAGGAGGCATAGGATGAAGATGGTCTCTCTCAAACAACCCTGCAACCAAATAACAAAAAGTCTCTGGTGTCCCCAACACACCCAATACAATGGTAAATTGTATAGGTGCACTAGTTCGGCGAAGAGATGAAGATACAAGTGCAAAATAGATAGTAGATATATGTTTTTGTAATCTGAAATAATAAAAATATCAAGGTAACAAGTGATAAAAGTGAGCGTAAACGGTATTGCAATTTTAGGAAACAAGGCCTAGGGTTCATACTTTCACTAGTGTAAGTTCTCTCAACAATAATAACATAGATAGAACATATGACAAGCCCTCAACATGCGACAAAGAGTCACTCCAAAGACACTAATAGCGGAGAACAAATGTAGAGATTATGGCCGGGTACGAAACCCCACAAAGCTATTCTTTCGGATCGATCTATAAATGAGTTCGTACTAGAATAACACCTTAAGATACAAATCAACCAAAACCCTAATGTCACCTAGATACTCCATTGTCACCTCAAGTATCCATGGGCATGATTATACGATATGCACCACACAATCTCATATTCATCCAACCAACATAAAAGTACTTCAAAGAGTGCCCCAAAGCTACTACCGGAGAGTCAAGAACGTGTGCCAACCCCTATGCATAGGTTCCGAAGTGTCACGAAACCCGCAAGTTGATCACCAAAACATACATCAAGTGGATCAATAGAATAACCCATTGTCGCCACGGTTATCCCACGCAAGACATACATCAAGTGTTCATAAAAGACTCAATCAAATAACTTCAAAGGGGAAACTCAATTCACCACAAGAGAGTAGAGGGTGAGAAACATCATAAGATCCAACTACAATAGCAAAGCTCGGGATACATCAAGATCGTGCCATAGAGGAACACGAGAGAGAACACGAGAGAGAGAGATCAAACACATAGCTACTAGTACATACCCTCAGCCCCGAGGGTGAACTACTCCCTCCTCGTCATGGATAGCGCCGGGATGATGAAGATGGCCACCGGTGATGGGATACCCCTCCGGTAGGGTGCCGGAACAGGGTCCCGATTGGTTTTTGGTGGCTACAGAGGCTTGCGGCGGCGGAACTCCCGATCTATCTTCTGTTCTGGAAGTTTTAGGGTACGTAGGTATATATGGGTGTAGGGAGAACGTCGGTGGAGCTACGGGGGCCCCTCGAGGCAGGGGGGCGCGCCCAGGGGGGAGGGTGCGCCCCCAACCTTGTGAGCACCTCCCGTATCTTCTGACGTGGGGTCCAAGTCCATCAGGTGGGTTTCCTTCCAAAAATAACTTCTCCAGTTGATTTCGTTCCGTTTTGACTCCGTCTGATATTCCTTTTCATCGAAACACTGAAATAGGCATAAAACAGCAAATCTGGGCTGGGCCTCCGGTTAATAGGTTAGTCCCAAAAATAATATAAAATTGGATAATAAAGCCCAATATTGCCTAAAACAGTAGATAAAGTAGCATGGAGCAATCAAAAATTATAGATACGTTGGAGACGTATCGAGCGTCCCCAAGCTTAATTCCTGCTCGTCCTCGAGTAGGTAAATGATAAAAAATAATTTTTGATGCGGAGTGATACTTTGGCATAATTTCAATGTAAAACTTCTTAATTGTGATATGAATATTCAGATCCAAAAGATTCAAGACAAAAGTTCATATTGACAGAAAAGTAATAATACTTCAAGCACACTAATCAAAGCAATCATGTCTTCTCAAAATAACATGGCAAAAGAAAGTTCATCCCTACAAAATCATATAGTTAGGCTATGCTTCATTTTCGTCACACAAAGATGTTCCCAACTTCTATACCCCCGATGACAAGCCAAGCAATTGTTTCATACTTAAATAATCTCAAACTTTTTCAACCTTCATGCAATACATGAGCGTGAGCCATGGATATAGCACTATGGGTGGAATAGAATATGATGATGGGGATTGTGTGGAGAAGACAAAAAAGGAGAAAGTCTCACGTTGACGAGGCTAATCAACGGGCTATGGAGATGCCCATCAATTGATGTCAACATGAGGAGTAGGAATTGCCATGCAACGGATGCACTAGAGCTATGAATGCTCAACAAAAGAAAACTAGTGGGTGTGCATCCAACTTGCTTGCTCACGAAGACCTAGGGCATTTGAGGAAGCCCATCGTAGGAATATACAAGCCAAGTTCTACAATGAAAAATTACCACTAGTATATGAAAGTGATAACACATGAGACTCACTACATGAAAAAACAAGGTGCTACTTTGAAGCACAATATATGAGACTCTCTACATGAAGAACAAGGTGCTACTTTGAAGCACAAGTGTGGAAAAAGAGATAGTAGCATTGCCCTTTTCTTTTATTTTTTATATTTTTTTATTTTCTTTTTTGGGCCTTTTTTGGCCTTTCTCTTTTTTTTGGGCAATGCTCTAATAATGATGATCATCACACTTCTATAAATTACAACACAAGGATTACAACTCGAAACTTAGAACAAGATATGACTCTATATGAATGCCTCCGGCGGTGTACCGGGATGGTGCAATGAATCAAGAGTGACATGTATTAAAAATAATGCATGGTGGCTTTGCCACAAATACGATGTCAACTACAAGATAATGCAATGGCAATATGACAAAAGTAATGTATGTCATGATGATGATCATGGAAGTTGCATGGCAATATATCTCGGAATGGCTATGGAAATGCCATAATAGGTAGGTATGGTGGCTGTTTTGAGGAAGATATAAGGAGGTTTATGTGTGATAGAGCGTATTGTATCACGGGGTTTGGATGCACCGGCGAAGTTTGCACAAACTCTCAAGGTGAGAAAGGGCAATGCACGGTACTGAAGAGGCTAGCAATGGCGGAAAGGTGAGAGTGCGTATAATCCATGGACTCAACATTAGTCAAAAGAACTCATATACTTATTGCAAAAATTTAGAAGTCATCAAAAATTCAAGTACTACACGCATGCTCCTAGGGGGATAGATTGGTAGGAAAAGACCATCGCTCGTCCCCGACCGCCACTCATAAGGATGCACATGCCAGGTACACTTCATGTTTCAAATTTGTTACACATCTTTAACCATACATGCATGCTACGGGATTTGCAAACTTCAACACAAGTATTTCTTAAATTCTTAACCACCCAACTAGCACGACTATGATATTATCACCTCCATATCTCAAAACAATTATCAAGCATCAAACTTATCTTAGTATTCAATTCACTCAAAAGAAAGTTTCACATATCTTGAATACCAAGTATATTAACATTAAGCAAACTACCATGCTAATAACGACTCTCAAAATAATATAAGTGAAGCATGAGAGTTCATCTATTTCTTCAAAATAAAACTACCACCATGCTCTAAAAGATATAAGTGAAGTGCTAGAGCAAACGACAAACTACTCCAAAAGATATAAGTGAAGATCAATGAGTAGCTAAATAATTATGCAACTAAACGAATGCTCTCTCTCATTAAAGAATTCAAGTCTTGATAGTTTATTCAAACATCAAGCAAATCTAAAGAAAACTACAATGCAAGGATAGCACAACTCATGTGAAGAAGCAAAAACTTAGGCTCAACCGATACTAACCGATAGTTATTGAAGAAGAAAGGTGGGATGCCTACCGGGGCATCCCCAAACTTAGATGCTTGAGACTTCTTGAAATATTATCTTGGGGTTCCTTGGGCATCCCCAAGCTTGAGCTTTTGTGTCTCCTTAATTCCTCTCATATCATGGTTTCTCTTTTTATCAAAAGCGATGAACGAAGACGAAAGAGGGGATGCCTTCCGGGGCATCCCCAAGCTTAGGCTCTTGGTTGTTCTTGGATATTACCTTGGGGTGCCTTGGGCATCCCCAATCTTAGGCTCTTTCCACTCCTTATTCCATAGTCCATCGAATCCTTACCCAAAACATGAAAACTTCAACCACACAAAACTCAAAACAAAACTCGTAAGGTCCGTTAGTATAAGAAAATAAAACCACCACTTAGGTACTGTAATGAACTAACTCTAAATTCATATTGGTGTAATATCTACTGTACTCCAACTTATCTATGGTTCATACCTTCCGATACTACTCATAGATGCATCAAAATAAGCAAACAACACATAGAAAACAGAATCTGTCAAAATCAGAACAGTCTGTAGTAATCTGTATACAACGTATACTTATGGAACCCCAAAAATTATTAAATAAATTTCTGGACCTGATAAATTTGGCTATTAATCATCTTCAAAAAGAATCAACCTAAAATCACTCTCCAGTAAAAAATGGCAGCTAATCTCGTGAGCGCTAAAGTTTCTGTTTTTCACAGCAAGATCACATAAACTTCACCCAAGTCTTCCCAAAGGTTATACTTGGCACTTTCTTGAAAAAAAAGCTATAAAACATGATTACTACAGTATAATAATCATGTGGACACACAAAAATAGTAAGGATAAATATTGGGTTGTCTCCCAACAAGCGCTTTTCTTTAATGCCTTTTAGCTAGGCATGATGATGACAATGATGCTCACATAAAAGATAAGAATTGAAACATAACGGGAGCATCATGAAGCATATGACTAGCACATTTAAGTCTAACCCACTTCTTATGCATAGGGATTTTGTGAGCAAACAACTCATGGGAACAATAATCAACTAACATAGGATGGCACAACAAGCATAGCTTCAAGAATTTAAGCACATAGAGAGGAAACCTGACATTATTGCAATTCCTACAAGCATATGTTCCTCTCTCATAATAATTTTCAGTAGCATCATGAATGAATTCAACAATATAACCAGCACCTAAAGCATTCTTTTCATGATCTACAAGCATAGAAAATTTTCTACTCTCCACATAAGCAAACTTCTTCTTTATAGCATACGTATCATCACAATAATCATCATAAATAGGAGGCATGCTTTCATCATAGTAAATTTGCTCATCAAAGCTTGGGGGACAAAAAAATATCATCTTCATCAAACATAGCTTCCCCAAGCTTGTGGCTTTGCATATGATTAGCATCATGGATCTTCAAGGAATTCATACTAACAACATTGCAATCATGCTCATCATATAAAAACATTCTATAGATTTCTTCTTCTAGTACTTGAGCACAATTATCCTTTCCATCAAACTCACGAAAGATATTAAAAAGGTGAAGCGTATGAGGTAAACTCAATTTAGTTTTTTGTAATTTTCTTTTATAAACTAAACTAGTGCTAAAACAAGAAACAAAAAGATTCGATTGCAAGATCTAAAGATATACCATCACTTACCTAGCCTTCCCGACAACGGCGCCAGAAAAGAGCTTGATGTCTACTACACAACCTTCTTCTTGTAGACGTTGTTGGCCCTGCAAGTGCACAGGTTTGTACGACAGTAGCAAATTTCCCTCAAGTGGATGACCTAAGGTTTATCAATCCGTAGGAGGCATAGGATGAAGATGGTCTCTCTCAAACAACCCTGCAACCAAATAACAAAAAGTCTCTGGTGTCCCCAACACACCCAATACAATGGTAAATTGTATAGGTGCACTAGTTCGGCGAAGAGATGAAGATACAAGTGCAAAATAGATAGTAGATATATGTTTTTGTAATCTGAAATAATAAAAACAGCAAGGTAACAAGTGATAAAAGTGAGCGTAAACGGTATTGCAATTTTAGGAAACAAGGCCTAGGGTTCATACTTTCACTAGTGTAAGTTCTCTCAACAATAATAACATAGATAGAACATATGAAAAGCCCTCAACATGCGACAAAGAGTCACTCCAAAGACACTAATAGCGGAGAACAAACGTAGAGATTATGGTCGGGTACGAAACCACCACAAAGCTATTCTTTCAGATCGATCTATAAAAGAGTTCGTACTAGAATAACACCTTAAGATACAAATCAACCAAAACCCTAATGTCACCTAGATACTCCATTGTCACCTCAAGTATCCGTGGGCATGATTATACGATATGCATCACACAATCTCAGATTCATCCAACCAACATAAAAGTACTTCAAAGAGTGCCCCAAAGCTACTACCGGAGAGTCAAGAATGTGTGCCAACCCCTACGCATAGGTTCCCGAGTGTCACGAAACCCGCAAGTTGATCACCAAAACATACATCAAGTGGATCAACAGAATAACCCATTGTCAGCACAGTTATCCCACGCAAGACATACATCAAGTGTTCATAAAAGACTCAATCCGATAAAATAACTTCAAAGGGGAAACTCAATTCATCACAAGAGAGTAGAGGGGGAGAAACATCATAAGATCCAACTACAAAAGCAAAGCTCGGGATACATCAAGATCGTGCCATAGAGGAACACAAGAGAGAACACGAGAGAGAGAGATCAAACACATAGCTACTAGTACATGCCCTCCGCCCCGAGGGTGAACTACTCCCTCCTCGTCATGGATAGTGCCGGGATGATGAAGATGGCCACCGGTGATGGGATCCCCCTCCGGCAGGGTGCCGGAACAGGGTCCCGATTGGTTTTTGGTGGCTACAGAGGCTTGCGGCGGCGGAACTCTCGATCTATCTTCTGTTCTGGAAGTTTTAGGGTACGTAGGTATATATGGGTGCAGGGAGAACGTCGGTGGAGCTACAGGGGCCCCACGATGCAGGGGGGCGCGCCCAGGGGGGAGGGCGCGCCCCCCACCCTCGTGAGCACCTCCCGTATCTTCTGACGTGGGGTCCAAGTCCATCAGGTGGGTTTCCTTCCAAAAATAACTTCTCCAGTTGATTTCGTTCCATTTTGACTCCGTCTGATATTCCTTTTCCTCGAAACACTGAAATAGGCATAAAACAGCAAATCTGGGCTGGGCCGCCGGTTAATAGGTTAGTACCAAAAATAATATAAAAGTGGATAATAAAGCCAAATATTGCCTAAAACAGTAGATAAAGTAGCATGGAGCAATCAAAAATTATAGATACGTTGGAGACGTATCAGGCACCCTCGTGGCCGCCTCCTCTGTTGCTTGACGTCCACTCCAAGTCCCCTAGATCAGGTTTGTTCCAAAAAGATCACTCCCAAAGGTTTCATTCCGTTTGGACTCCGTTTGATTTTCCTTTCCTTCAAAATAATGAAATAGGAAAAAAACAACAATTCGGGCTGGGCCTCCGGTTAGTAGGTTAGTCCCAAAAATGATATAAAAGTGTAAAGTAAAGCCCATAAACATTCAAAATGGGTAATATAATAGCATGGAACAATCAACAGTTATAGATAAGTTGGGGACGTATCAAGCATTCCCAAGCTTAATTCCTGCTCGTCCTCGAGTAGGTAAATGATAAAAATAGAATTTTTGATGTGGAATGCTACCTAGCATAATTCTCAATGTAATTTTTTTTATTGTGGCATGAATGTTCAGATCCAAATAATTCAAAGTAAAAGTTCATATTGACATAAGAAATAGTAATAGTTCAAGCATACTAACTAAGCAATCATGTCTTCTCAAAATAACATGGCTAAAGAAAGTTCATCCCTACAAAATCATATAGTTTGGTTATGCTCCATTTTCATGACACAAAAATGCTCTCATCTTGCACACCCCCGATGACAAGCCAAGCAATTGTTTCATACTTAAATAATCTCAAACTTTTTCAACTTTCACGCAATACATGAGCATGAGCCATGTATATAGCACTATGGGTGGAATAGGATATGATGATGGAGCTTGTGTGGAGAAGACAAAAAAGGAAGAAAGTCTCATGTTAACGAGGATAATAAATGGGCTATGGAGATGCCCATCAATTGATGTCAACATGAGGAGTAGGGATTGCCATGCAACGGATGCACTAGAGCTATAAATGTATGAAAGCTTAACAAAAGAAACTAAGTGGGTGTGCATCCAACTTGCTTGCTCACGAAGACCTAGGGCATTTTGAGGAAGCCCATCGTAGGAATATACAAGCCAAGTTCTATATTGAAATATTCCCGCTAGTATATGAAAGTGACAACATAAAAGACTTTCTATATGAAGAACATGGTGCTACTTTGAAGCACAAGTGTGGAAAAGGATAGTAACATTGCCCCCTTTTTCTTTTCTTTTCTTTTTTTGGGCCTTTCTTTTTTTCTTTTGGCCTTTTTTTTTCTTTTTCTTCTTTGGCCTTTTTTTTCTTTTTTCTTTTTGGCCTTTCTTTTTTTGGGGGGCGGGGGGACAATGCTCTAATAATGATGATCATCACACTTCTGTTTATTTACAACTCATGAATTACAGCTCAAAACTAGAACAAGATATGACTCTATATGAATGCCTCCGGCGGTGTACTGGGATGGGCAATGAATCAGGAGTGACACGTATGAAAAATTATGCATGGTGGCTTTGCCACAAATACGATGTCAACTACATGATCATGCAAGGCAATATGACAATGATGATGTGTGTCATGATGAATGGAACGGTGGAAAGTTGCATGGCAATATATCTCGGATTGGCTATGGAAATGCCATAATAGGTAGGTAGGTGGCTGTTTCGAGGAAGATATAAGGAGGTTTATGTGTGATAGAGCGTATCGTATCATGGGGTTTGGATGCACAGGCGAAGTTTGCACCAACTCTCAAGGTGAGAAAGGGCAATGCACGGTACCGAAGAGGCTAGCAATGATGGAAGGGTAAGAGTGTGTATAGTCCATGGACTCAACATTAGTCATAAAGAACTCATATACTTATTGCAAAAATCTACAAGTCATCAAAAACCAAGCACTACACGCATGCTCCTAGGGGGATAGATTGGTAGGAAAAGACCATCGCTCGTCCCCGACCGCCACTCATAAGGATGCACAATCTAAGAACACATCATGTTTCAAATTTGTTACACAACGGTTACCATACGTGCATGCTACGGGACTTGCCAACTTCAACACAAACATTATTTATATTCACAGTTACCCAACTAGCATGACTCTAATATCACCACCTCTATATCTCAAAACAATTATCAAGTATCAAATTGATCATAGCATCCAATTCACTTCCTATGATAGTTTTTATTATACCCAACTTGGATGTCCATCATTCTAGGACCAATTTTATAACCATAGCAAATACCATGCTATTCTAAGAGACTCTCAAAATAATATAAGTGAAGCATGAGAGATTAACAATTTCTACAAAATCAAGCCACCGCCGTGCTCTAAAAGATTTAAGTGAAGCGCTAGAGCAAAACTATCTAGCTCAAAAGATATAAGTGAAGCACATAGAGTATTCTAATAAATTCTGAATCATGTGTGTCTCTCCCAAAAAGTGTGTACAGCAAGGATGATTGTGGTAAACTAAAACATCAAAGACTCATATCATACAAGACGCTCCAAGCAAAACACATATCATGTGGTGAATAAAAATATAGCTCCAAGTAAAGTTACCGATAGACGAAGACGAAAGAGGGGATGCCTTCCGGGGCATCCCCAAGCTTAGGCTTTTGGTTATCCTTGAATATCTTGGGGTTCCATGGGCATCCCCAAGCTTAGGCTCTTGCCACTCCTTATTCCATAGTCCATCAAATCTTTACCCAAAACTAGAAAACTTCACAACACAAAACTCAACAGGAAATCTCATAAGCTCCGTTAGTGCAAGAAAGAAAAACCACCACATAAGGTACTGTAATGAACTCATCCTTTATTTATATTGGTGTTAAACCTACTGTATTCCAACTTCTCTATGGTTCATACCCCCCTATACTAGCCATGGATGCATCAAAATAAGCAAACAACACACGAAAAATAGGATCTGTCAAAATCAGAACAGTCTGTAGAAATATGTAACTCTCGAATACTCATGGAACTCTAAAAATCCTACCAAAATAGGAAGTCCTGGCCAATTTGTCTGTTTATCTACAGAAAAAAGAATCAGCGCAAAAGAACGTTTCTGTGAATTACTAAAATTATGTTCGTGCGTGCAAAGTTTCTGTTTTTCAGCAGAATTAAATTAACTATCACCATAGGTTATCCTATAGGTTCTACTTGGCACAGACACTAATTAAAACATGAAAACACATCTAAACATAAGCTATATAAAATATTTATTACTAAACAGAAGCAAAACAAAAATAAAATTGGTTTGCCTCCCAATTAGCGCTATCGTTTAACGCCCCTAGCAAGGCATAAAAGCGATGATAGATCTAAGTAGTGCCATCTTTGGCACCCGATTCATAAGTAGCTTGCATGATAGATTCATAAGGTAATTTAACTTTCTTTCTTGGAAAGTATTCCATGCCTTTCCTTAATGGAAATTTGAATCTAATATTTCCTTCCTTCATATCAATAATTACACCAATCATTCTAAGAAAAGGTCTACCAAGAATAATAGGACAAGAAAGATTGCAATCTATGTCAAGAATGATAAAATCTACGGGCACATAATTCCTATTTGCAACAATAAGAACATCATTGATCCTTCCTGTAGGCTTCCTAATGGTGGAATCCGCAAGGTGCAAATTTAAAGAGCAATCATCAAAATCATGGAAACCTAGAATATCACATAAAGTTTTTGTAAATTGTGGAAACACTAGCACCCAAATCACACAAAGCATGGCACTCATGATATTTAATTTTAATCTTTATAGTAGGTTCCCATTCATCATAAAGTTTTCTAGGTATAGAAACTTCCAAATTGAGTTTTTCCTCATAATGCAATCAAGGCATCAACAATATGTTTGGTAAAAGCTTTATTTTGACTATAAGCATGAGGAGAATTCAACACGGATTGCAACAAGGAAATATAATCTATTAAAGAAGAATTATCATAATTAAATACCTTGAAATCCATAATAGTGGGTTCAATGATATTTAAAGTCTTGACCTCTCCAATCCCACTTTTACCAAATTTAGCATCAAGATCTAAAAACTCCGAATCATTGGGATGCCTTTTAACTAAAGTTGACTCATCTCCAGTCCCATCATTATTAAGATTCATATTGCAAAACAAAGATTTAATAGGGGGCACATGAATAAGTTTTAGATCTTCATCATTATTTTCATGGAAACTAGAAGTACACGCTTTTACAAAGCAATCTTTCTTAGCATGCAATCTAGCGGTTCTTGCTTTGCACTCATCAATGGAAATTCTCAAAGCTTTGAGAGACTCATTGATATCATGCTTAGGAGAAGTAGATCTAAGTTTCATAGAATCAACATCAAGCGAAAGCCTATCAACGTTCCTAGCCAAATCATCAACTTTAAGCAATTTTTCTTCAAGCAAGGCATTAAAATTCTTTTGAGAGATCATAAACACTATTCTCAAAATCAGAGGGCATCTTATTATAATTACCATAAGAATTATTGTAGGAATTTCCATAATTATTAGAGGAATTACTAGGGAACGGTCTAGGATTAAAGTTTCCTCTATAAGCATTGTTACCAAAATTATTCCTAGCAACAAAATTCACATCCATAGATTCATTATTATTCTCAATCAAAGTAGACACAGGCATATCATTGGTATCTGTAGGAGCACTCTTAATAGCAAACAATTTCATAAGTTCATCCATCTTTCCACTCAAAACATTAATTTCTTCTATAGCATGCACTTTTTTACTAGTAGATCTTTTGGTGTGCCATTGAGAATAATTAGCCATAATGTTATCAAGGAGTTTAGTAGCTTCTCCTAAAGTGATTTCCATAAAAGTGCCTCCCGCGGCCGAATCTAAAAGATTTCTAGAAGCAAAATTCAATCCGGCATAAATTTTTTGTATGATCGTCCATAAATTCAAACCATGAGTAGGGCAATTGCGAATCATCAATTTCATTCTTTCCCAAGATTGGGCAACATGCTCAAGATCAAGTTGTTTAAAATTCATAATATCGTTCCTAAGAGAGATGATCTTAGCAGGAGGAAAATACTTAGAAATAAAAGCATCTTTGCACTTGTTCCATGAATCAATACTATTCTTAGGCAAAGACGAAAACCAAACTTTAGCACAATCTCTAAATGAAAACGGAAATAAGTTCAATTTAACAATATCATTATTCGTATCTTTCTTCTTTTGCATCTCACACAAATCAACAAAGTTGTTTAGATGGGTAGCGGCATCTTCACTAGGAAGGCGGGAGAATTGATCTTTCATAACAAGATTCAACAAAGCATCATTGATTTCACAAGACTCAACATCATTAAAAGGAGCAATCAGAGTACTAAGGAATTCATTATTATTGGTATTGGAAAAATCACACAATTTGGTATTATCTTGTGTCATCGCAGCAAGCAATCCAACACACAAGCAAACAAAAAGGCAAGCGAAAGAGTGAGGAGATTGGGAAAGAGAGGGCGAATAAAACATCAAGGGTGAAGTGGGGGAGGGGAAAACGAGAGGCAAATGGCAAATAATGTAATGCGAGGGATAAGTTTGTGATGGGTACTTGGTATGTCTTGACTTGAGTGAAAACCTCCCCGACAATGGTTCCAAAAATCCTTCTTCCTATGTCTTTAGCTTGCGTTGGTTTTCATTGAAGAGGAATGGGTGATGCAGCAAAGTAGCGTAAGTATTTCCCTCAGTTTTTGAGAACCAAGGTATCAATCCAGTAGGAGGCTCCTCAAAAGTCCCACGCACCTACACAAACAAACAAAAACCTCGCAACCAACACAATAAAGGGGTTGTCAATCCCTTCACGGCCACTTGCGAAAGTGAGATCTGATGGAGATAATATGATAAGATAAATATTTTTGGTATTTTTATGATATAGGTTAGAAAAGTAAAGGTGCAAATAAAAGTAGATTGAAAGCTTATATGATAAAAGATAGAACCAGGGGCCATAGGTTTCACTAGTGGCTTCTCTCAAGATAGCATAAGTATTACGGTGGGTGAACAAATTACTGTCGAGCAATTGATAGAAAAGCGCATAGTTATGAGATTATCTATGTATGATCATGTATATAGGCATCACGTCCGTGACAAGTAGACCGACTCCTACCTGCATGTACTACAATTACTCCACACATCGACCGGCTCTTGCCTGCATCTAAAGTATTAAGTTCATAAAGAATAGAGTAACACATTAAGAAAGATGATATGATGTAGAGGGATAAACTCATGCAATATGATATAAACCCCATCTTTTTATCCTCGATGGCAACAATACAATATGTGCCTTGCTGCCCCTGCTGTCACTGGGAAAGGACACCACAAGATTGAACCCAAAGCTAAGCACTTCTCTCATTGCAAGAAAGGTCAATCTAGTAGGCCAAACCAAACTGATAATTCGAAGAGACTTGCAAAGATAACTTAATCACACATTAAAGAATTCAGAGGAGATTCAAATATTTCTCATAGATAAACTTGATCATAAACCCACAATTCATCGGATCTCGACAAACACACCGCAAAAAGAGTTACATCGAATAGATCTCCAAGAAGATCAAGGAGAACTTTCTATTGAGATTCAAAGAGAGACAAGAATCCATCTAGCTAATAACTATGGACCCGAAGGTCTATGGTAAACTACTCACAACTCATCGGAAGGGCCTTGAAGAAGATGTAGAGGCCCTTCGTGGTCGATTCCCCCTCCGACGGAGCACCGACGAAGGCTCCAAGATGGGATCTCACGTATATCGAAGGTTGCGGCGGTGGAAATAGTTTTTCGTGGTGCTCCTCGATGGTTTCAGTGTACGTGGGTATACATAGGAGGAAGAAGTAGGTCGGTGGACGCTCAAGGGCCCCACGAGGCTAGGGGGCGCGCCCACCTGTAGGGGGCACACCGGGCACCCTCGTGGCCGCCTCCTATGCTGCTTGACGTCCACTCCAAGTCCACTGGATCACATTTGTTCCAAAAAGATCACTCCCGAAGGTTTCATTCCGTTTGGACTCCGTTTGATATTCCTTTTCTTCGAAACACTGAAAT
Organism: Triticum timopheevii; assembly: GCA_963921465.1. Taxonomy (NCBI): domain Eukaryota; kingdom Viridiplantae; phylum Streptophyta; class Magnoliopsida; order Poales; family Poaceae; genus Triticum; species Triticum timopheevii. The sequence continues at coordinate 627,285,539 of OY997268.1, forward strand.
AGGCAAAAAAAACAACAATTCGGGATGGGCCTCCGGTTAGTAGGTTAGTCCCAAAAATGATATAAAAGTGTAAAGTAAAGCCCATAAACATCCAAAACGGGTAATATAAGAGCATGGATCAATAAAAAATTATAGATACATTGGAGACGTATCAGGTAGGCGCGCCCTACCCCTGGGCGCGCCCCCACCCTCGTGGGCCCCTCGTGGCTCCCCTGACCGACTTCTTTTGCCTATATATATGTCCATATGCCCTAAAAACATCGGAGAGGACCATAGATTGGGAGTTCCGCCGCCGCAAGCCTCTGTAGCCACCAAAAACCAATCGGGACCCTGTTCATCATCCCGGCGATCTCCATGACAAGGAGGGAGTAGTTCACCCTCGGGGCTGAGGGTATGTACCAGTAGCTATGTGTTTGATCTCTCTCTCTCTCTCTCTCTCGTGTTCTTGAGGTGATACGATCTTGATGTATCGCGTGCTTTGCTATTATAGTTGGATCTTATGATGTTTCTCCCCCTCTAGTCTTTTGTAATGGATTGAGTTTTCCCTTTGAAGTTATCATATCGGATTGAGTCTTTAAGGATTTGAGAACACTTGATGTATGTCTTGCCGTGCTTATATGTGGTGACAATGGGATATTCACGTGATCTACTAGATGTATGTTTTGATGATCAACTTGCGGGTTCAATGAACTTATGCATAGGGGTTGGCACACGTTTTCGTCTTGACTCTCCGTTATAAACTTTGGGGGTACTCTTTGAAGTCCTATGTGTTGCACTACAAAAAAAGACACATCCGCGACATTTTGGGCCGAACGAATTTTTTTCCTGTCATACATATGACACTTCTATGATGATAATTGTGACAAAACCCGGTATCATCATAGATGTGGTGGGATCCTACTTCTATGACAAAAAATCATGACAGAAAATGGGCTTTTCGTCCTGGGTGGGCCGGAGATGCAGCTGCATGACATTCTTGGGGCTGTCCATGATGAAAAAAACCATGGTAGAAGCGAGGGGGAGGAAAATTTCAGGGAGTTGCCGGTTACGGTGGGAGGTCGGGGGCCGAGCGATGCATGTTTCTATCGTACACGTACGCGCGTGTGTGCAAGGTGTTGGCTCTAACTGAACCCGAGCGAGGCGTTGGGCTCTAACTGAACACGAGCGATTGTACTGTAGGCTACGCATTACTGAACCCGAGCGATTGATCGATGGCTGTTAACTGAACCCGATCGAGTGATCCCTTCGCTACTGCTGCTAACTGAAGCCGATCGATTGGATGAACAGTGAGCGTTGCAGGGGCAGTTTGGATGAACAGTGAGCGGTGGCGTTGCCTCTAGATGAACAGGACCCCGTGGTGTGGAGGGCTAGATGAACAGTAGACGATGGAGGGGTGCCCGTGGAGGGGTGGTTGAACAGGACCCCGAGGTGTGGAGGGTTGGATTAACAGTAGACGGTGGAGGGGTGCTCGTGGAGGGGTGGTTGAACAGTAGCCGGTGGAGTAGCGCGCGGTGGAGGCTGGATGAACAGGAGCCCGTCGAGGCTGGAGGAGGTCGACGGTAGCCCGTGGAGGCCGGAGGAGGTCGATGGTGGAGATGAATAGTATCCCGTGGAGTCCCGTCTTGCGGTACGCCACACGCCTCCCGATGAACAAGACCCCCGTTTTGACTGTAGGAGGTCCGTTTCGTCCGTTTTGCGGTACGCCACACCCCTCCCAATCAATAAGACCCCCGTTTCGATTGTAGGAGGTCCGTTTCGTCCGTTTTGCGGTACGCCACGCCCCTCCCGATCAACAGGACCCCCGTTTCGACCATAGGAGGCCCGTTTCCTCCGTTTTGCGGTACGCCACACCCCTTCCGATAAACAGGACCCCGTTCCGAACGTAGGAGGTCCGTTTCCTCCGTTGTGCGGTACGCCAGGCCTCGTTTCCATCTCCTGTTCCGTCCAAGCCCTCCCGATGAACATGACCACGCATTCCGTTCCGACCCAGCCGGTTGGCTCCCACGCGTTCCGTTGCCTCCCGATGAACACGGCGCATTCCGTTGCCTCCCCATGAACACGACGCATTTCGTTGCCGCCCCATGAACACGACGACGACGTTGTTTCTCCGTTCCGACCCAGCCATGTACACGAGCCCTGGCCGTACGTATGCGCGAGTAGGCGTTCGAGACCCCGCCCGTATGTACGTACGTGGCCGTATTTTCTTTCTTGCACCCTGGCCGCTGTACGTACGTGTACATGCTACGTGCGCGCCTCTTCTACGACACGTGCGCGCCTCTACAGCCACCAGTATATATGTACATACACGTTTGCAACCAGAATGACAACACAACGTACGCTTCGACCAGGTGGTTTCCGATTGTCAGGCACTTCCTTGCCTGCAAAGATGTAGCTGGTGGGTCCCAGCAGTCAGGGGGGGCGAATCGTTTTGTTTTTTTTTGCCCGGACACACTTCCTTGCATGCGAAGATGTAGCTGGTGGGTCCCAGCAGTCAGGAGGGAAGCGTTTTTTTCGCGAAATACTAGTGGCCCGTCCGGTGGTCCCTGCTGTCAGGTGGAGGAATAATTATTTTGCGCGTAATAAGGAGGCACTTCCTTGCAGCCGCCATGGACCCAGATGTCAGCCTCTCCACGCCCAGTACTCTTCCGATGGATGTCGGTCGTTGACCACATTGACCACACCGCGTCGAGAGCACCACGGCGGTGGACGACAGCGAGGCCTAGTAATGGGACGACGTGGAGCCGGGGAAGACGCAGAAGTGGATTCCCACGCAAAGAGGAGTACAAGCGTGAGGCTGCCGTCGCCGCAGAACAACAGGGGGTGTGGGTTAGTAGAGGGATGGCCTGGCCACCGGTGGGAGTAGTAGGGGGCGGTGAGGCCTCTGCGGCATCACAGCAGGCCACGGGAGGCAGGAGCACGCGACACGATCGGCGCTGCTTTGGGCGGCTGGAGCACGAAGACCGGAGGTTGAATAAGCACTACAGCCGTTGGATGTACATCGTACGGTCACTGGAGCTAGAGTCGTTCATATTGACTAAGTTGACAAAGCCCTCCGTCCCCGTAAACTTAGTAGGCCCACAAGTCAGTCTCCCACCAAGGTGAGTCCCAGCTAGCAGGGGGAGTATTCATTTTTTTGTGCGTAATAAGGAGGCATTTCTGGTGGGTCCGAGCTGACAACAGGGGGAACGTTTTTTTCACGAAATACAGAGACCCTTCCGGTGGGTCCCAGCTATCAGGTGGAGGAATCATTATTTTGTGTGTAATAAGGAGGCATTTTCCTGTGTGGGCCCCTACTGTCAACCGCTTCCGATGGCTGTTGTTTGTTGACCATGTTGACCTCGCCGCACCGAGAGCACAAACGCGGTGGACGAGGGCGAGACCCAGGAAGAGAACCACCCGGAGTCGGCGAAGCCACCGCAGCAGATGCCCACGCTGAGGGGAGAACGAGCGCTAACTGGTCGGCTGTAGGGTGAGGCTGACATCGCCAGAAAATAACAAAATGTGTGGGTGGTTAGAGGGATGGCCTGGCGGCAGCACAGCCAGCCACGGGAGGAGGGAGCAGGCAGTCCCGCCGGCGCTGGTTTGGGCGGCTGGAGCAGGAAGATCAGAGATTGAAGAAGCACGACGGCCGTTGGATGGACATCCAACAGTCACTGATGTTTGATGACTAAGTTGACAAAGCCTTGCGTACGTGTCAAATTTTTTCTAGGACAATGTCATCGTCAAACTAGTAGGCCCGGAAGTCAGCCTCCAAATCTGTGGAAAACAGCATACAACCCATTAGCCATTATTTTCAATAATATACAACCCATTTGCTAATTCTTAAGGATATTTGAAGCCCATATTCTTTTTATTATCATTACATACCATATATTCTGGGCACTGCTAAAAAATTCAACGAAATTTTGCATATTTCGGTGGGGTCCGAACTCTTTTAATCACGAAATTTCGAGTCACGTTAAAAATAGTTTTCAAAAAATTATATCAAAATAAAATTCAAAAAACAATTCTCCGCAAAAAAATGAATGAAATTTAGAATCTTAACTAGCAAGATGCCCGTTCGTTGCACGGAACATGAAGATGCATTTGTATGAGTAGTTTATCTAGTGGGAGAAAAGATGATATTTTAATGTAATTGCCAGTTGGCTTTGGTTTTTATAAGAGTAGAGAGTAGAGAAATCCTGAAAAAATGATATTTTAATGCAATTGCCAGTTGGCTTTGGTTTAAAAGTTTACAGCCCATTTCTTACAACTTATAACCCGTTTTCTGGGGAAGCCCATTTCTTATCCCTCCTCGTCTTGAAACATTTGCAGCCCAGCTGGGCTGAGAAAGCAAGTAGGCCTCGGTTTTGTTATTCTCCAAAAAAAAGAACTGGGCTAGCCAATGTCAGAAAGAAAAAATATATCAAGTGGGCTCGTCATGTTCTTAATAAAAGCGTAAGCGTGGGCTAGATGGGCCACAGCCCCCGCACAGCGCGCAGTTGAGCTCCATCTCTGAAACTGGAAAACAACTGGGCGAGTTGCTGGGTCCCTGGTGTTATCCGCTCGTGTGTAATTTTCTCATTTATTGACTACATTGACAATGGCGTGGAACCTAGTTGTCAAACAATTAGGAGGAAGTATTTTTTTGGCTTGTAATAACGAGGCAAATGCTTGCGAAATGCAATGACCCTGGTGGGTCCCTACTGCCAGCCTCTCCATGTACAATCATCTTCCTGATTCCTCTTGGTTGTTGACCATGTTGACAACGCCATACGGCAGCGGGCACAGTGAGCTAACCAAGGCGGAGAACAACGGCAAGGCCTAGGAAGGGAACGAACAGCAGCCATGGAAGATGCGACAGTGTAGTGGCAGGTGGAGGGGAGTACGAGGGCAACAACATGCAAGTCAAGCATACAAATGGTACAAAAAGCCCAAGGATTAATTGTTCATCAAATTTTTAGACAAAAGCCAAATTGAACATGATAGTAACATCTAACCCAACCACTCTTTTTTGCAGTCACAAACAAATGGATCGGCCTGATCCATAAAATCAGCATCCTGTGCAAAAAAAATTATTTCAGGATGTCTACAACTTATTGTAAATATAAGCCGAGCACGTTTAGAAGCCCATTTATCCACCTGAAACTTCTTTTTTTTGCTGTTCAACATGTTCGTCCGTGAGAAATCTCTTGCTGTAAAATTAAGCCTCATGGACAATAGTAACCTCGCGTTCAATAGGAAGACTGTGACAAAGCTTCTGTTTGCCTGGTTGGATGCATATCGTCCCATCGTTATTGTCGTCAAACGAATGTCATGAGAACTGAGAAAATCCTTGTGCTTATTACGCCAACGATTGGTTATATGTTTTTCTCCACGTGGTTCTCCCTAAGTAGACATGAAGATTGAAAACAGTTAAGGTCTGAAAAAAGAGTATATCGAAAGAACGACAGCTGAACAGTTAATTCTAGTACAATATATACGGGCTTTCAATGTGCATGAAATCATCACCTCTATGTATAAATTCTCCAGAGATCGAAAGCATCGTAGCAACCCAATAATTATGTCCAGATCAAAACTATACATTCTGATATATATGATCTTGACAGAATCCAGCAACATTGATAGGCTATCAATGGACGAACTCTTCATTGAGCATATAACATAATATTAGTAACCAAAGTGTACTCCAAGATGATATAAAACTTATGCGCACAAATGAAAAATGCAGCATATGATTACAAATGTGTAGATGATAATATACGGTACCTGAAAAAGTGAGGAGCCAAACACCAACTCCTTGTGATTATTAAATGGGTCACGAATTACACCCAAGGTCTCCAGTTTGGGTGCAGAGACAACAGTTATTTCTAAAGGTGTATAACAATTATCAAGGAGCAACCTTTCAAGTGAAGGGGCATCTTCCATGATGAGCTTCTGTCCTTTAAAACAAATTCCAATGCTTTTAAGGTGAGGCGACTTTATTTGGAGATAACTGATACCGATTTCTATTCCCAAAACAATCAGCAAGCGCTCCAGGGCAGGGCAACTGGAGTGGATGATGCTGTGCAGTGAGGCCTCCGACAGATAAACCACCACAAGCAAAAGTTTTTTTAGCAGTGGGAGTCGAAGCATTTGTACCAGATCGTCTGGTAGATGGCACCGGGCAAAGGTGGCGGTGTGGAGAGAGGAGGAAAACCGCAAGATGGACAATGGTGGTGTGGGCACGAATTCTTGGTATGTTCGTGGTATGAAACTTTCGTGGTAATGGTAGAACTCAAACTGCTGGAGTTTTCCAAATTCAGGGGATGTCAGCGAAGCGTCCACCTTGTCGGGTATGGATAGCAGGTAGCTTGTCGGGGTGCAGAGGCATTGAACGGGGCCGTACTGGTGAGAAGAGACGATGGCTCTGATGAGATCAAATTCAGGAAGGACAGATATCTGACGACAGTCGAGATTGAGGGGCATGGTGCGCATTAGAGGGCGCCATCGAGTTGAGAGGACTTGTGTGCGGCATCAATCCTTGGTGGGGAGAAGCGAGATGATCTCCTCAAGGATGACGCCTGGGAGATCGCTGATGCGGTCCACCGGAGATTCTACCGGTTCCTCAGATCCGGGTGGGTGGGGGGCTCGCCGCTTCTCCCCGTGCGACCAGGTGCGGGATCTACAACCGGCATTGCCGCTGGCGGGAGCCTCATCTTCTTGGCGCTGGGGCAAGCCGACTCCATTTTCCTTGTGGGCGTCGCGCCGAGCTCATGGGTTTGAGCAGAGTAGCCAGAGACGAGCCTAGAGGTAGTGCGAGTGCGGAAGAAGGAGGGCTGGGGATTTCTGTAGGAGTGGAAGAAGAGGAGCAGGCGTTTTCTGTACGAGTGAGGAAGAAGGTGAGCGGGGTTTTCTTGACGAGTGAGGAAGATTGGGGAGCGGGGGGAATTGGGTGGGGAGACGAAAGCGGGAGAGCGAGTTGTTCGTGTTTATAAGGCCCGCTGCACTAACTACTCGCTTTTTTTCCCAAGAACCGCTCTCTTCTTTTGCGTTGCTGCATTGGAGCTGGTGCATGGGCTTGGCTGACTGGCCATGCATGCAGGATGCATGTGCCCGCCGGCCACTGCATGCACCTGGTTTGTTACTAGGCCTATTTAATAGGGTGGTTATGGAGTAAATTAAGGAGATTTATTTTCTCTGTGTGCATCCACCAAATTAGAGGATGCGGTACTGGATGCAGACACTCACATTAAACTAACATTCAGAAGAACAAAAGTTCAGCATGTCTATGCATCTCAAATGATTCACCATACTATAACCAATATACAAAGTTGTGAGAAGGTGTGGAAATAAAGAAAATCGGTCGATGCTTCTCTGAGCAAAGGGCCTCCCTGCGCACACATTAATTTCCTGGGCATGCTTGTTTCTTCTTAATGTTGCGAGGACTTTGAGCATGTTGGCAACTCCACAGCTAGCTAGCTGCCTCATCTTGCAATTGATGCTGACACATTTGCAGCAAACACATGAGGCGATAGAGATGACTAAACATGGGTCCATATTGTGCAGTTCCCCTGATATCATATTCATTGTCCTGAATCTAAAAAGATAGGAAAACAATAGCTATACTTAAACGGTGTTGCAAAATAGTAGCACATATCAATAGCTCGGCAGGACAAAACACGATCATCTGGACGAAGGGGATACTGACCTGCCTGAGGAAGATTACATATAATTTCATAAGTCCTTGGTTGATTTCCACCTTCGGCTGCACTTCTTGTTTGCTCCTCCACACATGACAGGATCGTTCCGCACTGCATTCAGCAAGTCAACATAAGAATAAGCTAATTTCATCTTGCGGTGGTCATTGTACCTAGTTACGAATGTAGGAATACCTGGAGCACCATGAGGTTAGCTGACAGCAGGTAGATGCAGCCATATATATTTTGTGTGGTGCTACCAAAATTGAGGTTTGTATTCCTTCCTGTTATGAGAATTCTTCTTGAAGTTGGTAGAATGTGACGGCTTGTTCTTTGCATCAAACTTGCCTATCCCCTGAGATTTGTTCTTGTTGTTTTGGCGCTGGTTGGGCTGGAAGTTCTTCTCGTGTACCATGTGGGCACTAGAAGCTCCCTCGGCGACCCGAGCACGTGTGTCTTTTGCTCTCGCCTTCTCCTCAAAATCAAGAGTGCTAATGAGATCCAAAATAGAAAACTCATGTCTCTTGTTTTTCAGAGAAGTAGTAAAATCGTTCCACAAAGGTGGAAGCTTGGCAATGATGGTCCCAGCAACAAATTTGTCCGGCAACACACACTTAAAGTACTCAAGTTCCTTAGAGAGTGACTGTATCTCATGAGTCTGCTGAACAACAGAGTGCTCATCAGTCATCTTGTAGTCACAGAATTGCTCCATGGCGTACAACTCGTTGCCAGCGCCCGAGGGCCCAAACGTGGCCTCGAGCGCAGCCCGCATGTCTTTGCCACTGTCAAAAGACATATATGAATCCACAATGGAATCGTCAAGAACACTCAGCAGGGCGGCTTTGAAGAGGGTATCCATGTTCTGAAAAGCTTCCTGTTGTGTAGGATTAAGATCTCCCTCAGGCTTACCCTTAGTGGCGTCATAGCAGTACATGATCTGAAACCAATATACTGCTCTTGTGCGCCACCTTTTATATTGCACCCCCTTAAAAGTAGGCGGCTTCAAAAGCGCAGCAAAACCACTCGGAGTAAATTGCATGTGATCAGGTTTTTGGATTGGTTTGTTGAATATATGAGCAATTTAGTATGAGATTTAATCCGAATCAGAAGTAAATATATCATGACGACAATTGCAAACATCAAAGTAATCATGCGGACTAAACCAGGAGGACAGAATCACATACTGTACAACGGGAGAAGAACCGATGTGGTTGATGTTGTCACTCATGTCGTTGATGAAGAGGTTACCGAGGTCGAGGCAGAAGGCTGTCGTTGAGGAAGTCGTCGCTGGCAGCAGTCACAGGAGTGTGCTCCCCAAAAACCTGATCGCCCCTCTCCCGTACAGGATCACGAAAGGCGGGGTTCGGAGGACTGATGTCCCTTCTCATGGTGCACACCAAAAGGAGGGATGGAGAAGAATTGCATGGCGGCGCTAAGATCTGGAATGGTGCGAAACCATATGATACAATGGTGGCTAGGGTAGAGCATGTCAGGTCGGTCGTGCGAGTATAATAGTAGGCCTTTGGCCCCCGAACCCCACGTCCAAGTCAATAATAGCTCAAAAAAAAGTCAATAATAGCCCCACCAAGGTTTGTCTAAAAAACGGAGTAATTAAGGCGTCCGTTAGTCCCTTTAGTATAAATACAATATCATTAATAATGGCCCCACCTTTTGTCTCACAAAGTATGTTGGAGTACAACCGGCTACACGTTTACAATCCACTTCTCTTCTCTCTCCTCTTCTATCTCCTTCAACTAAGCACAAATACTATATTTAAATCCTTATAGCCTACTTATGTCATCTAATTGTAGTACTTGCTCTAAAATTTACTATCCACTGTGTAGTCTGAAATGCCGGGCGTGCAGCTGGCGGTGCCCTCGGTCGGCGCACCGCTTCAACGGCGGAAGCAGTGAGAGGTCGCGTCGCCCTAACTTGCCATCAATGTGGAGCGGCGGGCTCAGCTGGCGCCGGGCGGGAAGCGCACGTGGGAGGGGGGAGGGGTTTTTGTTGGGCCAAGAACGTGAGAAGCCAACTTGGGATCGGTCCGGTCGGGGAATATCATGTGCTGCCATACTCTGCATATGACACTAGTCTATGTTACTACTCCCTCCTTTTCAGTTTATAGAGATGTTTAGAGTAACATAGTAATATGTTACAGTACAAGTTACTCCCTAGTATGACCAGCCTTGGACTCTCCCAGTGCTCCACCATGTATAGCTGCTAAGCCTGCCACGTAGGCATAAAATATGATGTGGCGCCAATAAACTAAGAACCTATGCATTGAAGACTTGAGCTACTAAGCCATTTAATGCACTTAGCACCTCATCTAAAGAGCATTAATAGTATAGCCAGCCGATGGCTATAAGCCAGTGCCATGTCATCTACAGCCCATCTTATAGTCAACATGTACAATAGTAGATCAAAAGAGTGTACTACTACTTTGTTGTTCTGTGGCCCACCTTTCATTCTCACAAAGTGCCTAGGAGCACGTGCTAGAGCTGGCTCTTCATGAAGAGCCTGCTTACCTTCTCTCTCCTCTTATCTTTCCTCCAACTAAGCAGAAATATACTATAGTTTATTCCTTATAGCCCGCTGACTCAGCTCTGCTGTACTTGCTCTAAGCACATCTAAGAACTTAGTAGCACCCCCTTCACCGTGGACCTTGACGGTATATGTCACCTTGTGTCTCATAATTTTCCTCGTCATCATCTGAGTCCTAGAAGATCTCACCCACATCATCATTAGCATGCAGCCGCCTTGATAGACAACATGCGCAGAAGGAGTAGAGGCGACTGGGGACGCACCACCACCACATCGTGGGCACTCCATATGTGCTCGCGTGCGTGCAGCGTGCGTGTTTTTCCATCGGTGCTAGCTCTAAGGCCGAGGCTACGGTCGTCTTCGTCTCCGACTAGTAGTTGAGCAACGACGACAAAGAGGTGCTGCAAGATATGCATATGCGCCGTTGCGTGCGAGCTTCGCCGCAGCACGACGAACCGGACGTCGCCGCGGATGGCGCACGCCTCCATGCAGCCGAGTGTGTGCACATGCATGTGTTATTCACGTGCATTCTACGACCGAGCGTGTGTGCATGCATGTCTTGTGTACGTGCTTTGTGTGCTCCATGTTGTGCGTGTATGTGCATGAGTTGGATCGGATGGAGTTAGTGCGTTAGCTTGTGTACATGCGTGGCTGCATGCGTCCTGTACATGTGTGGCTTGTTGCGTGGTTATCAATAATTCAATATAAACTACTCCCTCCATTCCTAAATATAAGTCTTTCTAGCCATTTCAAATAGACTACAACATACGGATGTATGCAGACATATTTTAGAGTGTAGATTCACTCATTTTTTTTGTATGTAGTCCCTTATTGAAATATCTAAAAAGACTTATATTTGGGAACGGAGGGAGTATAAAACATCTTCAACTTAGCATCTTGATGTACTGTTTCTAGTGGTTAGCGAAAAGTTCATGTTCTTTTAGTTGTTTATAGGTGGGCAGGCGACAAAAAACAGAGGAAAACGAGCAAGGTTCCTTGCAGATGCTCCTCCGCGAGGTTCCTTGCTCCTCCTCGGTCGTCGGGAATCTATGCTCTTCAACTCTTTTATTTTATGTGAGCTTTGTTCATCCTTTTCCCAACACGCGAGACATCTAGCATCAAGGTACACGTGTCATGCAAGAAAATGGAGATAATCAGATAAGCAGTGCATAAGTGAGTCGTGTGAGGGGGAAAGCGGGGGGAAACCCTTTTTCGTAAGTGAGTCGTGCACTTCGATGGCACCTACGCAATATTTTTTCTCCTCGATGGCACATGAATAGTGCACGTACTCAATGACGTAGCACGGGATGGTAGCAATGACATGGTCAGCCCTTTTTTGGAGAGAGTACGTACTACTAGTAAATAACTTTGATGTGTCCCGTCAACTCGCAGAATGACTAGAAGCTTGATTATGCCTTCTCCCTCACCAACGCGTGCGCGGTGGCTCGCACCACGAGGAGAAACTTTTTCTTACAAGCGGTGGACGTGCAGTAGTTCATTTGGTGTCAGATTGCTAGAAGCACTACTGTAGAACCATCGACTTCCGGAAGAGGCGAAGAGCCAAGCGCAAGGTCACCTACTAACCTTAGGCTAGGCATAGTGGGAGTAACATAAGTAGGGGTACCTCCTTTTTTTTCTAGAAACAACCACACAGGAATATCAAGGTGCTGGTTACGTACAAAAAATTTCCTGCAGTCCGTGCTCAGCCCTCCTCTATCTCTCTTCTCAGCCAGCCAGCGAACGCGCGGAGCCCATCATCTGTTTGCTCACATGCGGTCCCACATGTCAGTGAAAACGCAAGCGGACCCACTGAACCTGCACATCTTTCACCTCGATGTGCTGGTGATGAAAAACAAATCCAAGAAAGATCTTCGGTGGCCGCTTTTGGAGTTACTCAAGAGTAGTAAGATTCTATTTACACTTTAACCCAAGATGCACATCTCGTGGCTTCAACTACCACTATATTTTCTTTCATGACACGACCTGGATGCTGGATGTCCCATGTGTCGGCAAAAGGAGGAAGAACCCGACCAAATCTTCGGCTGTGCTCTCGGATTAGACAAGTTGTGCTAACTTAAAAAATTTATTGTGTACTCCCTCCGTTCCAAAATACTTGACTTCCATTTGTCCAAAAGTGGATGTACCTATATACTAAAACATGTCTAGATACATATATATTTTGACAAATAGAAGGCATGTATTGTGCAACGGAGGGAGTAGAATGGATGCAAGTTTTTGTATTGGGAAGAAGAGTACATCCATATATTAATAGAGCGTTGGAGTTGGCCTTACAAGTGAAACTGACTATCGGCAAACCCCCACCTCGCCCGCCGCGCTATGGCTGAGTTAGAGAAACGATGAGGTTGAAGAGATTGCTCTAGCCCGGAGTCCAAGAAATATGGTGTCAGATGGAAGTCGTGGTGGTGACGTGTGCTGTACTCCTGGAAGTGAATGCTTGTTCTGGCCCATGCCACCCTACTACTCCTACTACTTACTATATAGTACTACTAGTATCGAGGATTCGAGGTGCTGGTTACGTAGTACAATATGGCTACAGTAAAAACACCCGCACGACGCACGAAGCATGTGAAGTATTCATGCCACAATTAAGAAGATTTACATTGAGATTATGCCAAAGTATCACTCCGCATCAAAAATTCTTTTTTATCATTTACCTACTCGAGGACGAGCAGGAATTAAGCTTGGGGATGCTTGATACGTCTCCAATGTATCTATAATTTTTGATTGCTCCATGCTACTTTATCTACTGTTTTAGGCAATATTGGGCTTTATTATCCACTTTTATATTATATTTGGGACTAACCTATTGACCGTAGGCCCAGCCGAGATTTGCTGTTTTATGCCTATTTCAGTGTTTCGAGGAAAAGGAATATCAGACGGAGTCAAAACGGACCAAAATCAACTCAAGAAGTTATTTTTGAAAGGAAAGCCACCCGATGGACTTGGAGTGCACGTCAGGAGATACGGGAGGTGCTCACGACGGTGGGGGGCGCGCCCACCTCCCTAGGGCGCGCCCCCCTGCCTCGTGGGGCCCTCGTAGCTCCTCCGACGTACCCCCTGCACCCATATATACTCTCGTACCCTAAAACTTCCAGAGAAGAAGATAGATCGGGAGTTCCGCCGCCGCAAGCCTCTGGAGCCACCAAAAACCTCTCGGGATCCCGTTCCGGCACCCTGCCAGAGGGGGAACCCATCACCGGTGGCCATCTTCATTATCCCGGCGCTATCCATGACGAGGAGGGAGTAGTTCACCCTCGGGGCTGAGGGTATGTACCAGTAGCTATGTGTTTGATCTCTCTCTCTCGTGTTCTCTCTCGTGTTCCCTCTATTGCACGATCTTGATGTATCTCGAGCTTTGCTATTGTAGTTGGATCTTATGATGTTTCTCCCCCTCTACTCTCTTGTGATGAATTGAGTTTCCCCTTTGAAGTTATCTTATCGGATTGAGTCTTTTATGAGAACACTTGTTGTATGTCTTGCCGTGCTTATCTGTGGTGACAATGGGATATCATGTGCCACTTCATGTATGTTTTGGTGACCAACTTGCGGGTTCCACCCATGAACCTATGCATAGGGGTTGGCACACGTTCTTGACTCTCCGGTAGAAACTTTGGGGCACTCTTTGAAGTACTTTTATGTTGGTTGGATGAATCTGAGATTGTGTGATGCATATCATTTGATCATGCCCACGGATACTTGAGGTGACAATCGAGTATCTAGGTGACATTAGGGTTTTGGTTGATTTGTATATTAAGGTGTTATTCTAGTACCGTGACGCCCTCGATTCAATCACTAATCATACATGCAAATATGTACGATCAAGATCAAGGATTCACGGGAAGATATCACAACACAACTGTAGACACAAATCAAAATAATACAAGCTTTATATTACAAGCCAGGGGCCTCGAGGGCTCGAATACATAAGCTCGAATACACAAGAGTCAGCGGAAGCAACAATATCTGAGTACAGACATGAGTTAAACACGTTTGCCTTAAGAAGGCTAGCACAAAAGCAACAACGATCGAAAAGGCAAGGCCTCCTGCCTGGGAGCCTCCTAACTACTCCTGGTCGTCGGCGGTCTCCACGTGGTAGTAGGCACCCTCGGGGTAGTAGCAGTCATCGTCGAAGGTGGCGTATGGATCCTAGGCTCCACCATCTGGTTGCGACATCCGAGAAGAATGGGAAGAGGTGGAAAAAGAGGGAGCAAAGCAACCGTGAGTACTCATCCAAAGTACTCGCAAGCAAGGATCTACACTACATATGCAACATTATCAAAGAGAGGTTGTATATGTGGACTGGGTTGCAGAAATGCCAGAATAGAGAGAAGGCCTAGTCCTATCGAAGACTAGCATCTTCTGGAAACCACCATCTTGCAGCAAACAGGAGGGAGTAGAGTAGCATAAAGTAAAGTAGTAGTAGTGTTATCAACCTCGGCCAGAGATCCTTTCTCGACTCCCTGCGTGAAAGAAATCCCAGAGCTATACTATCCATTTCTCATCACAATCCAATTCTCATCACAAGTATCCAGTTCTAGTTGTATCGATCGGGATACAACTCCGAGTGTCCGTTACCGTAGGATAAGCTATTGATAGATGTTTTCTTCCCTGCAGGGGTGCACCAACTTACCCACCACGCTCGATTAACTCTGGCCAGACACACTTTACTGGGTCATGCCCGGCCTCGGACAAACAATATGCTGCAACCCGACCTAGGCTTAATAGAGAGGTCAGCACGCCGGACTAAACCTATGCCCCCAGGGGTCATCGGCCATCTCCCCGGGAACTCCTGCACGTTGCGTGGGCGGCCGGTGAGCAGACCTAGCTACCTCCTTCAAAAAAGGTAGGAGCTTACCAGTCCAACCCGACGGGCGCCGCTCAGTCACTGACGTCTAATAAGCTTCGGCTGATGCATACGACGCAGAACTCCCATACTATGCCCACGTGATGGTTAGTGCTATCAGGCCAGAGGCCCCTCAGATCAAATATCCAAATCGTAGTGGATTAGGAACGCGCGGTAACAAGCAGAGACTCACGAAAGATGTGACCCCGTTACCCCGTCTCGAGGACTTGCGGCAAGGGCTAAGAATGCCCGGCCACGCCTCGTAATTATCTCTCGGGCACCTTCTAGGTCGACCCGTCTCCACATCACTCACTGGTACCCCTCAGGGTTGACCCGCCTTTTCAAGTAACAGTTGTAAGGTCCAAGTATCCGTGTGTCCAAACATCAAGGGGAAAACCCAAGGAATCACCCCCGATGAATTTCACTCGATGTAATCATCAAGGTGAACATAAGAGGAATCACCCTGAGGTTCACTCTTGAGGGGTTGCACAACAGAGTCGTATCAGAAGTGGTTAAGGCGGAATCACCTCCGATGACCACGACCGAACAACTACACTACAGAGTTAACATCAAAAGTACTGTAGAGGTCTCACCCTCGGCACTCGATAGTAACCCAGTAGTGTCGAGCAACCAACGGGAAAGTGATGTGCGGTGCCGAGGCCTGGTCTTCGATCCCGTTGATCGGGTCTTCAATGATGAAGCAGATGCAACAAGGACAAGATGGGGGGGGGTCACTAATGGATCACTAACCAACATATACTAAGCAGTTTTATTAAAGCAGGTAAGGTAACAATAAGCAGGCTATGCATTAGAATAGGAGCAAACAATAACAATAGCAAAATCTAATGCAAGCATGAGACAATGGAATGGGCGATATCGGGATGATCAAAGGGGGGCTTTCCTGGCTGCTCTGGCAAGGAGGGATCTTCGTCGACGTAGTCGATCACATGGGCAGCATCGATCTTGGGGTCTACCGAAGAGAAGAGGGGGAAGAAACAGTAAATATAAAGCAAACATAGCATCACAGAGCATAATGTGGCAATATGTTGTGCCAGGTGTGACCTAATGTATGGCTACACAATATAGGTGAAGGGGGGAATCCAACCGGAAATGTATTCCCGGTTCCGGACCTGTGTTAGACAGATGACCGGAGAGGGAATGTTCCATGTTCAGATAGTTAGAGGCATCTAACAAGTAAACGGACACCGTGTTCGGATTCGTTGGATTTTTCTGAGCAACTTTCATGTAGAAAACATTTTCATCCGAGTTACGGTTTATTTACCATGATTTTTCAAAGACTAAACCATTTTCTGGATTTATTTATATTAACAGAAATGGAATATGACATCAGCATGATGTAGAGGTGATGTCAACAGTCAACAAGACGGTTGACTGGGGTCAAACCTGACCTGTGGGTCCAATAGGACCCACTGGTCAGTGGCTAGACTAATTAAATAGGGTTAATTGAACTAATCTAATACTAATTATCAAGCAGGGCCCACTGTTCGTGTCTAATTGGTGAATAGATTAATTAATCAATTTAATTAACGGATTTTCTATTTATATGAATCATTTTATTGACTCGGCCCCACATGTCAGTGGGTTGACCCAGTCAAGGAGTCAGCTTGGCCCACCCGTCAGTGGCTCAGCGGGCCCCATACGTCAGCGCCAGGTCAGCCTCGCCGGAGTTGGTGCTGGAATCACGCCGGCAACCAAACCTGCAGCGGCGTGGCCTCGGAACTCGTCGGAAAACACACTCCGGCCACCGTTTTGCGCGCGCGAGGTGGCATTCGAAAGAGGGGAGTGAGGCGCGTCGCGTGGCGCTAACGGTTGGCCTCAGGAAGGCCTAAAACGACGACGGCACGCGGCGAGGCGGACGCCGGAGTTCGGCCATCTCCACCAACGGCGATAGAGGGCACAAGGAGACGAGCTGGAGGCTCGGACGGCACCAGTGAGGCGCCCTGAGCACATTGATGTGCTCGCCCGGCCTTGGCAATGACTACATCGACGGCGACTAGCTGCACGGCGGAGCTCAGCGTGGCCATCCATGGCGATGGCGGATACGGGTGCGGAAAAGAGCGGCAGAAGGAGGGAGGAGGAGCGGAGCTCACCGCCGCGGCACAAGCATGCCTTCGAGGGGCTTAGGTGCAGTAGTGGCCGGCTGGTGAGGGAGGAGGTCACTGGCGGCCCGAGGTTGATGAAGGGTCGATCCAGCACGCGTAGAGTTTCCCAGCTCCAACCACCGGTCGAGGAGGAAGGGGCAGAGGCAGGCTGGCCTTCCAGACTCGTCAGAGGAACCAAAGAGCGCCGGCGGCCGCGAGATCGACGGTGGTGTGACATCGGCCGCGCCCGAACAGAGAGGGAAGAAGGGAGCGGGCGCGTGAGGGAGAGGGAGGAGAGGGGAAGTGGATCTGGGAGAGGCGAGTGGGAGAGGTGGCAGGTGGGAGGCCGAGGCGTCGAGGCGCTGGCGGCCTTATCCACCTCCCGGCATCGCCGGCGAGGCGGTTGGGTGGGAACGGCGCCCGTAGCGGCCCGGGCCAGAGGAACAGGGATGAGGAGGAGAGCGACCGAGGAGGGGGTGTGGGCCAGCCTAGTTGTGCCAGCTGGCTCGGGCGGGCCGAAGCCCAAGTGGGACAGGGGCTTTTTCCCTTTTTAAAAAAAAAGAGAAAGAAAGGAAGTTAATTGGGCATCCAAATATCTTAAATTAATTATGGATCTGGGCCCATAAAATCCAAGGCATTGTTAGCCAGTGCCACAAATAGTTTGGAGGCCAGGGGATGTCATTTACATTTTTCACAATTAAAATGACATTCAAAAATGCTGAAGTTGCAATGAAATAATTGCTACTGTCCATCTTAGCTCAATGGTGATGTTGTTTTCCTTAACAAATAATTGTTATGGGATTTTTGACAAATGATGAACATTTTTCCAGCAACTTTTGAGCAACTTCAAACTTCACTTGAATTTGATTTGACTGGAATAGAATCAAAGTGAGATTAGCAATAGTAACAATGATGACAAGGCATCATTAGAAGTGGATTACTGTAGCATGATTCTCGGGGTGTTACAAATCTCCTCCACTACAAGAAATCTCGTCCCGATATTTAAGAGGTGGAGTAAGGGAGAAAGACTGGGGAAGGACGGAGCTTAACACAAGATAGGACCTGGGGGCTATCTCGGTGAACATGGCATAGAGGCATCTCTCGATTTGAAATCCAAGAAAGTCATCAAGAGCAAGGTAAGAAGGTACAATAGGAAGTTTCAACCGAATGGACAAATGATTGATACTTGAACAGAGTGTGAGAAAGGGGGTTCAGAGCATTGGAAATAGATCATCTCTCGAAAGGTGGCTTGCGACATGATATTAAGCCAAATGCAAGAATATTTCAGAATCAAAGATATACAGGAGAGTCAGGTTC
The DNA here is from genome assembly GCA_963921465.1 of Triticum timopheevii. Classification (NCBI taxonomy): domain Eukaryota; kingdom Viridiplantae; phylum Streptophyta; class Magnoliopsida; order Poales; family Poaceae; genus Triticum; species Triticum timopheevii. The sequence continues at coordinate 627,304,021 of OY997268.1, forward strand.
CGATCCTGTGGAACTGTTGGTTATGGGCCCACCATGTGGGTTAAAAGTAGGAAGGACGCCGACATATTGCACGGTCGTGGTAGCAAGGCATGTCAGAGGATAGCCTGTCAGTTATGTTGGCAACAACGTTGGTACCAAGGGCGAGGGACGAAGAGAACCATTTTCCTGCTCGTTCAAACGAGACGGACCAATAGGCAAAGTTCTCTTCCATCGGTGGTTACCGAAATGTCAACAGCAATAATAACAAGGTAATACTGACAAATTGTACACCGAGGTGTTTACACAGGCAGGGAAGTATTACTGCTTAGATCTCATAAATCACAAGAAAGGTTAAACTAAACAATGGAAAGGAGAAGGTGATCACTAGATTAATCAAAACATTGCAAAGGAAAATGTGTTTAAAGCCAAATATTAGGGGTATAACTTCTCCAAGAACAAGAACAGTATGGTATACATGACAGGACATTCAATACATAACCATTTAGATAAAGGGGCAACATAGAACATGAGGTTTACCCATACAATGGTGCTTGGATAATTGAATAAGAAACAATTAGCATCACGCTTACAATGTTTCTTTTGATGATTGGAATACCACAGTCATGCTTCGGGGTAGCATCGACATGGTCAGCAGGTAAGTGTCGGACTTCAGAAACACAAGGTTCCATCAGGAGTTTTTAGAACATTTCATGCAATTTTACCAGAAAAAAAAGATGAGGATGTGGCTGATGGGTTCAACTGCAATCCATCGACATGTAAAAAAGAATGTATTTCCAACATTATATGAACAAGTTAGTGTTGAGGGGAAGGCAAGAATGTTATTGATGATAACACAAATCATCGAGGGGCAAGGATGGTACTTCTCACCATGAATTCACTTGTCACTCAACAGAAGTCAAAAGGTTGATGCTGACCACGACACATTTGTTGGGAGGCTCTAGAAGATGCCATCGAGGAGCGACGACATCAAGCAACAGGAAGGATGAAGCGAAATGCTATTGGAACCACGGATACGACACAAACTCGAAATCAACCTTGTTGTTCAAGGCGAAAAGATATGAGGAGGAAGATTGATGTAAGCTTAGCTCATCGTCGAAGATTGTGCTTCAGGAAGAAAGGACCGGTTAGCACATTTAAAATTAGCTCAATGATGATATAGACGATCAGGCTAGGAATGATGTGATGGAGTATCATTCCAATGAGAATTCACAAGAGGTAGTGCAATGACACAATATCCTCGAGATAACAAGTGCAATACTCGAGGTAGATCAAAAATAGAGGTTGGACAGATGAAATGATCTGCAGAAGACAAGTATTTTAACTTGTCCGGGAAATGGAATCAAGGAGAAAATATGGTTGGAACCACAATTGCAAAGGATCAATTATAGATACCAGATGAACATATCTCAAGGGGATTATTATTATAACAAGAAGCTTCCATAGTAAGTTCCACATCGGGTCCATGGGCATGAACACAATGGTTCAAGGTCGACTCCCACTTCTCTAATGCATAACATTCCATTCACTTCTTGTATTCAGAGAAGTTGTAGCATTGGAAAAAAAATCTGACAATACGCCAGTAGATATAACCCTCATGAACTTCGGGTTCACACAGATTATGGAAAGCATAGGTTCAAGCCATAGGGGCATCTTAGAAACATATACCACAAACTTAAAGAGTAAATAACTCAAGCTCTGAGGTAGAGCATGGTTGAAAAAAGGAGAGGATACAATTTACCAAAGGCAATATGTATCAGGGAAGAACTCGCAAGAATTTTGAATGTGAAGGACACTGTCGGATAATAATCCAATAAAGGACTTGACGGAACACAAAGGAGTCGAGGTGAGTATCGGTACTCAACCAGAAGAAGAAGGAATGCAAGGCATCGGATTATAGAAACAACTGACTAATTCAAAGCTCAAATGCAAAGGAATTATGATTTCTAAATCAAGGGATCAGAAGCAAAACCTCTGATTAAGGATGGATATATTGAATAGACCAAGAATGACAATCAATCAAGGCTTGATTCACCGAACACCAGCTCATGTCCGTAATGACGTATGAGCCGGAAGGACAAATTCTAGGTATCAACTATTGATTGAGTGTGTTCGCACACATGATGAATCAATAGGATCAAAATGACAATGACAAAGGATGTCAACAAAGATTACAAGTCAGATGGAATTGACCATAATGCGGGAAGGTAAGAACTTCAGTAGCAATAAGTTGCTGAGGATTTCCAGAAGATTGATTAGCATTTCAAAGAAATTGTGAAACATATGAACAATCGGGGATGAAAGGATACTCGGTAAGTCTGAGGAATTAACCGTAGGGGTATTCATGTGGTAAAGAACTGCAAGGCACTAAGCTCAAAGGATTCTCGGGGCAACGGAGAGTATTTCGAGGCATCTTATAATAACAAGAGCAACAGGGAATGATAGTATGAATGGCAAGTGTATGTAGTTATCCATAAGGATATATCGGCGGTAGGGAATTGCAAAAGCGATGGGCACAAAGTCTCAAGAGAACATCGTAAAGTATCTTCGGAATCTTCTGGTGTAGCAGGCGATCATCTGGAATGAGCGGCTCTCCGGGAGGAAGTGTTTAGGAGAACCTAATGTTAGTGTTAGCAAAATCATTAAACCCGAATAGAAGAGAAATCAGAGTACCAGAGTATAGACGAGGAATAAAAGATCCTAATACCACCCAATTGGCGACATGGGCCAGTAAGCCACACAACCATGTTAGTAAAAGTTTTTCAGTGACTAGACTCAACTTTGGCCAAGGAGTTGGAAAGGGGGCTACCTACAGGCAGTCAGCTCTGATACCAACTTGTGACGCCCTCGATTCAATCGTACACTAATCATACACACAAATGTGTACGATCAAGATCAAGGACTCACGGGAAGATATCACAACACAACTCTAGACACAAATCAAAATAATACAAGCTTTATATTACAAGCCAGGGGCCTCAAGGGCTCGAATACATACGCTCTAATACACAAGAGTCAGCGGAAGCAACAATATCTGAGTACAGACATGAGTTAAACAAGTTTGCCTTAAGAAGGCTAGCAAAAAAGCAACAACGATCGAAAAGGCAAGGCTTCCTGCCTGGGAGCCTCCTAACTACTCCTAGTCGTCGGCGGTATCCACGTGGTAGTAGGCACCCTCGGGGTAGTAGCAGTCGTCGTCGAAGGTGGCGTCTAGATCCTAGGCTCCACCATCTGGTTGCGACATCCGAGAAGAATGGAAAGAGGTGGAAAAAGAGGGAGCAAAGCAACCGTGAGTACTCATCCAAAGTACTCACAAGCAAGGATCTACACTACATATGCAACATTATCAAAGAGAGGTTTTATATATGGACTGGGTTGCAGAAATGCCAGAATAGAGAGAAGGCCTAGTCCTATCAAAAACTAGCATCTTCTGGAAACCACCATCTTGTAGCAAACAGGAGGAAGTAGAGTAGCATAAAGTAAAGTAGTAGTAGTGTTATCAACCTCGGCCAGAGATCCTTTCTTGACTCCCTGCGAGAAAGACATCCCAGAGCCATACTGTCCATTTCTCATCACAATCCAGTTCTCATCACAAGTATCCAGTTCTAGTTGTATCGATCGGGATACAACTCCGAGTGTCCGTTAACGTAGGACAGGCTATCGATAGATGTTTTCTTCCCTGCAGGGGTGCACCAACTTACCCACCACGCTCGATTAACTCCGACTAGACACACTTTCCTGGGTCATGCCCGGGCTCGGCCAAACAATATGCCGCAACCCGACCTAGGCTTAATAGAGAGGTCCGCACGCCGGGCTAAACCTATGCCCCCAGGGGTCATGGGCCATCTCCACGGGAACTCCTGCACGTTGCATGGGCGGCCGGTGAGCAGACCTAGCTACCTCCTTAAAAAATGTAGGAGGTTACCAGTCCAACCCGGCGCGCGCCGCTCAGTCGCTGACGTCTAATAAGCTTCAGCTGATGCATACAACGCCGAATGCCCATACTATGCCCACGTGATGGTTAGTGCTATCAGGCCAGAGGCCCCTCGGATCAAATATCCAAATCGTAGTGGATTAGGAACACGCGGTAACAAGCAGAGACTCACGAAAGATGTGACCCCATTGCCCCATCTCGAGGACTTGCGGCAAGGGCTAAGAATGCCCGGCCACGCCTCGTAATTATCTCTCGGGCACCTTCCAAGTCGACCCGTCTCCATATCACTCACGGGTACCCCTCAGGGTTGACCCACCTTTTCAAGTAACATTTGTAAGGTTCAAGTATCCGTGTGTCCAAACATCAAGGGGAAAACCCAAGGAATCATCCCCGGTGAATTCCACTTGATGTAATCATCAAGGTGAACATAAGAGGAATCACCCCCGAGGTTTACTCTTGAGGGGTTGCACGACAGAGTCGTATCGGAAGTGGTTAAGGCGGAATCACCCCCGATGACCACGACACTACGGGAAATAGGAGATTTGCCGTCTGTGGATTACAGACGGCAAAGACCAAATTCCAGACGGCAAAGACTTTGCCGTCTGGACGCAGACAGCAAAGTCAGACGGCAAAGAATACTTTGCCGTCTGCTGTTTATCAGGATGACAGCAAAGAATTTGCCGTAAGTTAATAGGGTTTGCCGTTAGCGGACTAGCCAGACGGCAAAAATATGCCAACAGACGGAGCGGTCGCGTAAACGGACGGCGTCAAGTACTTTGCCGTCAGCTAGGCTATGTCTTTGCCTTCATCCTTGTATACCCAGACGGCAAAGCAAATATTGTTATTAAAAAAAACAAAACAACAATACAGGGTGCAGAGGCCGTAGATGGCCAAAGGCACAGGGAAAATATTTCACAGCGATGACGAACGAAAGGATTTTTACAAGACAAAAGTACTCTATTTACATATCCATCATCACAGTATTTACACACAATATAATGTTCTCCATTTACAGGGTGGACGAACAAATGAACGAAACAGAAAAAAAAACTATTACAAAACGGACAAACTGGCCCTTGCCAGCGTCGAGATCCGAGAGCGGGCGTCGAGCTTGAGGAGGCGAATGGTGGTCTTCAGGCGGAGTTGACCATGGCGGCATGGAGCCCCTGGATCGGGAGGAGGTGGTAGGGTCACGGACAGGGACGAGGAGATCTCTCTGCGGCCTCCAGCTTAGGCAGCGGTGAGGCGGGGTCGACCAGGCGGGAGGTTCCGCTGTAGAGGAACTCCGGCGAGCTCTTGACAAAGCAACAGCGCCGCCGTGTTGAAGGGTGGCAGCGGTTGACGAGCAGGGGAGGAGGCGTGGGGTCGCGGGCGGGGAGGAGGAGGATCCCGCGCCGGCGAGATGGGGTCGACCAACGGCAGTTGACGAGGAAGGGAGGAGGAGGAGCCGCCGGGTTGAGGGCGGGGAGGACGAGGAGGATCCCGCGGCGGCCTATGGCTCAAGCGACGGCGAGGCGGGGTCGAGTGGCGGCGGTTGGCGAGCAGCGGAGGAAGAGAAGGATCCCGCGCCGGCCTTGGCTCAGGCAACGGTGAGGCGGGATCGACCGACTGCGGTTGACGAGGAGGAGGTCTTGAATGGGCGTGGGGTGTGCGGCAGAGAAGGAATCGGGGGAGAGATGGGGTTGGCGTGGGAGAGAGGTCGTGGTGGGACCTTGGGGATAAGAGAGGGAGAATGGTGGGGTGGGTGGGTGGGTTGTACGTGGTGAGAGATGGAGACAGGTGCGGGCGGCCCAGATCTTGCCACCTCATCGATCCGTGGGCTCGATCCGTCTGTTGTGCTTTCTCTTTGTCGTCTGCGATTTATTTTACAGACGGCAAAGAGCTACCTTTGCCGTCTGTAAAAAAAATCGCAGACGGCAAGGACTTTGCCATCATTGATTTCTTTTATAGACGGCGAAAAGAGCCCTTTGCCTTCTGTAAAAAAATATCTCAGACGGCAAAGAGTCTTTGCCGTCTGTGTTCTTTTACAGACGGCAAAGTATGAATTTGCCGTCAGTTGTTCTTTGCCGTCAGCTATTGTCGGCAAAATTTGTCTTTGCCGTCTGGCCCGACGAAATGCTGACGGCAAAGAACAGTACTGACGGCAAATCTCCTGTTTCCCGTAGTGCGACCGAATAGCTACATTACACAGTTAGCATCAAAAGTGTTGTAGAGGTCTCACCCTCGGCACTCGATAGTAACCCAGTAGTGTCGAGCAACCAAGGGGAAAGTGATGTGCGGTGCCGGGGCCTGGTCTTTGATCCCGTTGATCGGGTCTTCAATGATGAAGCAGGGGCAACAAGGACAAGATGGGGGGGGGGTCACTGATGGATCACTAACCAACATATACTAAGCAGCTTTAGGAAAGCAGGTAAGGTAACAATAAGCAGGCTATGCATCAGAATAGGAGCAAACAATAACAATAGCAAAATCTAATGCAAGCATGAGAGAATGGAATGGGCGATATCGGGATGATCAAAGGGGGGGCTTGCCTGGCCGCTCTGGCAAGGAGGGGTCATCGTCGACGTAGTCGATCACAGGGGCAGCATCGGTCTTGGGGTCTACCGGAGAGAAGAGGGGGAAGAAACAGTAAATATAAAGCAAACATAGCATCACAGAGCATAACTCGGCAATATGTTGTGCCAGGTGTGACCTAACGTATGGCTACACGATATAGGTGAAGGGGGGAATCCAACCGGAAATGTATTCCCGGTTCCGGAGCTGTGTCCGGAGGGGGAATGTTCCATGTTCAGATAGTTAGAGGCATCTGACAAGTAAACAGACACCGTGTTCGGATTTGTTGGATTTTTCTGAGCAACTTTCATGTCGAAAACATTTTCATCCGAGTTACGGTTTATTTACCATGATTTTTCAAAGATTAAACCATTTTCTGGATTTATTTATATTAACGGAAATGAATATGACGTCAGCATGATGTAGAGGTGATGTCAGCAGTCAACAGGACTGTTGACTGGGGTTAAACCTGACCTATGGGTCTAGTAGGACCCACTGGTCAGTGGCTGGACTAATTAAACAGGTTTAATTGAACTATTCTAATACTAATTATCAAGCAGGGCCCAGTGTTAGTGTCTAATTGGTGAATAGATTAATTAATCAATTTAATTAACGGATTTTCTATTTATCTAAATCGTTTTATTCACTCGGCCCCACATGTCAGTGGGTTGACCCAGTCAATGAGTCAGCTGGGCCCACCCGTTAGTGGCTCAGCGGGCCCCATATGTTAGCGCCAGGTCAGCCTCGCCGGCGTCGGTGCCGGAATCACGCCGGCGACCAAACCTGCAGCGGCGTGGCCTCGGAACAAGTCGGAAAACACGCTCCGGCCACCGTTTTGCGCTCGCGAGGTGGCGTTCGAAAGAGGGGAGCGAGGCGCGTCGCGTGGCGCTAACGGTTGGCCTCAGGAAGGCCTAAAACAACGACGGCACGCGGCGAGGCGGACGCCGGAGTTCGGCCATCTCCGCCAACGGCGACAGAGGGCACAAGGAGACGAGCTGGAGGCTCATGCGGCACCAGGGAGGCGCCCTGAGCACGTTGACGTGCTCGCCCGGCCTTGGCAAAGACTACAGCGACGGCGACTAGCTGCACGGCGGAGCTCAGCGCGGCCATCCATGGCGATGGCGGTTACGGGTGCAGAAAAGAGTGGCAGAAGGAGGGAGGAGGAGCGGAGCTCACCGCCGTGGCACAAGGAGGCCTTCGAGGGGCTTAGGAGCAGTAGTGGCCGGCCGGTGAGGGAGGAGGTCACTGGCGGCACGTGGTTGATGAAGGGTCGATCCGGCACGCGTAGAGTTTCCCAGCTCCAACCGCCGGTCGAGGAGGAAGGGGCAAAGGCAGGCTGGCCTTCCAGAGTCGTCGGAGGAACCAAAGAGCGCCGGCGGCCGCGAGATCGACGGCGGTGCGACATCGGCCGCGCCCGAACAGAGATGGAAGAAGGGAGCAGGCGCGTGAGGGAGAGGGAGGAGAGGGGAAGTGGATCTGGGAGAGGCGAGTGGGAGAGGTGGCAGGGGGGAGGTCGAGGCGTCGAGGCTCTGGCGGCCTTAGCTCAATGGTGATGTTGTTTTCCTTAAGAAATAATTGTTATGGGATTTTTGACAAATGATGAACATTTTTCCAGCAACTTTTGAGCAACTTCAAACTTCACTTGAATTTGATTTGACTGGAATAGAATCAAAGTGATATTTTCAATAGTAACAATGATGACAAGGCATCATTAGAAGTGGATTACTGTAGCATGATTCTCGGGGTCTTACAAGTACGAACTCTTTTATAGATTGATACGAAAGAATAACTTTGAGGTGGTTTCGTACCCTACCATAATCTCTACGTTTGTTCTCCGTTATTAGTGGCTTCGGAGTGACTCTTTGTTGCATGTTGAGGGCTTGTTATATTATCTTTCTACATTATTATTGTTGAGAGAACTTGCACTAGTGAAAGTATGAACCCTAGGCCTTGTTTCCTATCATTGCAATACCGTTTACACTCACGTTTATCACTTGTTACCTTGCTGTGTTTATTTCAGATTACAAAAACCTATATCAACTATCTATTTTGCACTTGTATCACCATCTCTTCGCCGAACTAGTGCACCTATACAATTTGCCATTATATTGGGTGTGTTGGGGACACAAGAGACTCTTTGTTATTTGGTTGCAGGGTTGTTTGAGTGAGACCATCTTCATCCTACGCCTCCTACGGATTGATAAACCATAGGTCATCCACTTGAGGGAAATTTGCTACTGTCCTACAAACCTGTGCACTTGCAGGCCCAACAACGTCTACAAGAAGAAGGTTGTTGTCGGTGTCAAAACCGGCGGATCTCGGGTAGGGGGTCCCGAACTGTGCGTCTAGGCGGATGGTAATAGGAGACAAGGGACACGATGTTTTTACCCAGGTTCGGGCCCTCTCGGTGGAGGTAAAACCCTACTCCTACTTGATTGATATTGATGATATGGGTAGTACAAGAGTGGATCTACCACGAGATCAAGGAGGCTAAACCCTAGAAGCTAGCCTATGATATCATTGTTGTTCGTCCTATGGACTAAAACCCTCTGGTTTATATAGACATCGGAGAGGGCTAGGGTTACACAGAGTCGGTTACAATGGTAGGAGATCTACATATTCGTATCGCCAAGCTTGCCTTCCACGGCAAGGAAAGTCCCATCCGGACACGGGACGAAGTCTTCAATCTTGTATCTTCATAGTCTTGGAGTCCGGCCGATGATGATAGTTCGGCTATCCGGACACCCCCTAGTCCAGGACTCCCTCAGTAGCCCCTGAACCAGGCTTCAATGACGACGAGTCCGGCGCGCATATTGTCTTCGCCATTGCAAGGCGGGTTCCTCCTCCGAATTCTTCATAGAAGATTGTGAACACTAGGATAGTGTCCGGCTCTGCAAAATAAATTCCACATACCACCGTAGAGAGAATAATATTTAGACAACTTCAATCTGCTGACGTATGTTGTAGCATGCCATCACACCACAGCCAAGCCTTTACTCGAATTGTTTTTATTGTTCCACCTCAGCGCGTTTTGCGAAGCAGTTTCCTTGCCACGTCTTGTCAAAGCAGAGATCGTGTTCCCCTTATTCCGGGATTCCCATCAATATGGATGTGGGTAACCCAACCGCGCCATTGATTGCGGCGCTTGGGAGATAAGCGAGTTTTACCAGGCCGGTGGGGACGCATGGTTTCGTCCGCCCATATATAAGGGGATAAGGATCCACCTTTTTACCTACACCTTCTTCCTCCTTTGCTTATCCATCTCCGCGCACTCGAGCTCAAGCGCCCAAGTCCGCACATCTCACCTCAACCTTCTCCAACCATGTCCGGAGCGGGAGGCAAGTGGATGGCCTCCTCCGTTACGGAGGGGCACATCAAGAAGCTGCGCAGCGCCGGATATTTGTCCAACGATATTGCGCACCGGCTCCCCGATGAGGGGCAGCTCATCCCCACCCCCGGGCCCCATGAGAGGTGGTATTCCTTCCCCATTTCCTCCGTGGACTAGGCTTCCCACTCCACCCCTTAGTCCGGGGGCTCATGTTCTATTATGGCCTGGATTTCCATGATCTGGCCCCGAATTTCATCCTCAACAACTCGGCGTTTATCATCGTGTGCGAGGCCTTCCTCTGCATCCAGCCCCACTTCGGCTTGTGGCTCAAGACCTTCAATGTCAAGCCGAAGGTTGTGAAGGGCAGCCAAGCGGAGTGCGGAGGCGCCATGGTGGGCAACATGCCCAACGTCACATGGCTCGAAGGCGCCTTCGTGGAAACCATCAAAGGGTGGCAATTGGGGTGGTTCTATATCACTGAGCCGCGTGACCCTGAACGGGCAGCAGCCCCCGAATTCAGATCTGGCATCCCCACACGGCTCACCTCCTGGTAAGAGAAGGGCCTGACATGGGGCGATTCGGAGGAGCTGACCGGACTCCAAGCCTGCGTCCAAAAGCTAGTGAACAAGAAGCTCAAGCTTGTCAACGTAGTCCATTTCATGCTCATCCGCCGGATTCTCCCGTGCCAACAACGGGCTTTCAATTTGTGGGAGTTCGATCCGGCGCAGCACTAGACCTTGAATAGGCTCATCGACACTACGTACGAAGAGGCCTGGAGGGTGCTGTTCAAGGGCGCCGAGGCTCCCGCATCCGCCACCGAAGATCGCGGATTCAGCTTGCAGCGTCAGGCTGGCGAGGTAAGCTATATTATCCTTTACGGGACACTTGCTTTCCATAGTTTGACTCTATGTGGGATCTAAACTCCCTCTCCTTTGACAGGACTGGCTGAAGAAGGCCGGGCAGACTAACTGTCCGGCTCCTTTGCCAGAAGACCCAGCGGACACCCGCTTAACAGAGCTGCTGGTTCCGGCACCTCACATGGTGCCGGATAAGAAGGCCAAGAAGAAGGCCACGGGAACTCGAAAGAGTTCCCATCGTCTGGTGTTATCAGACTCATAATCTGATAACTCCGAGGCGGACTCCTCCCGCAAAGACGATGAGAAGAAGAAAGAAGCTTCTTCCCCAGCGGGGGTAGAGAAGAAAAGGAAGGCCTCCCCAACTGGGGAGGCCAGAGGGTCCAAGAAGGGAAGGACCCTTCCTCCGGACTATTCCGCCAATGCCGGCGACGGCGACGAGGATTGGCCTTCAAGGGCCAAGCCCCTGGCGAGATCATAAGTATCCGGACTCCCGAATAGCTCATAACTTTTCTTTTCGTCGCATGGTGTCTTTCTAATGCCGCATACAACCCTGTAGTCCGCCCAAGAATGATCTTCTCGCTTCGTCGAGCGGGTCCTTGGGTATGTCGGATGTGGATAGCACTTCACTTCCGACCACCTCCTCCCCCCACGATGATGCCGAGGTGGGATCCCGGAAAGGGACCCACCAGGAGGAGGGGGCCCCGGAGGTGCCGCAAGACAACCTCCCGGACTTTGGACCAGACTCCGCAACGGAACCTGCAGTGGTTCCTGAGTTCGGCGGGCGGACCCTTCGTAAGAAGGGCAAGACTGTGACGCCGGCGGCCTCCGTCCAACCGGAGGCGCCGAATAACTTGCTGGAGGCGCTCAACGGCGCTTCCATCAAAGAGGAACACCGCACTGTCACGAGTGCGGTGATTCAGAAGGTTCAGCTCGCCAAGATCGGGCAGACCGAAGCCTGCAGCAGCCTTCTAACAGGCTTTGAGGTAAGAGTTTTAAGATATGTAAAATAGTACCACATAGACAATAGCCCCTGATGCTCGGTTCGGTGTTCGGAAGGAAAAGTCGGACTGAGGATCTAAAAAGATATACGTAGGAGTCTTAACAAAAATATGTCAATATGGGAATGCAGACTGCGCTGCTGACCTCTGCCGCACTGACTGCGGAGGTCAATGCCTTGAAGAGGAACCTCGATCTGTCCGAGAGCGAGCTCGGCCGTGTGAAGAAGCAGCTCGAGGACAACGAAGGTGAGTAACACCTTATTTAAAGTTGTACCTTACAGAAAAGGATTTGGTTGCAAGAGGAATGACAAGGATAACGTGGGTATTCCAGGGGCTACGAACGAGGTGGCAATCCTCAAGGAGGCGGTATCCGCGGCTGAACGCAATGCGGCCACGGAACACGCCGAGCGAGAGAAGTAGGAGGCGCAGGTGGCGGAGGTACGGCAAGAGCTCCAGGCTCTAGTGGAAAAACACGAGAGTTTGGAGCATGACTCGAAGACTCGGGAGTCCGAGCTTGTGTCGGCTCTTGAGAGTGCCAAAGCCGCTAAGGCCGAAGCCCACAAGGCCCTCCAGGAGATTGAGGCATTGAAGAAAATAGCGGCGGGTAAGGCATTCTTCATGCAAAGCAAGCATGTAAAAGTGAATTACCTGTTACTTACCCGAATTCGGAGCTCTCCAGGAGCGTTCGCAGATCTGCCCCATAGCGTGTCCGATGCTGCCGCTTTCTACAGAGCCGAGGAGGGGAGCTCGACGGAGAAGGTGTTCTGGTCTCAGTATGCTGAGGCCGGACATCCGGTGCCCCTTAGCGACCAGCTAAAGCAGCTGGTCGAGCTCCACAAGCTGGCCGAACAGGCCATGAAGGGCCTCATAGTTCGGCTGTGGCCCAAAGAGGCCATGCCTGGGAGCTACTTCGTCCTGGTGCGGCGGCTGGTGGATGCTTGTCCGTGGGTTGAAGTCATCAAGTGCTCCACCTACATTGAAGGTGCCCGTCGGGCCCTTGCCCGTGCTAAGGTGCACTGGGGCAAGATGGACGCTGAGAAGCTTGTGACGGACGCGCCACCGCCGGGCAAGGAGTATCGCATGCCCGAAATGTATTATAAGGGTGTCCTGAAGGGTGCCCACATTATTGCGGGTGAGTGCTCCAACGATGTAATATTTGAGTAGACTCGCATTTTGTTATCCTGTGCACTGAAAACTTTGTTCATATGCGCTAAGCAACGCTTGTTAATTTAAAATATCACCTTCTGTGCGGCCGTTTGTCAAATCTGAGAGATGGCAAGTCGTCGACTTCAGCCCCCATGCCATGAGTGCTGGGGTGTTCGGGATAAACTTGAGCGCTCTTGTTCCCATTTTTGGGTCCATCTAGGGAGGCGCCCAACACGACGAACGAGGCAACCAGACTTATGATGCTTCAACACTCTCACTTAGCCATAGAATTCTATAATTTTAAATTTCGGCGAAGCCCCTAGTGTTCGGAAGGCCGAATTCGGGGCGCTATCCACGCCTGGGCCGGACAAAGCCGGTTCCTCGCTAAGCGGCATAAGTCTTTAGGGACTCGAAAAAACCTCTCGAACAGCGACCGGCTCTCGCCCCATCATGACGGTCAGTTTTAGCTTTCTCCACTGAGGTGCTCGCCCAGCTCAACTGGGGCACAATCGCAGTGGTTCTCCCAGCGCTACCTTAGCCGATATAACGGACCGTAAGGTACCAAAACATGGGAGCCGGGCAAACCCAACTATTGACCCAAGACATGATTCGGAGCCGATGCATATAATGCTATAAGTTCGGGGTGCCGCACTTGTGAAAGTGTTCGGACTTATCACACCATAATGTGGGGAACTTAAGCCCCTGGTGTATTTAGCCGTACCAAAGTGTACGGATGCAGCATGTCATAGATGAACACATGTGTAAGAAAGGAATGCAGTGGTAGGCTAAAAGCGATGCATTGTTTATTTAAAAGGTACTGTCATGAATGCAGAATGATACAAATAGTGCGATAAGCAAGGGATGGAACTATTTAACATGTCCCCCTCCAGGGGTAGGCTGCGGAATGGTGCATAAAATAGGTATAATGCTCATAATGGAGACCACCTGGATACTCGGCGTGGCCTTTCTTCTTCCCTGGCTGTTGCATCGTGAGTTCGGCAGGTCTACTGCCGGACAGGGCCTCTAGTAAACGGAGTCTTGAGGATAAGAAGAAAAAAAAGAAAAAAAGGAAAAAAGGATGACACACTTGGGAGCCCTTGGTGTGGTTGAGCCGCACTCTGGGCCTGCCATGGTCGTGCCCCCGCCCCCTATGCCCATGGTATCTTCAGAGCATAGTAATGTACGCGGAGTACTGATTTTGCAATTTTGCAAGGGCTGGGGTTGGGGCCGCATTGCTACGCATGCTCGGAACGTGCCAGGTGGTCTTGTTGTAGGTTACTCCGGGCGCGCTTGGCGGAGTCCGGTCGCTTAACGGCTGGACTCGAGAATTGCCTTAAGAGGCTGTTCTGCACTTCTGCTGCGAGAGCCGCTGTATGCTCCTCTGTTCGGAGAGAGCGTTCAGTGTTTCCGTTGACCGTGATGACTCCTCGAGGGCCTGGCATCTTGATCTTGAGGTATGCATAGTGTGGCACCGCGTTGAATTTTGCAAACACGGTTCGTCCGAGCAGTGCGTGATAGCCGCTGCGGAACTGGACTATGTCGAAGATTAACTCCTCGCTTCGGAAGTTATCCGGGGATCCGAAGACCACTTCCAGTGTCACTGAGCCTCTACAATTGGCCTCTACAGCTGGCATGACGCCTTTGAAGGTCGTCTTTGTGGGTTTAATCCTTGAGGGGTCTATGCCCATCTTGCACGCTGTATCCTGGTAAAGCAAGTTCAGGTTGCTGCCGCCGTCCATCATGACCCTAGTGAGGTGAAACCCGTCGACGATTGGGTCTAAAACCAACGTGGCGAATCCGCCATGGCGGATGCTGGTGGGGTGGTCCCTTCGATCAAAAGTGATTGGGCTGGAGGACTATGGATTGAACTTTGGGGCGACTGGATCCATCGCATATACGTCCCTGAGTGCATGCTTTCGCTCCCTTTTGGGTATGTGGGTTTCGTATATCATGTTCACCGTCCGCACTTGTGGGGGGAAACCCTTCTGTCCTCTATTGTTCGGCGGCTGGGTCTCTTCCTCGTCATCACTGCAGCCCCTTGTCATTGTTTTCGGCAATTAACTTGCGTGCCTACTTGAATACCAAACAATCCCTGTTGGTGTGATTAGCTGCTTTTCGAGGGTACCGTGTATCTGGCACGAGCGGTCGAGTATTCGGTCCAAGTTGGACGGACCCGGAGTAGTTCTTTTGAATGGCTTTTTCCGCTGACCGGGTTTGGAGCCTCTGAATCCGCTGTTGAGTGCCGTATCCTCGGTATTATCGCCGTTAATGCGGAGTTTGTGCTTGTTGCGACGCGACCTGCCATGACGGTCCTTGGTATCCGGACTGCCAGAATTTTTGTTGAGGTTGTTACTGCGGGCTAGCCAGCTGTCCTCTCCTGTGCAGAAGCGGCTCATGAGTGATGTGAGGGCTGCCATGAATTTCGGCTTTTCCTGTCCTAGGTGTCGGGCAAGCCACTCATCGCGGATGTTATGCTTGAAGGCTGCAAGGCCTCTGCATCCGGACAGTCGACGATTTGATTTTTCTTGGTTAAGAACCGTGTCCAGAATTGTCTGGCCGATTCGTCTGGCTGCTGAATTATGTGGCTTAGGTCATCAACGTCTGGTGGTCGCACATATGTGCCCTGGAAGTTATCAAGGAATGCGGCTTCCAGGTCCTCCCAACACCCAATTGATTCTGCTGGCAAGCTGTTAAGACAATGCCAAGCTGGTCCTTTAAGCTTCAGCGGGAGGTATTTGATGGCGTGAAGATCATCACCGCGGGCCATGTGGATATGAAGGTGATAGTCTTCGATCCAAACCGTGGGGTCTGTTGTGCCATCGTAGGATTCAATGTTCATGGGTTTGAAACCTTCGGGGATTTGATGATCCATTACTTCATCTGTGAAGCATAGTGGGTGTGCGGCGCCTCTATATTGGGCTATATCACGACATAGCTCAAGCGAGCTTTGTCTACTGTGTTCGGCCCGGCCGGAGTTGTTGTATCCGGCACGACGGTCATCGTCGGGTATTGTGGGGCGCCCACACGATCCGTAGATCAATCTTGATTGTCTTGCCTTATCCTCCAATATGTCTCGCAAGTCCGGCGCATTTCCTCGTGGCTTTGTACTTTTCGAGTGATGCCAGGGTACGCCTTTAGTGGAGGGCCTGGAGGCCTCTCTGTCGCGGCCACGAGGTGGCCGGTCGGCCGTATTGTGCGCTGGTGATGTGGGTTTGTATGCTTCCTCCTCTAATCGGGGCAGCAGCTTGCGTTTGGGGTAGCTTTTGGAGGGGCGTTCGAGTTCGTACTCTTCGGCCGCAAGGACTTCGGTCCATCTATCGGCTAGCAGATCTTGGTCAGCTCTAAGCTGTTGCTGCTTTTTCTTGAGGCTACTTGTCATGGCCATAAGCCTGCGTTTAAAACACTCTTGTTCGACTGGATCCTCAGGCACGACGAATTCGTCGTCATCGAGGCTTGCCTCGTCTCCGGAGGGAGGCATGTAATTATCGTCTTCTACCTCCTTGTCTGCCGCTCTCTCATGAGGGCTGGCTTCTCCATCCTCCTATGCTGAATCTTGCTAGAGGGGGTTGTCTTCGGCACTATCCGGGGTGTTGTTGTCTCCGATGCTGGAATCTCCATTCTTACTGTGGCGGGATTTAGAGCGGCGCTGCTGACGCCGGCGCTTAGGCTCTTTCTTGGAGGGGTCTTCCTCCGTTGTTCCATCGCCGTTCCCATCCTTTGGGATGTCCACCATGTATATGTTGTATGACGAGGTGGCTTTCCAGTGCCCCGTAGGCGCTGGTTCTTTGTCGTCTCCGGCATCGTCGTCCATACCGTTGATGTCTTCGGAGTCGAAGTCTAGCATGTCGGTTAGGTCTTCGACAGTGGCTACAAAGTGGGTTGTGGGTGGGCTTTGAATTTCTTCGTCTTCCGCGTCCCAACCGTCCTGACTGTGGTCCGGCCAGGGCTCTCCGGATAATGAGAGATACTTTAGTGAGTTAACGATGTCGCCAAAAGGCGAGTGCTGAAAGATGTCCGTAGCGGTGAACTCCATGATCGGCGCCCAATCGGATTCGATTGGTAGAGGTGCGGGAGGTTCGGAGTCCGGTGAGGAGTCCGGCGCCTTGGAGTCACGAGCTTTACAAGGGACAGGGTCGGTATTCGGCTCTATGGACGTAGAGGTAGAAGCCCCCGAGGCGGTGTCTAAGCACCCATCCTCGATCGACGCAGTCGGCTCCGAGTTATGGGTCGGAGCGGACTCTTGTGCGGCCTCCAGGGCACTATCCGGCAGTAGAGCTAGGTCATGCCCATCGTGACAGTGCGGCGCGCTTGGTTGTGGCTCGAATCCGTCGAAGATCAAGTCTCTGTGGATGTCGGCTGTGAAGTTCAAACTTCCAAATCTGACGTGATGGCCAGGGGTGTAGCTTTCGATCTGCTCCAGATGGCCGAGCGAATTGGCCCGCAGAGCAAAGCCGCCGAATACAAAGATCTGCCGGGGAGAAAGTCTCACCCTGAACCACGTTGTTGTTGATGATCGAAGGAGCCATCGGGCCTATGAGCGACGTGTTGGAAATATGCCCTAGAGGCAATAATAAAATCATTATTATTATATTTCCTTGTTCATGATAATTATCTTTATTCATGCTATAATTGTGTTATCCGGAAGTCATAATACATGTGTGAATAATAGACACCAACATGTCCCTAGTAAGCCTCTAGTTGACTAGCTCGTTGATCAACAGATAGTCATGGTTTCCTGGCTATGGACATTGGATGTCATTGATAACGAGATCACATCATTAGGAGAATGATGTGATGGACAAGACCCAATCCTAAACATAGCACAAGATCGTATAGTTCGTTTGCTAGAGTTTTCCAATGTCAAAGTATCTTTTCCTTAGACCATGAGATCGTGTAACTCCCGGATACCGTAGGAGTGCTTTGGGTGTGCCAAACGTCACAACGTAACTGGGTGACTATAAAGGTATACTACGGGTATCTCCGAAAGTGTCTGTTGGGTTGACATGGATCAAGACTGGGATTTGTCACTCCGTATGACGGAGAGGTATCACTGGGCCCACTCGGTAATGCATCATCATGAGCTCAAAGTGACCAAGTGTCTGGTCACGGGATCATGCATTACGGTACGAGTAAAGTGACTTGCCGGTAACGAGATTGAACGAGGTATTGGGATACTGACGATCGAATCTCGGGCAAGTAACATATCGATTGACAAAGGGATTTGTATACGGGGTTGCTTGAATCCTCGACATCGTGGTTCATCCGATGAGATCATCGAGGAGCATGTGGTAGCCAACATGGGTATCCAGATCCCTCTATTGGTTATTGACCGGAGAGCGATCTCGGTCATGTCTACATGTCTCCCGAACCCGTAGGGTCTACACACTTAAGGTTCGGTGACGCTAGGGTTGTAGGGATATGTATATGCAGTAACCCGAATGTTGTTCGGAGTACCGGATGAGATCCCGGACGTCACGAGGAGTTCCGGAATGGTCCGGAGGTAAAGATTTATATATGGGAAGTCCTATTTCGGGCACCGGGACAAGTTTCGGGGTTATCGGTATTGTACCGGAACCACCGGAGGGGTCCCGGGGGTCCACCGGGTGGGGCCACATGTCCCGGGGGGCCACATGGGCTGTAGGGGGTACGCCTTGGCCTACATGGGCCAAGGGCACCAGCCCCAAAGAGGCCCATGCGCCTAGGGTTACAAGGGGAAAGAGTCCTAGGAGGGGAAGGCACCTCCTAGGTTCCTTGGGGGGAGGGAAACCCCCCTTGGCCGCCGCCCCCCCTAGGAGATTGGATCTCCTAGGGCCGGCGCCCCCCCCCCCTTGGCCCTCGTATATATAGTGGGGGAAGGAGGGCTTTCATCCCATGCCTTTGGTTGCCTCCTTCTCCCTCTCCAACACCTCCTCCTCCTCCATAGCGCTTAGCGAAGCCCTGCCGGAGTACTGCAGCTCCATCAACACCACGCCATCGTGCTACTGTTGGTGCCATCTCCCTCAACCTCTCCTCTCCCCTTGTTGGATCAAGAAGGAGGAGACGTGGCTGTTCCGTACGTGTGTTGAACGCGGAGGTGCCGTCCGTTCGGCGCTTGGTCATCAGTGATTTGGATCACGTCGTGTTCGACTACATCAACCCCGTTCTTTGAACGCTTCCGCTCGCGATCTACAAGGTACGTAGATGTATCCGATGACTCGTTGCTAGATGAACTCCTAGATGGATCTTGGTGAAACGAGTAGGAAATTTTTTGTTTTCTGCAACGTTCCCCAATAGTGGCATCATGAGCTAGGTCTATGCGTAGTTCTTCTTGTGCGAGTAGAACACAATTTGTTGTGGGCGTAGATGTTGTCAACTTTCTTGCCGCTACTAGTCTTATCTTGCTTCAACGGTATTGTGGGATGAATCGGCCCGGACCAACCTTACACGTACTCTTACGTGAGACCGGTTCCACCGACTAACATGCACTAGTTGCATAAGGTGGCTGGCAGGTGTCTGTCTCTCCCACTTTAGTTGGAGCGGATTCGATGAACAGGGTCCTTATGAAGGGTAAATAGAAGTTGACAAATCACGTTGTGGCTTTAACGTAGGTAAGAAGACGTTCTTGCTAGAACCCTAATTCAGCCACGTAAAACTTGCAACAACAATTAGAGAATGTCTAACTTGTTTTTGCAGCTAGTGGTTTGTGATATGATATGGCCAAAGTTGTGATGAATGATGAATGATCTATTTGTGATGTATGAGATGTTCATGCTATTGTTAGGAATCACGACTTGCATGTCGATGAGTATGACAACCGGCAGGAGCCATAGGAGTTGTCTTTATTTTTTGTATGACCTGCGTGTGATTGAGAAACGCCATGTAAGTTACTTTACTTTATTGCTAAACGCGTTAGCCATAGTAGTAGAAGTAATAGTTGGCGAGCAACTTCATGGAGACACGATGATGTGGATCATGATGATGGGGATCATGGTGTCAAGCCGGTGACAAGATGATCATGGAGCCCCAAGATGGAGATCAAAGGAGCTATGTGATATTGGCCATATCATGTCACGTTTATTATTTGATTGCATGTGATGTTTATCATGTTTTGCATCTTGTTTACTTAGAACGACGGTAGTAAATAAGATGATCCCTCATACTAATTTCAAGAAGTGTTCCCCATAACTGTGCACCGTTGCGACAGTTCGCTGTTTCAAAACACCACGTGATGATCGGGTGTTTTATTTAGACGTTCACATACAACGGGTGTAAGATAGATTTACACATGCAAACACTTAGGTTGACTTGACGAGCCTAGCATGTACAGACATGGCCTCAGAACACAGAAGACCGAAAGGTCGAGCATGAGTCGTATAGAAGATACGATCAACATAAAGATGTTCACCGATGTTGACTAGTCCGTCTCACGTGACGATCGGACACGGCCTAGTTAACTCGGATCATGTAATACTTAGATGACTAGAGGGATGTCTAATCTAAGTGGGAGTTCATTAATTATTTGATTAGATGAACTTAATTATCATGAACTTAGTCTAAAACATTTACAATATGTCTTGTAGATCAAATGGCTAACGTAGTCCTCAACTTCAACGCGTTCCTAGAGAAAACCAAGCTGAAAGATGATGGCAGCAACTATACGGACAGGGTCCGGAACCTGAGGATCATCCTCATAGCTGCCAAGAAAGATTATGTCCTACAAGCACCGCTTGGTGACGCACCCGTTCTCCCTGCAGAACAAGATGTTATGAACGCTGGCAGGCACGTACCGATGACTACTCCCTCGTTCAGTGCGGCATGCTTTACAGTTTAGAGATGGGGCTCCAAAAGCGTTTTGAGAGACACGGAGCATATGAGATGTTCGAAGAGCTGAAAATGGTTTTCCAAGCTCATGCCCGGGTCGAGAGATATCAAGTCTCCGACAAGTTCTTCAACTGTAAGATGGAGGAAAACAGTTCTGTCTGTGAGCACATACTCACTATGTCTGGGTTGCATAACCGCTTGACTCAGCTGGGAGTTAATCTCCCGGATGATGCAGTCATTGACAGAATCCTCCAGTCGCTTCCACCAAGCTACAAGAGCTTTGTGATGAACTTCAATATGCAGGGGATGGAAAAGACCATTCCTGAAGTATTTGCTATGCTGAAATCAGCAGAGGTAGAAGTCAAGAAGGAACATCAAGTGTTGATGGTCAATAAAACCACTAAGTTCAAGAAAGGCAAGGGTAAAAAGAACTTCAAGAAGGACGGCAAGGAGGTTGCCGCGCCCGGAAAGCAAGCTGCCGGGAAGAAGCCAAAGAATGGACCCAAGCCCGAGACTGGGTGCTTTTATTGCAAGGGAAGCGGTCACTGGAAGCGGAACTGCCCTAAATACTTAGCAGACAAGAAGGCCGGCAAAACAAAAGGTATATGTGATATACATGTAATTGATGGGTACCTTACTAGTGTCCGTAGTAGCTCCTGGGTATTTGATACCGGTGCAGTTGCTCACATTTGTAACTCAAAACAGGGGCTGCGGAATAAGCGGAAACTGGCAAAGGACGAGGTGACGATGCGCGTCGGGAATGGTTCCATGGTCAATGTGATCTCCGTCGGCACGCTACCTCTATATCTACCTTCGGGATTAGTTTTAAACCTTAATAATTGTTATTTAGTGCCAGCTTTGAGCATGAACATTGTATCGGGATCTCGTTTAATTCGAGATGGCTACTCATTTAAATCCGAGAATAATGGTTGTTCTATTTATATGAGAGATATGTTTTATGGTCATGCTCCTATGGTGAATGGTTTATTCTTTATGAATCTCGAACGTGATACTACACATGTTCATAATGTGAGTACCAAAAGATGTAAGGTTGATAATGATAGTCCCACATACTTGTGGCACTGCCGCCTTGGTCACATAGGTGTCAAACGCATGAAGAAGCTCCACGCAGATGGACTTTGAGAGTCTCTTGATTATGAATCATTTGACACGTGCGAACCATGCCTCATGGGTAAGATGACCAAGACTCCGTTCTCAGGAACAATGGAGCGAGCAACCAACTTATTGGAAATCATACATACTGATGTGTGCGGTCCAATGAGTGTTGAGGCTCGCGGTGGCTATCGTTATGTTCTCACCCTCACTAATGATTTGAGTAGATATGGGTATATCTACCTAATGAAACACAAGTCTGAAACCTTTGAAAAGTTCAAGGAATTTCAGAGTTAGGTTGAGAATCGACGTGACAGGAAAATCAAGTTTCTACGATCAGATCATGGAGGAGAATACTTGAGTCACGAATTTGGCACACACTTAAGAAAATGTGGAATAGTTTCACAACTCACGCCGCCTGGAACACCTCAGCGTAACGGTGTGTCCGAACGTCGTAATCGCACTCTATTAGATATGGTGCGATCTATGATGTCTCTTACCGATTTACCGCTATCTTTTTGGGGCTATGCTTTAGAGACTGCTGCATTCACTTTAAATAGGGCTCCGTCGAAATCCGTTGAGACGACACCGTATGAATTATGGTTTGGGAAGAAACCTAAGCTGTCATTTCTAAAAGTTTGGGGATGCGATGCTTATGTCAAGAAACTTCAACCTGAAAAGCTCGAACCCAAGTCGGAAAAATGCGTCTTCATAGGATACCCAAAAGAAACTATTGGGTACACCTTCTACCTCAGATCCGAAGGCAAGATCTTTGTTGCCAAGAATGGGTCCTTTCTAGAGAAAGAGT
The DNA here is from genome assembly GCA_963921465.1 of Triticum timopheevii. Classification (NCBI taxonomy): domain Eukaryota; kingdom Viridiplantae; phylum Streptophyta; class Magnoliopsida; order Poales; family Poaceae; genus Triticum; species Triticum timopheevii. The sequence goes on from OY997268.1 coordinate 627,326,555, forward strand.
TTCTCTCGAAAGAAGTAAGTGGGAGGAAAGTAGAGCTTGATGAAGTATTACCTCTTGAACCGGAAAATGGCGCAACTCAAGAAAATGTTCCTGAGGTGCCTGCACCGACTAAATAGGAAGTTAATGATAATGATCAAGATACTTCTGATCAAGCCCCTACTGAAATTCAAAGCTCCACAAGGACACGTTCCGGACCAGAGTGGTACGGCAACCCTGTCTTGGAAATCATGTTGTTAGACAACGGTGAACCTTCGAACTATGAAGAAGCGATGGCGGGCCCAGATTCCGACAAATGGCTAGAAGCCATGAAATCCGAGATAGGATCCATGTATGAAAATGAAGTATGGACTTTGACTGACTTGCCCGTTTAACGGCGAGCCATAGAAAATAAATGGATCTTTAAGAGGAAGACAGACGCGGATGGTAATGTGACCATCTATAAAGCTCGGCTTGTCGCTAAGGGTTATCGACAAGTTCAAGGGGTTGACTACGATGAGACTTTCTCACCGGTAGCGAAGCTAAAGTCTGTCCGAATCATGTTAGCAATTGCCGCATTCTACAATTATGAAATATGGCAAATGGACGTCAAAACGGCATTCCTTAATGGTTTCCTTAAGGAAGAATTGTATATGATGCAGCCGGAAGGTTTTGTCAATCCTAAGAATGCTGACAAAGTGTGCAAGCTCCAACGCTCGATTTATGGGCTGGTGCAAGCATCTCGGAGTTGGAACATTCACTTTGATGAGATGATCAAAGCGTTTGGGTTTACGCAGACTTATGGAGAAGCCTGCGTTTACAAGAAAGTGAGTGGGAGCTCTGGAGCATTTCTCATACTATATGTAGATGACATACTTTTGATGGGAAATGATATAGAACTCTTGGACAACATCAAGGCCTATTTGAATAAGAGTTTTTCAATGAAGGACCTTGGAGAAGCTGCTTATATATTAGGCATCAAGATCTATAGAGATAGATCAAGACGCCTCATAGGTCTTTCACAAAGCACATACCTTGATAATATATTGAAGAAGTTCAATATGGATCAATCTAAGAAGGGGTTCTTGCCTGTGTTACAAGGTGTGAAATTGAGCTCGGCTCAATGTCTGACCACGGCAGAAGATATAGAAGAGATGAGTGTCATCCCCTATGCCTCAGCCATAGGTTCTATTATGTATGCCATGTTGTGTACCAGACCTAATGTAAACCTTGCCGTAAGTTTGGTAGGAAGGTACCAAAGTAATCCTGGCAAGGAACACTGGACAGCGGTCAAGAATATCCTGAAGTACCTGAAAAGGACAAAGGAAATGTTTCTCGTTTATGGAGGTGATGAAGAGCTCGTCGTAAAGGGTTACGTCGATGCCAGCTTCGACACAGATCTAGATGACTCTAAGTCACAAACCGGATACGTGTATATTTTGAATGGTGGGGCAGTAAGCTGGTGCAGTTGCAAGCAGAGCGTCGTGGCGGGATCTACATGTGAAGCGGAGTACATGGCAGCCTCGGAGGCAGCACATGAAGCAATATGGGTGAAGGAGTTCATCACCGACCTAGGAGTCATACCCAATGCGTCGGGGCCAATCAAACTCTTCTGTGACAACACTGGAGCTATTGCACTTGCCAAGGAGCCCAGGTTTCACAAGAAGACAAGGCACATCAAGCGTCGCTTTAACTCCATTCGTGAAAATGTTCAAGATGGAGACATAGAGATTTGTAAAGTACATACGGACCTGAATGTAGCGGATCCATTGACTAAACCTCTCCCTAGAGCAAAACATGATCAACACCAGAATTCCATGGGTGTTCGATTCATCACAGTGTAACTAGATTATTGACTCTAGTGCAAGTGGGAGACTGTTGGAAATATGCCCTAGAGGCAATAATAAAATCATTATTATTATATTTCCTTGTTCATGATAATTGTCTTTATTCATGCTATAATTGTGTTATCCGGAAATCATAATACATGTGTGAATAATAGACACCAACATGTCCCTAGTAAGCCTCTAGTTGACTAGCTCGTTGATCAACAGATAGTCATGGTTTCCTGGCTATGGACATTGGATGTCATTGATAACGAGATCACATCATTAGGAGATTGATGTGATGGACAAGACCCAATCCTAAACATAGCACAAGATCGTATAGTTCGTTTGCTAGAGTTTTCCAATGTCAAAGTATCTTTTCCTTAGACCATGAGATCATGTAACTCCCGGATACCGTAGGAGTGCTTTGGGTGTGCCAAACGTCACAACGTAACTGGGTGACTATAAAGGTATACTACGGGTATCTCCGAAAGTGTCTGTTGGGTTGACATGGATCAAGACTGGGATTTGTCACTCCGTATGACGGAGAGGTATCACTGGGCCCACTCGGTAATGCATCATCATGAGCTCAAAGTGACCAAGTGTCTGGTCACGGGATCATGCATTACGGTACGAGTAAAGTGACTTGCCGGTAACGAGATTGAACGAGGTATTGGGATACCGACGATCGAATCTCGGGCAAGTAACATATCGATTGACAAAGGGATTTGTATACGGGGTTGCTTGAATCCTCGACATCGTGGTTCATCCGATGAGATCATCGAGGAGCATGTGGGAGCCAACATGGGTATCCAGATCCCGCTGTTGGTTATTGACCGGAGAGCGATCTCGGTCATGTCTACATGTCTCCCGAACCCGTAGGGTCTACACACTTAAGGTTCGGTGACGCTAGGGTTGTAGGGATATGTATATGCAGTAACGCGAATGTTGTTCGGAGTCCCGGATGAGATCCCGGACGTCACGAGGAGTTCCGGAATGGTCCGGAGGTAAAGATTTATATATGGAAGTCCTATTTCGGGCACCGGGACAAGTTTCGGGGTTATCGGTATTGTACCGGGACCACCGGAGGGGTCCCGGGGGTCCACCGGGTGGGGCCACCTGTCCCAGGGGGCCACATGGGCTGTAGGGGGTACGCCTTAGCCTACATGGGCCAAGGGCACCAGCCCCAAAGAGGCCCATGCGCCTAGGGTTACAAGGGGAAAGAGTCCTAGGAGGGGAAGGCACCTCCTAGGTGCCTTGAGGGGAGGGAAACCCCCCTTGGACGCCGCCCCCCTAGGAGATTGGATCTCCTAGGGCCGGCGCCCCCCCTTGGCCCTCCTATATATAGTGGGGGAAGGAGGGCTTTCATCCCATGCCTGTGGTTGCCTCCTTCTCCCTCTCCAACACCTCCTCCTCCTCCATAGCGCTTAGCGAAGCCTTGCCGGAGTACTGCAGCTCCATCAACACCACGCCGTCGTGCTGCTGTTGGTGCCATCTCCCTCAACCTCTCCTCTCCCCTTGCTGGATTAAGAAGGAGGAGACGTGGCTTTTCCGTACGTGTGTTGAACGCGGAGGTGCCGTCCGTTCGGCGGTTGGTCATCGGTGATTTGGATCAGGTCGTGTTCGACTACATCAACCCCGTTCTTTGAACGCTTCCACTCGTGATCTACAAGGTACGTAGATGCATCCGATGACTCATTGCTAGATGAACTCCTAGATGGATCTTGGTGAAACGAGTAGGAAAATTTTTGTTTTCTGCAACGTTCCCCAACACGACGACACAGAGGAACTCTCAATGAAAGCACCAATGTCTGTGTCAAAACCGGCGGATCTGGGTAGGGGGTCCCGAACTGTGCGTCTAGGCGGATGGTAACAGGAGACAAGGGACACGATGTTTTTACCCAGGTTCGGGCCCTCTCGATGGAGGTAAAACCCTACTCCTGCTTGATTGATATTGATGATATGGGTAGTATAAGAGTGGATCTACCACGAGATCAAGGAGGCTAAACCCTAGAAGCTAGCCTATGGTATCATTGTTGTTCGTCCTATGGACTAAAACCCTCCAGTTTATATAGACACCGGAGAGGGCTAGGGTTACACAGAGTCGGTTACAATGGTAGGAGATCTACATATACGTATCGCCAAGCTTGCCTTCCACGCCAAGGAAAGTCCCATCCGGACACGGGACGAAGTCTTCAATCTTGTATCTTCATAGTCTTGGAGTCCGGCCGATGATGATAGTTCGGCTATCCGGACACCCCCTAGTCCAGGACTCCCTCAGTTGTGTAGTAGACATCAAGCTCTTTTCTAGTGTCGTTGCCGGGGAGGTTAGTGATTGAAGGTATATCTTTAGATCTTGCAATCGAATCTTTTTGTTTCTTGTTTTATCACTAGTTTAGTTTATAAAAGAAAACTAAAAATGGAATTGAGAGTGCCTCATATGCTTCATCTTTTTAATGTCTTTCGTGAAAATGACGGGAAGGAAATTTGTGCCCAAGTACTAGAAGAAGAATTACATAGAATGCTTGGCATAAAATATTTGAATGCTGAGCATGATTGCAATGTTGTTAGTATGAATTCCTTGAATATCCATGATGCTAATGATATGCAAAGCCACAAGCTTGGGGAAGCTATGTTTGATGAAGATGATATTTTTTGTCCCCCAAGCTTTGATGAGCAAATTACTATGATGAAATCATGCCTCCTACCTATGATGATTATTGTGATGACACGTATGCTTTAAAGAATAATGATAACCATGAAACTTGTCATCATGATTTTAGCTTTCAATTGGATTATGCCTCACATGATAATTATTTTGTTGAGTTTGCTCCCACTACTATTCATGAGAAGAATTTTGCTTATGTGGAGAGTAGTAAATTTTCTATGCTTGTAGGTCATGAAGAAGAATGCTTTAGGTGCTTGTTATATTGTTGAATTCATTCACGATGCTACTGAAAATTATTATGAGCGAGGAATATATGCTTGTAGGAATTGCAATAATGTCAAGTTTCCTCTCTATGTGTTGCAAATCTTGAAGCTATGCTTGTGTTAACTTCCTATGCTAGTTGATTATTGTTCCCATAAGTTGTTTGCTCACAAAATCCCTATACATAGGCAGTGGGTTAGACTTAAAAGTGCTAGTCATATGCTTAATGATGCTCCCGTTATGTTTCAATATCTATCATGCCATAATCATGCCTAGCTAAAAAGGCATTAAAGAAAAGCTCTTGTTGGGAGACAACCCAATATTTATCCTTACTTTTTTTTGTTCACATGATTACGCTACTATAGTAATCATGTTTTATAGCTTTTGTTTCAGTAAAGTGCCAAGTAAGACCTTTAGGATAGCTTACGGTGATAGTTGTGTTGATCCTGCTGAAAATCAGAAACTTTTGCTAAAAGGAAATTAGTTTTTGTTAATTCACAGAAACGTGCTTCTCATCTGATTCTTTTTTCTCTGGATTGGTACACGAATTGCTTAGGACTTCCTAATTTGGTAGGATTTTTGGAGTTCCAGAAGTTTGCGTTAGTTACAGATTACTATAAACTGATCTCTTTTTTGACAGATTCTGTTTTCATTGTGTTGTTTGCTTATTTTGATGAATCTATGGCTAGTAAAATAGTTTATAAACTATAGATAAGTTGGAATACAGTAGGTTTAACACCAATATAAATAAAGAATGAGTTCATTACAGTAACTTGAAGTGGTGTTTTGTTTTCTTTCGCTAACGGAGCTTACGAGTTTTCTGTTAAGTTTTGTGTTGTGAAGTTTTCAAGTTTTGGGTAAAGATTCGATGGAACAAGGAGTGGCAAGAGCCTAAGCTTGGGGATGCCCAAGGCACCCCAAGATATTCAAGGATAACCAAGAGCCTAAGCTTGGGGATGCCCCGGAAGGCATCCCCTCTTTCGTCATCGTACCATCGGTAATTATTTGGAGCTTTATTTTTATTCACTACATGATATGTGTTTTGCTTGGAGCGTCATTTTCTTTTGTTAGTATTTTCTTGCTGTTATTTAGATTAATGTTTTTCATCTTTACTTTCAATAAAGAAGTCAAGGATAGCCTTTGCCATGCTTATTTTGCTAGTATACATGTTGCTGTTTGAAAACAGAAAGTTTACCGCTGTTGCAAAAATTCCTTGGAAAAGTCAGAGAATGGTATAATCACTAGTGCAGAACCGGCCTTTAGTGCCGGTTGATGACGGCCTTCAGTGCCGGTTCGCCAACCGACACTAAAGAGTGGGGACTAAAGCCCCCCCCTTTAGTACCGGTTCGTCATGAACCGGCGCTCAAAGTGCAAACACGTGGCACGAGCCAGGTCCGGGTGCGCGTAGGGCTTTAGTACGAGTTGGTAACACCAACCAGTACTAAATGTTTGGGTGTTTTTTTTAATTTTTCCTTTAGTTTTGTGTTTTCAATTTAATTTAGTGATTTTTTTACATTATAATGAGTTGTTAAACCATTATGTGAAAGTACCGCGGATTAGTTTTCGACTGGAGGATCTAGCTAAGTGATCAAGTATATGCCATATCGATATTATACTTGATCGCCTAATTAGGTGATCAAGTATAATATATATGGATATGGCATATATATACTCTTGATCACTTAGGTAGGATCCATCCAGCTGAAACTAATCTGTGGTTTCTTTCATTAAATGATATAATAACTCATCATCATCATCATATTAATATAAAAACTCTTGCATCATATCATCAACATGAGTATATATATACAGCTAGCTAGCTAAAAATCATCGTAGTCGTCATTATCACTATTTAATCATCATAGTCACGACCGCTATCTAATCACCACCAACAGTAGCTTAAAGAAGAAACATTCACTTGTACCAGAAGCAAAACATCGAGTTCAACATGATTGTCATGATATTATAAGCGTTCATATATAACACCACAAAAGCAAATCACTCTTTGAGATTAAGTTTAGAACGAAGAACACGGACATGAAAGGACAAGTACTAAGAGCAGCATGAACTTGCTAAATCACTCCTGCTAGCTACTCTCTCTCTCTGGTAAAATAGCATAGAACATGTATAGCTCTCCTGATTCATCATACTGGAGCATGCAGATGAACCTGTCTCCTAATCGTGGGCTGCGCTTCTCATTGCTGCCCCCTAGTACTTCTCTGCGATCGTTAACAATTTTCCTCCAATCTTTCACTATTAAGCATTCATCGCTTCTAGAAATCCTGAATGCATTCATGTGCAATGCAGGATATCTTGGCCGTAAGCTAACAATTGACATGCGACCTTTAGTCTCGATCCCCTGAGGCACAAATGTCATCGGGAGTCCCTGTTGAAGAACATCGTATAGTACTTAATTAATATACTTAGCAATGAAAGTTTAGCAAAAAAATTATGTCTGCAAAAGATGCACTGAGGACAAATAGTAAAAATCTTACCATCATTCCTAAATAGATGTGACCGTAATTCAATACCATCACTATTGGTCGCACGTTTGGAGTACTAACATTTCTAAGTGCAGGAAGAAAATTTGTCTTGACAGTATGAAGATCCTCAAGCCATGAAACATAATGACATATCTCCTTGCAGTTTAGTTCAGCTCTGGGACAGTAGTAGGTCCTGTCTACCAAGCGCCGGACATGTTTGCTTGAATGGAGATAAGCTGTCAATAGAAATTAGTTGTCAATTATTTTTGAATAAGCAATATCAAAGACAAAAATATAGTTGAGAAGAACTCACATAATGGTAGAACTGGAGGCGTCTGCACATCGACTCATATGTCTCTATTACCTTCAATATCATCTTCCGGACGAATATCAAAGGTGATAACCATACCAGGCCCAAATGCATAAGCCTTGCATAGTGCTTGCCAAGTTTTGCATTCAAAATAGGTGTACGTGTGTGCATTGTATACTTTGACGTTGAAAGTATAACCATGCTCAGTTTTCAGGTAAACTCTCGTTACCTCCATAGTTTCCATATCATTGAAACCTATCTTATCCAAGACAAAAATTCTTGCATGGCAGGGATGCGCTAGTAAAATAGTGAAAATTAAAAATTATAAGTCAGGCAAATGAAGCATAAAGAAGTCATGCTTAATTACGAAAACAGACATGTCGTTGTGACTTACTGTATCGAATTCGAAGGTCTCATCTAGCTTAATGCTGAATCGCCTATCATCAACAAGGAAATTTCTGTCGCACTGGCCGCGCTGGTCTTCGCAGTATTCGCACATAATGAAATTTTGTCCGTCGTCAGACGACATTTTCTATGTTCATATTAGGCAAAACATTAAACACTTACTAATTCAATTAATTCAACTACTTCTATTAATTCAACTAAGCATTTACTAAAAATAAAACTAGTTATATTAATTCAACTAGTTCAACTAAACATTTACTAAAAATAAACTAGTTATATTAATTCAATTAGTTCAACTAAGCGTTTACTAAAAATAAACTAGTTCTATTAATTCAACTAGTTCAACAAAACATTTACTAAAAATAAAGTAGTTATATTAATTCAATTAGTTCAACTAAGCATTTACTAAAAATAAACTAGTTCTATTAATTCAACTAGTCCAAATAATATAACTAGTTCTATTAATTCAACTAGTTCAAATAATAATCTCATATACGTACCTAAATTTTCTTACTAAAAATAAACTAGTTCTATTAATTCAACTAGTTCAACTAGTCTCATATACATAAATTTTCTTACTAAAAATAAACTAGTTCTAATTTATCTAACATTAACATTTTCTAACATTCTAAAAATAAACTAGTTATATTAGTTAATTCATCTAAACAATAGAAAACAGAAAATAAGTAAAAAATATATATATGTGCGTGTAGTTGTGTGTATGTGTGTACGTACATGTGTAGTGTACGTGTAGTGTGTGTGTGTGTATGTGTATGTGTGTGTATGTGTATGTATGTGTAGTGTGTGTGTGTGTGTGTGTATGTGTGTGTGTGTAGTGTGTGTATGTGTGTATGCGTGTGTGTATGGAGCGGGCGCGTATGGGCGGCGGGGGCGGCGACGACGGGCGGCGGGGGCGGCGAGGGCGGCGGCCGGGGACGACGACAAGACGGGCGGCGGGGACGGCGACGAGACAAGCGGCGGGGGCGGCGACAACGACGGGCGGGGCGCGCGGCGACGACGGGGACGACGACGACGGGCGGCGAGGGCAGCGGGGACGGCGATGACATGCGGCGGGGGCGACGGCACGACGGCGCGGCGGCGTTAGCGGCGTCGGAGATCGAGATGTCGCACGAGAGAAAAGTGGAATGGAGTCGACGATAACTGAATTTTCGTAAGTGACATATATATAGGAGGGGGCCTTTAGTACCTGTTGGAGCCACCAACCGGTACTAAAGGCCAATTTTGGCCAGCCCAAGTGGCGGGAAACGAGGGCCTTTAGTACTGGTTGGTGGCTCCGGTTGGTGGCTCCAACCGGTACTAAAGGGCCACACATTAGGTACCGGTTGGAGCCACCAACCGGTACTAATGGCCGTGCGCTGTCACCCGCAGTGCGCTACTTTTAGTCCCACCTCGCCGGGAGAAGGGCAGCCGCACTGGTTTATAAACCCAGCCGCGGCCGCCCTTTCAAACTCCTCCATATAGCACGCTTCTGGGCCTAACTACGGCGCGCTGCCCTGTGAGCCTGCTGGCCCTTCTGGGCCCTGTATTTGCACAACCTAGGTCTGGCAGGCCCACCGGGTAGCGCCCCAACATTTTTTTATATATTTTTGTGAATATTACTCTGAGATAGCGCGT